>PPNI02000022.1:0-191421 GCA_003707195.2 Phaffomyces antillensis
CAATAATCAATGATTCTATCTCTTTGATTGATGCAAGTTCATTAATTGACCAATAAACTGTCTCTATTGATTGTAATGTATGTACATAGTACGTATTTTCCTGTGTGTTTAATGTGATGTGATAATTTCTAGTATGTTGAATACTCTTCAGTTGTAATGTTTAAAATGTTAATATGTTGAATATATTGTATTTGTGACACCGTCTTCATTGATGTTTCCTTATAGCATTGAACGCATCTAGAGCAAAATTTTCCCTTTCAGAACTCTAGCTTCATCATGTCACTTCACCAAATTCCGTTGTTTAAATTTATCTCGTGGCGCGGTGAGATAGGCTGTCTATATGTTTCCTTTGACGCCGGTTCGATCTTCACTCACCGTGAGAATTCTTGGACTGATAGTCTAGTGGTTAAGACGTTGCCTTTACACGGCAAAGATCTCGGGTTCAATCCCCGATCGGTTCATTCTTTTTTGATACAGATGTAGATATTTTAGAGCAACAATTTTTAACAATAAACATCATATTTGATTTATTAGACAGTGCAATGACACTCAGTATTAAGTGCTGAAGTCTGAGTAAATTCGAAGGTTCTGTTTTGATTAATGCGGCGATTTTTTTTGCACTTCTCAAAAGACAAAGGTCGTCAGAATCTCTTAAAAAGAAAAATATATTAATGTATAGATCAGTATAGCAACAACTTAGGTATCATTGTTGCTCTCAATACTGATAATCAGTAATTTTTAGATCTTTTCGAACTGATGATGGCTTGAGCCTCAGTTAATTAACATTATATAGACAAAATTAACCCACATTCCGACTCCCGAGTCCCCCAACCTAGATTAGTAAGATTTACACAGTTCTTAAATTAAGCAGTTTAATCAGGAGTCAGGGCAATTATCATTCTAGAGGATCTGCATCTAGGGCCTTAAAATAATATTGTAAATCGTAATGTTAAGTTATACGTAACGTATTCGAATATAACTTTCAAATTCGATGAAAGTTCAGGAATTTCAGGGTCCATAATTAATCACACTGTACGTCTCAATTGCTTCTAAGTTAAAACAGCTCAAAAATAGTGATGAGAATACTTGGTGTAACTCAAAACGATAGTATGGCTTAACGATCTAGATTCATTGGCAGTAATAATTTGTAGTTTGCTTAATTTATTGGATTTTCTTAGACTTTTTTAAAGCTTTTTGTGCCACAATAAATTCACAAGAGGACCTCAATATTCAAACACGATTTTATCAAATGAGAAGCACAAAGTGATACATGCTTCATATCAGTATAAACTTTGAATGCCCAGTATTCTACAAGAAATCAAAAAAAGTGTGTTGAAGGCTAAGAGTAATAATATAATCCACCACAATCTTTGACTCAAGGTGTGGAATTGAGATTAGACTCACTTTAGCTCTATTGAAATAATTTGAATCTTTAAAAGTATATAAAGATGTATAAATGCGCCAGTTATTAATGTGTCTATCGATAATCACTACAATTGCTAGTATGTCGGAAACTAAAACCAACGTGAACACTAACGTTGATGACAAAGACATCACTTCAGTTTCTATTGATAATGTAAATGATGCGGTATCAACTGAGAATTCTACAAAACAAGCAGAAGAACCAAAAGTCTCATTCTGGAGAAAGGTTTTCCCTAAACCTCCACCAGTTTCAAAAAGAGAAAGAAGATTCATTAGAAAGTTAGATATCTGGTTATTAACATTTACATCATTAGCATATTTCATGAAAAGTATTGATCAATCTAATATTTCAAATGCTTATGTTTCTGGTATGAAAGAGGAGTTGAATTTCCATGGTACACAATATAATGTACTAGATACCTGTTTCAAGGCAGGTTATGCTATTTTCTTGGTTCCTTCTCAAATTATGATTAACAAAGTTAAACCAAACTACTGGTTAGGCTTCTCAGAAACTATTTGGGGTATTTTGACTTGCTTATGTGCTGTTGCTAAGAAACCTGAGGATCTATATCCCATTAGATTCTTCATTGGTGCTTTTGAATCATCATCATGGCCAGGTATCATTGTTCTACTTATGAACTATTACACTAAAGAAGAACTAGCATTTAGAATTGGTGTTTTCCAAGCAAGTTTTTATGGTGGTAATATGTTTTCAGGTTTCTTACAGGCTGCTATTTTCAAAACGTTAAATGGAAAACTTGGAAAGTCCGGTTGGAGATGGATGTTCATTATTAATGGTCTAATGACTATTGCTGTTGCTTTATCGTTACCATTCGCTTTACCAGATACCCCAGAAAATGGAGGTAGTAAAATCTGGATGAATGATGAAGATAGAGAAATTGCTATTGAGAGAATGCAAAGAGTTGGTAGAAATACCAAAAGAGGTGTCGTTTTCAAAGATTTCATTAACGTTTTGAGAGATTGGAGATTATGGTTATTTTTATCCGCTTATTGTTTCAAAGCTTACTGCGTTGCCTTCCAATATTTTAATTTATTCTTAAAAAGTTTAGTTAACGCTGATGGTACAAAGACTTGGGCAGTCACTGACTTGAATCTAATTCCAATTGGTGGTAATGCAATTTCGTTTGTTGCTGTTATTGGATGGGCTAAACTAGCAGATCTGACACAAAGACCGTTACATGTGATTTCCTTCCTTCTTTTTACGGATTTCTTTGCTGTTATCGTTCTTTCAGTCTGGCCAAACTCGTTACAGTTGAAGTATGCAGCTTTCTTTATGATTCCTGTTAGTGATGCGGTTACATCCTTACTAATATCTTTATTAGCAGAGGTTTACAGCTATTCACCAGCTAAAAGATCACTTGTTACTGGTATTGCTGTTGTTCTTGTTTATGCTAATAATGCATGGTTACCATTAGTCATTTGGCCAGCCGATCAAGCACCCAACTTCAAGTATGGTTACAAGGTTTCCATAGCTTTCATTGGAATTTCCTTCATTTCAAGTTTGTTTTACTACAATTATGTTTACAGACCTTCTGTTAAAAGAAACCAAGAGGAAAATAATTTGAAATCCCAAGAACAAGGTAAAGTTGAAGATTTGAATGATAACCTAAGTGAGATTGTTAACTTTGAAAATAGAGCAGAATATGCCTCTAAAGATCATTATGAGGCTAAAGAAATCAAATAGTTAGTCTATCTTTTGTTGGTTGGGTTTAAACTATAAATGGAAGTTATATAGGATTCAATATATTTAAATGTTTCGTTCATAAATACATACCGTATGGTTTGTAAGTACAGTGTAGTTCTGAAATTTACAAATACAACCGACTTATACGTAACAGGACAACTCTTAATATTTAATAGCTCAGAAAGTTCAGTTTCTTCCAGTTCTTTTACATTTGATGGAAATATATATCATCATCGAGGATTGATTAGTACCTGAGGCAGAGCTTGAGCAGTATTACTATTGAATGAATTTATATGTATATGTTTAATTCCCAGTTTTATGCTTGTAGAAGCCCAAAGATTTTGTGTAACGTAGAATCTAGCTAAACCGGATCATCCTCTTCATCATCATCATAGTTATTATAATTTGATAGTACTAGTCCCGCGCTTATAAGTCATGAGCCATGACAATACATTTTAAAAGTATGGCTTTTAATGATTGTGGAGTAGATAGCCAACTAACCAATTACCAAAATACTACTAGCTACTACTAACCAGCCTCTGACTATGGCCAAGTAAACTTTACGACTGATCACTAAAAAATTTCATTTCAGTTAGCTTATCAGTTCAAAATCATAGATCTATTATGGATCAAATACCAAGGTTCAAACTTACTTGGCCCTTGGCTCACTTAAATCCTTGACCTTGAAATATCAATCATGAAAGCATCAAAAGAACTCAAATATTTATAGATTCTACTAAAAGAGGCCCACTGGTGACTGGATAGTATTTATGGACTAGTCTTATTGAGATCAAATAATTGATTTTACAACTTTACCACCTAGTTGCATACACCAGTGGCCACACTATGCACAAGCTGCGAAATGAATGGTATATTCTATCTGAAAACGACTATATCGATATCTAGCGACTATAAACTAATCCCATAACTGTGTAAAGGTACATAATTACATTATTAATTGTCGAAAAACCACACTTCAAATTTCCGCCTTTAGTTTAAAAAGTGGCATTAGCGAAACTAATTCAGAATACATTTAAGTTTGAATAGTTTGAATATTCTTTATTTAAGATGAACTAATTCCACTGTTTCTCATTTGAATAATAGATAAAATCAACATTTTAATGTCTGATATCAAGAAAAAAGCGGAAATCTCAGTTGAGAATCAAATTTATCAAACATCTTCAACTGATGATTCATCTAAACCAGAAGAAGAACCAGAGGTTTCTTTCTGGAGAAAAGTCTTTCCTAAACCTCCACCAGTCTCAAAAAGGGAAAGGAGATTTGTTACAAAGTTGGATATCTGGTTATTAACTTTCACTTCATTAGCTTATTTTATGAAAAGTATAGATCAAACTAACATTTCTAATGCTTACGTTTCCGGTATGAAAGAAGAGTTAAACTTTACTGGTAAACAATATAATATGCTAGATACCTGTTTCAAAGCTGGTTATGCAATCTTTTTAATTCCATCACAGATAATGATCAACAAAGTTAAACCAAATTACTGGTTGGGGTTCTCTGAAACGATTTGGAGTATTTTGACTTGTTTATGTGCTGTTGCTAAGAAACCTGAGGGTCTATATCCCATTAGATTCTTCATTGGTGCTTTTGAATCATCATCATGGCCAGGTATCATTGTTCTACTTATGAACTATTACACTAAAGAAGAACTAGCATTTAGAATTGGTGTTTTCCAAGCAAGTTATTATGGTGGTAATATGTTTTCAGGTTTCTTACAGGCTGCTATTTATAAAACATTGAATGGAAAACTTGGAAAAGCAGGGTGGCAATGGATGTTCATAATCAATGGCTTAATGACTTTAGTTGTTGCGCTTTCTTTACCTTTTGCACTTCCAGATACTCCAGAAAATGGAGGTAGTAAAATCTGGATGAATGATGAAGATAGAGAAATTGCTATTGAAAGAATGCAAAGAGTTGGTAGAAATACCAAAAGAGGTGTCGTTTTCAAAGATTTCATTAACGTTTTGAGAGATTGGAGATTATGGTTATTTTTATCCGCTTATTGTTTCAAAGCATATTGCACTGCTTTTTCATACTTTAATTTATTCTTGAAAAGTCTAGTTAATGCTGATGGTACAAAAACTTGGGAAGTAACTGACTTGAATCTAATTCCAATTGGTGGTAATGCAATTTCGTTTGTTGCTGTTATTGGATGGGCTAAACTAGCAGATTTAACACAAAAGCCATTGCACGTTATTATATTTTTGTTATTCACAGATCTTTTCTCTTCTATTGTCTTAGCTATCTGGCCAAACTCTTTAAATTTAAAGTACGCTGCATTCTTCATGCTTCCTGTTAGTGATGCTTGTACTTCTTTATTGATTTCATTATTGGCTGAAGTCTATAGTTACTCACCTGCTAGAAGATCTATAGTTACAGGTATGGCTGTTGTTCTAACTTACGCCAATAATGCTTGGTTACCACTACTTATCTGGCCTGCAAATGAAGCTCCACACTTTAGATATGGTTACAAAGTTTCTATTGCATTTATAGCCGTATCATTAATTTCATCAATTTTTTATCACGTCTATGTCTATAAACCATCTGTTATCAGAAATCAGGAAGAGAATACTCTTAGAGAGAAAGAACAAGGTGAAGTTCAAAATTTGAATGATAATTTGGAGTTTGGAGTTGTGAATTTTGAACTCAAAGCTGAGTACGCATCCAGAGATCTTCATGAAGTTAAAGAAATCAAATAAGCACATATTTTATTTAGTGTTTAGTTCTAGTGTAAATTATTGTTTGTTTATCTAGCGTATTATTTCTAGAACGTTCTATTGAGATTAAAGTGGTTAACTAAGTAAAAAGGGATTTGAAGAAAGATCCTTCTAGTGTTATTATCTTTCGTCCTAAAAAGGTAGTGACCAGATTTGGAAGTTTGTTTCTGGTTTCCTCTTTTCGGAACAAGAAAGAAGAAAAAAAAAATTTACTTCATCTCATCTCATCTCTTCTTAAAAAATAGATATTGAAGGAAAACATAGAAAAAGATGGTTTTAAAGTCCACATATTCCGGAGATGTTTCTGTGTATCAAGTTTCTGGTGCCAACATTTCAAGATCTTTACCAGATTGGATTGCTAAAAAGAGAAAAAGTTCTTTAAGACATGATCCAGAATATACCAATAGAATTGAATTGATTCAAGACTTTTACTTCAGTGAAGCTTCAAACAAAATTAGAGTCACACCAGATTGTCGATCAGTTATGGCAACCGGGACATATAAGCCACAAATGCATCTTTATGATTTTGCAAATCTATCGTTAAAATTTGAAAGACATACTGATTCAGAAAATGTGGATTTTCAATTTGTATCTCATGATTGGACTAAATCTGTTCATTTACAAAATGATAAAACAATAGAATTTCATAATAAAGCTGGTCTTCATTACAAATCAAGCATTCCTAAATTTGGTAGAAATCTAGCTTATAATCCAGTCAACTGTGACTTATACATCTCATCAAGTTCAAATGAACTATTTAGATTAAACTTAGATCAAGGTAGATATTTAAATCCTTTTCTTTTAGACACTGATCCGGAAAAGGGAGCTAACCATGTTGGGTTCAACAAAGTCAATGGTTTAGTCTCTGTTGGTTTAGAAGATGGTACCGTTGAATTTTGGGATTCAAGAGCAAGATCAAAAATTGCTAAATTATCATTACCACCTTCAAATTCAAACGATTCTTATGAAATTACAACTACTGCATTTAGAGATGATGGCTTAGGATTCTCTTGTGGTACTTCAAATGGTTATTCGTACCTATACGATTTAAGAAGTTCTGTTCCTACTTTAGTTAAAGATCATGGTTATGGATTTGGTATAAAAAAAATGATATATCTACATGACAACAAATTCTTAGCTTGTGATAAAAGAGTTGCTAAGATTTATGATGTTAATAGTGGTAAATTATATGCATCAATGGAACCAAGTGTTGATATCAATGATATTGAACATGTGCCAGAAACTGGTATGTTCTTCACTGCCAATGAAGGTATTCAAATGCATACTTACTACATACCGAACTTAGGGCCAGCTCCAAGATGGTGTTCATTCTTAGATAGTATCACTGAAGAATTAGAGGAAAAACCATCAGAATCGGTTTACTCTAATTACAGATTCATTACTAGAGAAGATGTTCAAAAATTAAATATCGCTCATTTGGTCGGTACAAAGGTCTTAAGAAGTTATATGCATGGTTTTTTCATCAATACTGAATTATATGATAAGGTGAACTTAATTTCTAATCCAAATTCATACAAAGATCAAAGAGAAAGAGAAATTAAGAAAAGAGTCGAAAAAGAAAGAGAATCAAGAATCAGAACTACAGGTGCCGTTACAAACACTAAGATCAAAGTTAATAGAGATCTTGCAGATTCTTTGGCAAAAAAAACTGGCTCTACTCAAGCTGAACAAATCGTTAATGATGATCGTTTCAAAGAAATGTTCGAGAATCCAGAATTCGAAGTTGATAAAACTTCTGCTGAATATAAACAATTACATCCAAGAGAAGCTGGTACTGAATCTAACAAAGAAAGAGATGTTGTTGAACGTAGTAGAGGCTTAACTGCTGCTGAAGAATCAGATGAAGAAAGATTGAATTCCAAAAATAGAGGAAGCGCATTCTCAGAAGATGAAAATAGTGATGATAGTGACAGTGAAAGTGAAAGTGAAGATGAAGAAGAAAAAGAAAAACAAGAAAAAGCCGTAAAACTAGATAGATTACAACAATTAAAGATGAAAAAAGAAATAGAATCCAAAAATAGAAAAAAGGAAGCTAAAGCTAAAGCAGATAAATTCTTGACTGCAATGAGATCATACTCTTCAGAATCATCATCAAATATGAACAAAAACCAAGTCTCATTTGATAAACAATTGAAATCTCTACAGAAGAAAGAAAAAGAGAACAAAGAATCAAGAAATGGTGAAATTTTACGTAGACATGCTAGAGGTGAAACTGAGTTAACTTTTATTCCAAAACCACAAGAAAAGAAGAAAAGAAGTGTCAAATTTGCCAAAGATGAATCTGAAGAAGAAAGTCAACAAGACGCTGATTTCAAGCATGGTAGATCACGTCCAAGATTTGATAAAGATCGTAGAAGAGCAAGTAATAATGCATTCCGTGGTATGTGACAAAAGAATGAATTTGTGCTACATTAATGTTGATAATAATTTGTTAATAAGATTATGAATTCTGTATTTTTTTTTTCTCTGATTATGAGTAAGAAGTTTGAACATTTTCAACTTTTTTAATATCTGAATTTATTTTTGTTAATTGAATTAAATTGTCATTAATCTGACCTAAGTTTAATATTATATTATTTTGGTTTTCAAGTTCAACCAATTTTTGTTTTGTTTCTTCACTTTGTTTGTATTCCAACTTATGAACGAGAGAATTTATATCTCTTAAGACCTGATGATAATTCTGTATTTTTTCAGAGTTTTCTTCACTTTGAAGTAAACCTTTGATTGTTATAGTTTTTTCTTTTAGATTAGACAACATAAATTTTTGATTGTTTAGTTGATCCTCTACTTTATTTAAGTCATTGTAATTCGTTTCTTTGATCTGTAATACTGTATTTACCGCTATCTTTTCACTTTCTTTGGTAGCTATTTCAACATGTAATTCTTCCCCAGTAGTGACATCAAGTATTTTGTAAAATTGATCGTTAGAATACTTTAACAAAGCAAGTTTTGGACTGAAAGTTAAATAAATAAGAGCATTACTGAATTGACCATGTAGAGCGGTTACTATTTCAGTAGATAACCCGTTATTAATTTCATAGAGACCAACAACTTCCTCCTGAGGGAGAATAGTTTTTTGTTGAGACAATCTTTCTTGAAGATAAATGTTGTCCAGCACGAGGTCATTAACCACCAATTCAAAAGAGTTTGTAATATGAACACTATCATTTTCAACAGAACCCATTAAGACACCAATTACTAGAGGAATGTTAGTACTTGGGTTTGATGGAGCAGATTTGCACACTTACTTGGTGATTTTCCTGGTCTTTGACTGGCTCTTAGATTGTGGTCGGATAAGTTGAGAAGAACTAGTGGATGTAAGGAGAAAGATTTTGACATTGCTGTTTTTCAATTGAAGATTTGATGTTTTACTTGTAAAAAGATAAGTCTTAACAGAGTTCAAAAATATTATGTCATCAAAATGTCTTGAGCTTCTCTGTGATAGGACATTTCTTGATACAGCTGAAAATTCAAAGTCTTCATCAAAACACAGTACCAAAGATCTGTAAGAATATTAACGAATCATCAGTCGTGTTGAGAAATTTGATGAACTCACTATATGGAAATTGCAGGTTTACCAGATGATTTGGTGATGAAATGAGACTTATTTATTAACTAAAGAACTAGATCAGAATTAAAAGCTTGGAAACAAAGCTAATAGAACTGAATTAAGAAAGATAGCCGATATGAATTTTCCAAAACTTGAAGGCTTGAGACTCAGAGCCTAAATTGGTGTATTTTGAATTTCTTATTCAGATGAAGATCCTGTTTTACTGTTATGATTTCATGCCACAATCAAATAATATAAGTTAAAAACAGAGCAGCATGTGCATTTTTAAGACCAGTAAGGTACATCAAACTTTCAATTTCACTAAAATGGGATTCTAAGCTGATTTGATCTCATCATTTGATAAGAATAAATAAATGTCACAAAACAGGAAATTGAGACGGATCTGAAAGTGTGGTTCAAATTGTCGAAATTCTCAAGAAAACAATTTAGTAAAGTTCTGCTGACCAATTAGTCCTGATAGCCGTAATACTCTTCTATATATACAGTCAACATCATGCTGTTATGATCAAATTGAAATCTAGCTAATTTAATATCTTTGACTAATGACTTCAGATCAAAAAAGACAGAAAAAGACAAGAAGACATCTTATTTTAAGTGCTGCTACAAGAGGTACTGCTACTCATAATTGGAGAGATCCAAAGGACATTGGTAGAGAATATTCACATAATATCCAGCCATGGATTGAATTTGCTCAAATTGCAGAAAAAGGTAAATTTCAGAACATTTTCTTCATTGACCATCTAACTTGGTTTGACGTTTATGGTGGTGATTATAGAGCATCTGCTAAACACGGTATTAATGCCACAAGAATTGATCCATCTATTCCAATCACTGCAATTGCTTTATCAACTAAGAATATCGGTATCGCTAGTACTTTCAGTACTGCTGTTGAACATCCTTATCATTTTGCTAGAAAGTTGAGTTCTCTTGATCTTTTGAGTAATGGAAGAGTTTCATGGAATATTGTGTCATCGTATTTACCAGCTATGGGTAAAAATTTATTAAATGGTCAACCATTACCACCTCATGATGAACGTTACGATAGGGCTCGTGAATATTTAGATGTTGTGTATAAATTGTTATTGAGTTCCTGGAGAGATGATGCAATCAAATACGATCCATCTATTAATACATTTGCTGATCCTGATTTAATCAGAGAAATCAATCATGAAGGTAAGTATTTCAATGTTGTTGGTCCTCATATCACTGAACCAAGTCCACAAAGGTTTCCATTAATTGCTCAAGCTGGTAGTAGTGAAAAAGGTATTGATTTTGGAGCTGAGAATGCTGAATTAATCTATACTTTAGGTTTCGATGTGGAAGCTACAAATGAGACCATCTCTAAAATTAGAAAAGTAGCCAAAGAAAGATATGGCAGAGATCCAAATACGATTAAATTTATTGCTCCATTAACACCAATTTTAGGTGCTACTCATGAAGAAGCTCAAAAGAAATTCGAAGAATTTAAAAAATATAGTGATCCAATTGACTCTTTGATTTATTTTAGTGGTGCTTCCGGTATCGATGTTGCTCCTTTTGGATTTGATGAACCTATTAAGACTGATGGTCAAACAAATGGTGTTAAATCTACAACTAAAGATATTTTAAAGGATGGTAAAACTCAAACTCCTAGAGAAATCGCTGATAGATGGAAGAAGAACAGTGAATTTGTTGGTACTGGTGTTGAAATTGCAGATAAGATTGAAACGTTCGTTGAAGCTACAGGTATCGATGGTATTAATTTCAATTTCCATGGTTATAATGAAGGTATCAAAGATGTTGTTGAATTTCTAGTTCCTGAATTACAGAAAAGAGGTTTGGCTCAAAAAGAATATCCTGTTGAAGGTGGTACTTTTAGAGAAAACTTATATGGTATCAAAGGTCAGAGTTTTGTTCCAGAGTCACACCCAGCCCATGAACTAAGATGGACAAATGATTTATCAAAAGAAGAATTCGAAGCTAAATTAGCAAAGTATACTAAGTTAAGAGATGGAAGACGAGCTGAATATTACAAAGCTTGAGTCTTGGGTTATTATTACCTTCAATTGTAAATTATAAAACTTATACATTCTCGCCAATAACTCAAGTTCAGTATTCTGGTTCTTAGTTGTAACTTGTATTCAAAAGAGAAAAAAATTACGTAAATGAGCTCTAAAAGATACAATGTACACTCTATAGTAACATTTCCGGGCCGGTCTTGAGTCTTAATGAATCATCAGAATGTCCCCAAGTCTCATGGAGCTAGAACTCCCTAGAAGAGATTATAAAATTATTATACATAATGTTACGTAATGTTACATACATTATATGTACCTCAAAACAAGAAACAAAACAATTTAAAAACTGTGGAGATAAACAAACCACAACTTGTAATATGCTTAGAACATCGAAATAGTTGATTTAAACGGAATAGAACGAGCTTACATGTCAAACAATAAATTAGGGATTTCACTCCTTCCTTCTACAGACATAACTCAATTAAACTAAATCCCATCAACACCATTGAAAACCACCAAATAATGCCATCGACCCAAGATAAAACTAAAAAGAACAAGAGTTTAATCTTGAATGTTTTCCTTCATGCCACTCCATCTCTTTCAGCTGGTTTGTGGAAACATCCCAATGATAATTCAAGAGATTATAACACTTTAGAATTTTGGATTAAATTAGCTAAGATAGCAGAAAGAGGTAAACTTAATGCCTTATTCTTTGCTGATTATTTAGCTTATTATGATGTTTATAAAGGACCTGGAAATTGGAAAATTCCAGCAAGTGGTGGTTATTTCATTCCTAAAATTGCACCTGATCAGATAGTTAGTGCAATGAGTGCAGCTACTGAATCGTTATCCTTTGGTATAACTTTCAGTACCATCTCTGAACATCCTTATCATTTTGCCAGAAGATTAGCAACTTTAGATCATTTAAGTGAAGGTCGAGTTGGCTGGAATATTGTCACTTCTTATGCTCCTTCTGTTGGAAGACAATTGTTAAACGGTGCTCCTTTACCAAAGCATGATGATAGATACATTAAATCTGTTGAATATCTTGATGTGGTCTATGAATTATTGTTATCAAGTTGGAGAGATGATGCTATTTCAAATGATAAAATTAAAGGTGTTTTTGCTGATCCAGAAGCTATTAGAGAAATTAACTTTGATGGTAAATTCTTCAATGTTCCAGGCCCAGGTCTTGTCCACCCTACTCCACAAAGGTTCCCATTAGTTATCCAAGCTGGTACTTCTGATAAAGGTAAACAATTTGCTGCAGAGAATGCAGAATTAATATTTATTAATGCCCAGGATCCATCAAAGGCAAAGAAAGATATTGCTGAATTGAAAAGATTAGCTAAGGAAAAGTTTGGTAGAGATCCTTCTAATATTAAAATTATTACAATGGCAACACCCATCGTTGCACCAACTCATGAGGAAGCTTTTGCAAAACTGGAGTTGATTAGAAAATGTGTGTTCAAAGACGCACCTGCTATTGGATTTGGTGCTCAATCTCATGTTGATTTAGCTAAGTTTGATTGGGATGAACCTGTTGTTGTTGGTAAAACTGAAGGAGGTAGATCAGTTACTGATAATTTAGGAAAGAAAGAAGGTAAAACTTTGACAAAAAGACAAATTATTGAAAATGGGTTAAGAGTTACAACTTTAGTTGGTACACCAGTTGAAGTTGCCGATTGGTTTGAAAAATTTTCAGAAGATGTTGGTATTGATGGGTTTAATTTGATTCTTCCTGTTTGGCATGAAAGTTTAGAAGATTTTGTTAATTTAGTTGTTCCTGAGTTACAACGTAGAGGTATTTTCTGGGAAGATTATGCTGTTCCAGGTGGCACTTTCAGAGAAAATGTTTATGGTAAAAAGGGTTATAATTTTTTCCCAGAAGATCATCCTGTTAATAATCTTCGTTGGAAAGCCGGGGTTGATAAAAATGAATTCGATGAACATATCAAGAATTGGAGAAAAGAGAGACAAGATATCAGAGATACTAGTGTATAGAGAGAGAAATTTTTTATAAAATCTATAAGCAATATAAAAGAACATGCAATTTTCTATAAATATTATGTACAAACTAGCTAAGAATTTCAATAATGACACAAATTGATGTAGCAACTGACCAAATCCCAATCATAGTGTACCCAATTTTAGCATCCATCTCCCATTTATTTAAAGGAAGGATGACCAGCAAAAATAATAGATTAGCGAATAAGGCAAAGCAACTGATCATCAGAGTTTTGGAAACTTCGAATGTAATTTCTTTTAGGTCAGTTGTTAGAATAACATAATTTGAGCTTATACCAATCCCTAGCAAGATATTTAATAATGGCCCACCAAAGCAAGCAGACATTGCCATCATTGGAAATCCCATTTTAGCAATGGTGAAATTTGAAATCAGATCACCTAATGAATTACCCATTGCAAAAACTGTTAGACCTAAAATAGGATCAGATAAATTGAACAAAATTGAAAAAAATTTAATCATTGAAATTAATTCAGTTGCAATTGTAGAAATCCAGCTAATTGCAATAATGAAACCAAAAATGGACAAAATAACAGTCCCACTATATGGTATCAAAGATAAACTGTTTGAATTATAGGTTGATTTAATAAAAACTAAAATCCCAATTAACATCATTGAAATCAAAGAAGTAAATAACGGCGAGTAGACCTCAAACATTAAATAACTTGTAATCAATGGAGAGATTAAAGATTGTATCAGCAGTAATGGGAAGTTATCAACCCATACTGTTTTTAAGTCAATAACTTTTTTGAAGACTTTTGAACCAGGAACAACCACAGTTTCAACAACAGGGATAGTTAATCTCAGAACAGTAACTAATGGTAAACAAACAATGATAAAAATTTTATTGAATAGCGAGTTTCCTGTAAAATTAATCAAAGTTGGGAATATGGTCTGGGTAATACTGTCATTTACGCCTAGAAAATCTTTCAATAAAGACTCTTTAGTTAGATAATCCCCTCTGACATTTTGATAACTTCTTATCGGTGTACTTGGATCTGTTATATCATCCTCATACAATTCATCTCTATATTCTCCGTCTTCGTCATCATCACGGTAAAAAGTAGCTGGAGCAGACTCTGAAATTCTTGATTCATAGTTACTGAACTCATTATCTTCCAGATCTCTATACTGTGGAGCTGAACTCATCCTGATTTGAGGTTTTGGTGTTGTATCATTTTGATTAATTGTATCTAGTGAAATATTATCGAGATTTGAGCCACCTGTGTGATGGATTGCATTTAATTGATTATTCAACTCAATTGCAGTTAATAGAGATGGCCTTATTCTATTTTTAAATATCTTTAAAGATTTTGAATTCCAATCCTGAAACCCTTTATTTGATTGTTCAAGAAGTTCATTATCTAATACTTCAATTCCTGCACTTTCAGTATAGCCATTATTTAAAACCGTTAAAGATTCTAAAAGCTCTTCATCATTTAATTCAATATTTTCTTCAATGACAAAAGGCGTATAGTTTGATGAAAACGATAAATCTCCATTATTTAAGTATGAATTTCTAACTTTTTGATCCAATAACTGTTTCTTACGTCTTTTAACCATGAAATAATCCCATAAAACAACAAACAAAACATAAATCGCATATAATAATATCATTAATAGACCTTTTATAAGTGTAATTTTACCACCATGTGAAAAGATCACGGAAACAATTACTCCAACTAACAGAAAAGAGACATCTCTAATAAAAGCTTTCTTTCCAACTTTGAAAGGCCTAACAATAGCCATACAACCAACAACACAACAGGTAATGAATAATGCAGCCCCGATTAACTCACCAATGGCTAGACTTGTAGAATTTGCTTTAACAGCTTCCAAGGTACCAAATAAATCTGGGGATCCATTACCTAGAGCTAGTAATGTGACACCAGTCAAACTTTCACTCATTTTGAATATCTTGGAGATTGAATCTAGATTAGGACATAGAAACTCTGAAGCTGCCAAACCTAATGTAGTGAATAAAATAACCAAAATTATCACATATGCTATTAACGTTATTGATTTCAAGTGAGCATTACAGTAAAATATATTCAAATAACTGAGAAACCCTAATGTGTACTCCTCACAGAATTCTGCACAATATTGACATTGATCTTTGGATGGTATTTGATGTATATCATGACAGTCTGTGTATTGGAACGGTTCATGATAGGAACCATCGGTTGGTGAATAATGGTCTGGATCATCATAATCATAATAATCATTTGAATTTTTTGGAGTTTCTGTTGATATTGGGACCTCAGTTAATGTCTCATCCGTTTCTGTTGGCCCTCCAACGTCATCGTAATGGATTCGAGTCTCTTCAGCTTTAGCTTCAGGAATATGGTATGAGATGTTGGAAAAGCTAGTATTGCTATATGAAAATATGGCAGATAGATGAAATAGTATAGATAAAGTATATATATTCCTTATCCTCATTTTTATTTAATGGTTTAATGTTATCAAAGTGAAAAATAAAATTAAGACTAAAACATGAAGTCCGTTATCTGCTGCAATTCTCGAAAACACATCTAGAAGCCCCAGGGATTCTAACCACACCATATGCAAGCTACTGCGTTCTAAAGCACCCCTACATACTAGTGCAGCTTGGAGCTAGAGAAAAAAAAAGCTCATTTCTGTTACGCGTAAATCATAATCAATTAATTGAACTCTTCTAAACAGTGTAAGAGTATGGGTTCATTGCAGATGAGAGCTATCTAAAAGCCAGGTTTAGTAATCAGTTTTGATGATATACCTGTATGTACTGTTGACCTAGAAGAAAGAGTATCAATCTAGGAAAGAGATGGATAAAAGAAGGACGTATTTAAACGCATTGGTTTCAAACGCAGAAAAACATTAAGACGAAGTTGTCATGGAAAAAAGAATAATATGTTTTATCTACATATTAAGTTATTGGTTAGACATAAACAGTCTAGTTGTGAATCATTCTTTTTAAAGTCTCAAAACATTGTGAAAGATTTAATAAAAAAATTGCTTTAAACCTGAAAGTTGAGACAGAAGATCAGCTTTCAATCTGGTCTAGCTATATTTCTACCGAAAAGAACCAACCCAAGATTTCCAAGATAATCATTACACTGTAAATCAAATTTGCTTCGATATAGAATATTCACAAGTTTATGGCAGTTGACTCTATCATAGCGCTCCAAAGAAAAAATAATAATACAATGGGATTCAGCTGTTTTTTTCTCGATACTTTTCACCAAGGTAACCCTTGCAACCTGGGGAATAACCAAAATTTTCAAGTTTATATATCATGGCTTCAAACGTTTTATAGTTTGTTATAAGTTTTATGATGATAAGATTACTGTGAAGATTCAAGATAAAACCTCTTGAAACAATGTCTTTTTCAAAAATAAAAAACCTACATTTTTTTCAGTAGTGAATGGTAGAAGAAATGGTGTTTGTTCAGATTGGAAATCTTGTGAAGCACAA
This sequence comes from Phaffomyces antillensis, assembly GCA_003707195.2. Lineage (NCBI taxonomy): Eukaryota > Fungi > Ascomycota > Saccharomycetes > Phaffomycetales > Phaffomycetaceae > Phaffomyces > Phaffomyces antillensis. The sequence continues at coordinate 16,934 of PPNI02000022.1, forward strand.
GCGGACAGAAGTTGAAGCTCAAAAATACTACAATTACAAGATGAATGTACCTTTGAGAGGATCTTTTGATGATCTTTATAACAAAATTTTTTATGCAACTGACTTCTGGAATAGTGAAAGTGAAATTCATGATGATTGGATAACATGTTCAAATACTATCAAAGGAAGAAAGAGTGTCATATATATATGTACATATACAAGAAATGTAAAGGTGCAGAAAACACAATGCATTTCATCTTTTGTCCAATCCCAATCATCGATGATTTCAAAAGAAGTTTAGTTAAGGAAAAATATCTTGAAATAAACACAATTGAAATTTCAGAAAAGGAACGGTCATTGAAACCTCATTAACTTTACAGATGGTTCTTACATCCAATGCAATAAGATATTCCGTCAAATTTTAGTGAAGCATCAATCAAATTCTCAGAAACTGATGAGAGAGAAACTGATGCTCCATATTCTGCAGAGGTTTATTCTCTTTATAAATCACTTGATAAAATAATTGAAGAAATTGAAGATTTTGGAAACCGTATAGATTAGATATTCCCAAAATATAGAATTGCTTCCAATAATGAATCAATTACTAATGTCATATTATCTTAGGGGGGAATATGGACTAAAAAGGACTCAAAAAGACGAAAGAATGTCCCAATATTCAAAATATTGGAAAAGTATGACAAAATTACAAAATTCTATAGCGATTATGGTGAAATTTTCAACAAACATGAATTTCAGATTGTGTTTAAAATCAATAAAAATCTATTCTCTATTTAGACTAATACCCATAGTTCTAATAATAATGATATAAAATTTTGAAAATATGTATGTCGTGCCTTATTTGGTAGACCTCATTACCATACAAATGAATCAAAAATGACAGAAAATAACTTATAATCATTTGATTAAAACACACTTTGAACATAGGAAAGGTACATATGAAAGTTTTTAATATGTATATATATTAAATAAATTACCATCATAGTTGAAGAATTTTCCTAAATCTTCAAGAATAAGCACATTTTCATTTTGATTAATTAAGCCAACTTTAGTTATTTTTGCGTTACCAAAGCTTCAGAAACACTGAACAACAGCACCTTCAGCAAGTTCAGAGTGAACATTTCAGTAAAAATATTTTACACTAGTTTACTAAATCATCCAACTTCTGATTTTTAATCATTGTCATAAGTTATATCAAGCTCATTACAGTTATATTTATTATTTTCGATAAATCCAATCACATCCAGAATAGACTAGTCACTTCAAATTATAACAACCTATATATATATATATATATATATATAAATGTATTCAATACGATAGATGAAACCTTAAAACAAACTTATGATAGTTTTCTTCAAAACAACCACACTAATGAACAGATCTTATATAAAGATGAAGTCAGCCTTGAATGCTTTTATTACTATTCATTGACATGGAACGATGATTGGGAAAAAGACTCAGCTCATCTCATAGCCGGTGAAGGCAGCATCTCCAAAAATTTGGAAAATATGGTCAAATCAAATTTTATTACATTTGAACCAAAGGACCTCTAATCATTAACGAAAGCTTAAAAAAGGTACTGTTAGTTTCATAGATGGTAAGTCTAAACTCTATGAAGATTGTCTGATTTGTGAAAAGGAAACCACTGGAGTATCGTCAGTTTCATGTAACAGTTTAAAAAGTTTACGAATGTCAAAGTTTTTAACATCCACTAAAATATATCCAACAGGACAAACGATTGAGAATAAAACAGAAGAAGCGATTGATGGGAAGTGTATGTATTAAGAAGTTAATTTCAGAGAAGTCTGGACTATTAAAATCATATATCTTACACACTGAAGGTTGTTATTGATTATATACACAAGATATGAATTTCATTAAATAATATACACAGTTTTCTATCAAGATATAAATAAAAATTACATGAATAAGTTAAATCATAAATAGTATTTGTTTGGATCATAGTTAATTGGTTCTTCTCTAGTTTCCCATAATTTCATAACTAAATTGGAAAGACCTTCATCTGTGGTCTCAATCAAATAAATACCATAAAATGAGACAATAGTACCAAATGTCAATAATCTCATGGCATATTTATGCCATACACCATAAACCCTTTTTGGAATATAATCAATAATACATGCTTGGAACCCAATATGAGAATGCATTAAGATAGAAATGGCCATTGCAGTATCAACTAGTGGCAGGTCGACATTGGCAATAAATGGAGTCATAGAGAGTGGAACCAATGCTACCGAAAGCATTCTCTCATAGGTCCAATGAAATGAACCATGAAAGTAATCAACTTCTGGATGTGGAGTGGCATCGTTGACAGTACCGACTATATGGCCAACTGGTTGCTTTATAAGTTTGTATTTGTTGAAGTCTGGTTTGAGCGATTTCAAAGAGAGAGCTCTCTTCGATAGTAGTTGTATTGGTGATCTGTACATCTTCCGTCTATGACAGCACACTACCGGTATTATTTCTTAATACTTACTTCATCCACCAAAGAATCAAATATAAAAATCTTCAATCTGCCCGAACCGATGAGCTTCCACAAATTCGTGAATGATATAAGAAAATCTGCCATTTCTCACTGGTCAAACTCGGTCGTTTTTTTTTTTCCAATTCATAAAATTTAATTGGCTGAAATCTTTTGGATTCGAAAATCTGAAAAAAAATTCAGTTATTGAATCTCTTTTCGTATAATAAACAATCAATATTCAACTTCTAAATCATGCTTAGAGCACAAATCAAAAAAGGTTCTGCCTCATTGAGACGTTCCATCGCCACCACACACTCAAAAACTGAATACACCTCTTTAGCCAATGGTATTACCATTGCTACTGAATCTAATCCAGCTGCTAAAACCGCTACTTTAGGTCTATGGAACGGTGCTGGTTCCACCTCTGAAAACCCATGGAACAACGGTGTTTCCAACTTATTAAACCACGTTATCGTCCATGGTAACAAAGCTGATGCTAACTCAAAAGGTTTAACTTTTGGCGCTTCAACTGAAAGAGATTTCTCTGCTTACTACACTCAAGGTTTAAAATCTTCATTACCAAAAGCCATTGAACTCTTAAATAACAAAGTTGCTTCTTTAAACATAGATGCTAAAGACTTTACTGCTCAACGTGCTCTTGCTATTAAACAATTAGAAGCTTTCGAAACCCAAAACCATGCTGGTAGAGTTCTAGAACACGTTCACGCTACTGCTTTCCAAAATACTCCATTAGCTTTACCAACCAGAGGTACTTTAGAAACTATCTCTGAATTAGTTGAATCTGATTTAGTTGATTTCCACAGCAAAAACTTTGTCTCTTCTAACACCGTTGTTGTTGCTGCAGGTGATATTAAACATGAAGAAATTGTTGAATTGGTTGAAAAATCATTAAAAGTCCCAACTGGTGAAGCTCCAGAAATTAAAAAACCAAAGTTCTTAGGTTCAGAAATCAGATTAAGAGATGATACTTTACCAAAAGCCTGGATCTCAATTGCTCATCAAGGTGAAGCTGTTAACTCTCCAAACTACTACGTTGCTAAGGTCGCTGCTGAAATCTTTGGTAACTACGACTACTATGAACCAAGTGCTAAAAACATCGGTGTTAAATTAGCTGGTATCACCAACGAATATCACATTGCTGATTCTTATAACCATTTCTCATTATCTTACAAAGACTCAGGTTTATTCGGTTTTCAAGCTGAAATTGGTAATGTCCACCAAATTGATGACTTCGTTCATTTTGCCTTAAAAGAATACAACAGATTATCAATCTCAATTACTGAAACTGAAGTTGCTAGAGGTAAACAATTATTAAAGAACAAAATCTTATTTGATTTATCCACTCCATTAGCCGTTGCTAACGATATTGGTTCAAAAGTTATTGCTCAAGGTAGAAGACCATCTTCTGATGAAATTTTTGCCCAAATCGAAAAAGTTGATGTTGCTGCCATCAAAGCTTGGGCTTCTGATAGATTATGGGATCAAGATGTTGCTATTTCTGGTACTGGTCAAATCGAAGGTTTATTAGATTACGCCAGAATTAGAAATGAAACTTCTATGATGAGATGGTGATTTTGTTGGTTCTTGTTTATTAGTAGTATTTTGAAAATATATATATATAGTCATATTTAAATTATTTAATCATTGTTTTGTATTTTATTGTGACTTATACTATTTATATCCTTATGAATGAAGAATGAATTGGAATTCATTAAAGTTTGCGTTCCATATTACATGTCTAGAGTTTTTTTTTATTAATCTTTTTATTTATACATGGTTGATTATATACATATTACAATCTGGTCCTTGTGCGTGTGTTTTTTTTACATATTTATTATTCGTTGGCTTTCAACCAATTGACGTCGTGTATATATATATATTATATAGACTTAGACAATACGAATCATTCTTTTTATGAGATACATTATATTTTTTATACATTTATAATTAATCAATCTAGTTGCATTTTAGCTTCTTCTGATGTTACATCTGAAATCCCTTCTTTGTCATTATCATCATCATTTTCTTCATTTGGTAATATTCTTTCCTTGAAATCTATATTGTCTGTTTTCAATTTCTTTTCTGGAGATTCCTTAGTAATATCACCATGTTGTTCATGGATTATCTCCCTTTCTCTTTTCCTAATTATTTCATCTTCATTACCTTCTTCACTTTCTTCGTCATCATCATCTTCTTCCCCATCACCTGCTTCTCCCTCAACATAATCTTCGTCATCTTCATCACCTAGAATTTCATCATCATGATAACTCTCAAAAACATTGGTTCCTACACTCAGCACCCCACTCAAATAACCTTCGCTTTGGATCTCTTGTTTGTCTTCTTCAGTTAACCAATCAATCTTACTCAATAGTATAACCTGAGATTCATCAGTCATCACAACTTCTCCATCCGTAACACCATTTTTATCATTACCAGTTTTTGTAGTAGAATCACGTTTAGCTTCACCAACATTCAAGTCTCTATCAAAATCATCGACATTAGAAGACACACTAGTTATATTTTCTAGAGCTCTTAAGAATTTTTCAGAAGTTGAATAATATTTCTTTGGATCAACCAAAACTTCAGCCAATCTAACTATTGTATACGGAGGCCATTCATTGAACCCTTTCTGTAATCTTTCCACTATTTGCCTGCCATATTCCTTCAAAGTAAATCTATTATCCAAATTTAGAGGATCAGGAATAAATTCTTTATCTAAATCATTCTCAAACACGCCTATAATAACAGAATTGATGAGCTCTGGGATATCCAGTATAAGATCCTTCCATTGCTGTGAGCCCTCCAGAAATTGTCTGTCTGTGATGATCTTCTGTAGTGCGACCACTGTGCTTTCTCTCCAAGTCATTTTTCTTTTTTCTCAATTAAACAAACTTCAATTACTATACAATCTCTACTATAGTATAAAAAAAAAGTCTGGTGTCTGGATGAATTTCAACAATTTCGCGATTTATTTTTTTCAGTGAATTTTTCAGTTATGGAAGACAAATAAGTAAACCAACACTTAAAAATTGGCTTCAAAGAAACTCCAAGAATGCTCAGATTCACACTTTCAAGCATCGCTAGACCTCTAGTGATAGCGAGACCATCAACGATTTCCCCAGCCAAATTCACTCCTCAAACAGCAAGACAGAACAGTACAATCAACAATAACATATCACAAACTGAACAATCATTAACAGAAGGTCTACCACAAGAAGTAGCTGAAGCTTGGTTATCTTCAATCAGGGAACTCAGAGAACGCTACATCACTGAAGGTATCCCAGACTATAGCTCTCCAGCAATGAAAAAATTGGCACTTCCACAATTTGAGCCAACTCCAGAACAATTATCAAAAGCTGAAAGTTTGAAAGATAAACCAATCCCATTGAAACATGATCCTGTTGTCCAACATTGTATCAATATGATTATGAAACATGGTAAGAAAGCCACTGCCGAAAAAATAATGGCAAGAGCTTTATATATCGTTAGATTAGAAACTAGGGAAGATCCAATTGAAGTTCTAAAAAGAACTTTAGATCAAATGGGTCCATTAATGCAAATGAAAACATATAAAACTAGAGTTGCTAAAAATCTTGTTGTTCCACAACCATTAAATGAAAGACAGAGAAATAGAAGAGCTTTCTTATGGATTCTGGAAGGTTCCGATAAAAGAAAAAGTAAAGATTTCGCAGTTAGATTAGGTGAGGAGATCATTAATGCTGCTAAAGGTAACTCTTCAGGTTATGAAAAAAGATTACAAATGCATAAAACCGCCATGTTACATAGAGCTTACATCAAATTGAGATAAAATATCATAAGTATTGTTGTTAGTAAAGTATCATAATTCATGTATATAATAAATTTCAAAATTATAAGAAGAAGACTCCATCTTACTATTTAATCAGTAGTATCATCAACGTTTTGAATCAATTCATAAAGAAACGCAATACCTTCTAAATATGAACGGAATGGAATATGCTCATTAATACTGTGCAACCCAAATCCATCCATTATATTGACTCTTGAACCATAAAACCTGAAAATATTTTTGGTTAAATTGATATATGATCTAGTATCTGTATTTGCTGTCATTATGGAAGGTGCTGTATAGATCTTCTCTCCCTTTTCTAAGATTTCGTCCTCAAAAACATGTTTAACAGTACCTTCCAGAACATCCCAAACTGCTCCAGAAGATGGTGTCACTGGTAACGCTTCGATGAATTCATCATTAGTGATTCTGAAAAAGCCCTTTTTAGTAGGTTGAATGATTAATTCATCTTCAAGATATAGTCCAAGTTCAAAATTTTGAGCAATATCCTTAACTTTTTCAACAACATGACTAACAGTTTCATTAACTGATGATTCTACTCCAATTCTGGAATTATAAACAATTGAAACAAATTCTGGCAATGCATTAGATTTGACACCGCCATGAATAACATCAATAGCTTGAGAAGTTTGAATCAAGTATTTTTGAGTAATATCACTTGTTATCCAATCAATAACTCTTTTGTTTGAATCTTCATCAAATTCAGCTCTTAGTATATCATTCTTCAATTCATCTGATAAATGTTTTGAAGTTTGAGCTAGTTTTTGTAGAAATTTAAGAATTGGATTCTTTGAAGTTAAAACAGGTTTGAATTGATTATCTTCCAAATGACCAATTAATTTTGACATAATCCCAATACTTGTATGATCTGGCGGAACTGAAGAATGACCACCAGGGGTTTTTAGTGAAATATCCAAGTTGATGCGTCCTTTCTCTCCTGTTCCTGGTAACGCATACCATTCACCATCAACTTCAATAATAGGTGAACCCTCATCAAGTAATGCATAAATGGAATCATCTCCATATCTTTCAGTCAAAGTATCATTTATAGCAGATGCACCAAGACCCCCACTTTCCTCATCATGACCAAATGCTAAAATCACAGTACGTTGAGGTTTGAAACCATCAGAGATCAATTTTTCCACAGTTTCTAATAAACCAACTAATAATTGTTTACAATCAATCGAACCACGACCCCATACAAATTGACCATCATAATGAGCAGATAGGGGATCATAAGTCCACTGATCAACAGACTCAGGATCAATAGGAACTGTATCTTGGTGAGCTGTCAATAATAGTGGTTTTAAATCTGAGTTTGAACCAATCCATGTGTATAATAAATTAATTTTGTTTGGTTTTTCCAATTTCAAATGTTTATGAACTAGAGGAAAAGTCTCTTGTAAATAATCATGCAATTTGAAAAAGTTCAACCATGGTCTGATATCATCCTTTGGGTTAGGTGAGTTATCAAAAGATTGGGTATCAATTTTGATTGCACCTTGAAAATTGGATAATGCAGCATCATGAAACTCATCATTACTTAAAATATCTTTTAATAAAGTTGGATCGGATAGGTATGAGCCTGGACGTAATGGACCAACTTCTGCTTCATTTAACAACTGATTGACTTTTGCATTAATAAATTTTTCTTTCAATTCCTTTTCATTTGCTTTCTTTAAAGATAAGTATGAGACATTAATCAAATTTAAGAAGAAAATGGAGAGTAATGTTAGAGTAAAGAATCTACTCCATTTAGATCCATTTGTTGGACTTTCACTTATTCCCTTCATTGGCGATTCCAGTATATCCTGCTCAGTATTGAAATGCAATTAGGAATTGTTGCAGAAAGTGCTTAAATCCTGCTTATTATTCCTGAAACTAAACAAAGATGCAAAGTGACTATGTTTTCTGTAAACTGTGTGACTCTTTTAGGAAATTGGGCCGAAAGTGTGTGTCAGACTACAAAAAATTCATATATAAATTACTGAGCGATTCTCTTTAGTTTGATCAATCTAAATGTCACACAAGTCCCAATTATATAGAGCAATGACTAGAACTACAGAATATTTCACCATACCTGGAACTAAAAACCAAATTCCCTTACCAGCTTATGGGGTCGGTACTAAGTGGCAACATTTGAAAAAAGGTAGACCTGAAGACGTTAGAAAGACCTTAGATGATAATTTAGCTGACACTGTTGCTCGTGCCATCAAATTAGGCTTCACCCATATCGATACAGCTGAAATTTATACCACTCATATCGAAGTTGCCGAAGGTATCAAAAGATCAGGTGTTGATAGATCAAAGATCTTCATTACTGACAAGTACAGTCAAGGTTACAAACAGGGCAATTATAGACAAAATGCCGTCCATAAAAGTACTTACGAAGCAATTAAAACTGCTTTGAAAGAATTGGACACTGACTACATTGATTTGTATCTAATTCATACCCAGTTTTTTGCAGATGATATAAGTTTAGGTAATACTATTGAAAAAGCATGGGCAGATATCGAAAGGGCTTATGAAGAGGGTAAAGTTAAAAACATTGGTCTTTCAAACTTTGATAGAACCCATATTGATAAGGTTTTGAAAATTGCCAAATATAAACCTCAAGTCTTACAGATTGAATTCCATCCATATTTATATAATCAGACTCCAGGAATTATCAAATATGCTAAGGAACATGATATCTTAGTTGAAGCTTATGCTCCATTAACTCCTTTATTCAGGGCTGAAGAAGGTCCTTTAAATCCAGTCTTGAAAGATCTTTCTGCTAAATATGGTAAAACAGAGGCTCAAATCTTATTAAGATGGGTTTTCCAAAATGGTGTTTTACCGGTTACTACTAGTGCTAATGAAGATAGAATCACTGCGGCTTTAGACACTTTCAATGGTGATTTTGAATTGACTGAAGAAGAGGTTAAATTAATTACAGAAACTGGGGCTCAACATAAATTCAGAGGTTTCTTCCCAGCTTTCGAAGATAGTATTTAGACTTACACTAGTGTTATTTTTGAATGATATGTATTTATCTACTTAAATTCTGACATTTTCATCCTATTCTACTTGTAAATCATCAATTGGTTCCATTTCGATGTTCTTTGAAGTAACATTTTCTTCACTAGCAAATCTACTCAAATCATTATTACTCAACCCTTGTTCCAGATCATTATCGTGATTCTCATCATCATGAGGAATCGACCCTCTTAACTGTTGATAACGAAGTTGTTTTCTATTTTCTAAAATTCTCTTGTGAACATATACTGAGATACCTAAAGCTAATCCTGAGCCAATTACGTTGCACAGTATATCTATTGGATCGAACTTTCTCTGTGAGACTATTGCTTGGAGAAACTCGGAGCCTATACTCCCACCCAGTGTACAAGTGACGAAGGTCAGTTTTGTTATAGTTCTGGTATTTGAGGCATCAACTGTCCAATAAACAAGACCTGTAAGTATGAAGAAAGCTGCTAAATGGAGCGCTTTGTCATTTTCTAGCGATATATCTGACAGACCTAGATACAGAGCAGTAATGGATGTTATCACCAGCAAAAGGAGAACGACTCTTCTGACCTTCATTGTGGCTCCTGAATGTTGTTGCTTAATCTGTAATCTCTAAATATTTTCTATTTAATATCAACTCATTTCGTCCCCAGTTCGAATCCTTGAAGACGCATTCTCTATACTCAATCTCCTATTCAAAAAACATAAAATGGGTTCAACGGGGTTAAAAAAGGAAACAAATTAATTCAGCAAAATCCAAAACACTGGAACATCTAGAAAGAATTGACTTCATCTGGTTGAGAAAAGCACATATAACAGACAGTCTGCTTCACTCTTCTCAATGTCCAATCAGTCACTTCGTCAACCGTTCACTCCTGAGGAGCAAAAACTTTACACCCAGATATTCCAGTCTCTTGATGATGAACAATTAGGTATCGTCACTGGGGATAAAGCAAGATCGACTTTTGAGAAATCTGGCCTACCTCCAACCATTCTTGGTGAAATCTGGCAATTGGCTGATCCAACCAACTTGGGCTTCTTAAATCAATTCGCATTCTTCACAGCTTTAAGATTGATTGGTCATGTCCAATCTGGTTCTAAACCAGATAAATCCTTAATTGAAATTGCTGGTCAAATTCCTAGGTTCTCTGGAAATCAATCACAATCCATTGTAAGCTCACCACTTTCTTACCAAAACAGTGGTAGCATCTCATCACCACAGCAGTTGAATGTCCAATTAACTGCACTACCGGCATTAACTATTAATGATATTTCAAAGTTTTCCCAATTATTTACTAAAAATGCACCATCTGGTAAAATTTCAGGTGAACAGGCTAGAAATATCTTTCTAAAGGCAAAATTACCAACTCAAGTCTTGGGTGAAATCTGGAATTTGGTCGATAGAGAAAATTCGGGTCAATTATCAAAAGATGAATTCGTTATCGCAATGTATCTAATTCAAAATTCACTGAATGGTTCAATTAAAAAATTACCAACTGCAATTCCTCAACCAATTTGGGATCAAGCTAAAAACGTTCAAGTTGCTTCGAGTACTGGCAATAGATCAATTTCTCCAGCTATCAACAATCAAACTGGTTCTCAAAGACCTTCTCCAGTTTCAAGAGTCCCATCAACTTTCACTAATGCTTCAAACGACTGGACTATCTCAGCTCAAAAGAAACAACAATTTAATTCAATTTTCGATGGCTTAGATAAAGATCAAACTGGTGTTTTAGGTCCAAATGAAGTTGCATCATTTTTAATGACATCCAAATTACCTCAAGAAACTTTAGCTTCTATTTGGGATCTTTCTGATATTCATAACTCTGGTGAATTTACCAAAGATGAATTTGCAATTGCTATGTTTTTAGTTCAAAAGAAAATTGCTGGTGTTGAATTGCCTCATGTTATTCCTGATTCTTTATTACCTAATAATCATGGGACTGAACAAATTCAAACAGTTGATCAAAGACAATTCTCAACCAACACTGCAGCTACATCAAATACTCAACAACAATTCACCAACAAATCAATCCCACCAGTTCCTTCAAGAGCTACAAAGCCTTCAGCAATGGATGATTTGGTTGACCTGAATGATGCTTTCTCTACTCCATCTCCTTCGATCGATCAAAGAAATGCTTCAAATTCAAGTGTTAGATACACTCCAACTGGCTCTAAGTTTGTTCCAACTTCTACATTTGGTCAAGGTCTTGCTGAAAATTCACAACCTGCTCCTGTTTCAATGGCTCCAGCTCAAACTCAACCATCTCCAGTTCAATCTAAACCGATTAATCCTGTTGGTATCGCTGCTGGTGCTGCCGCTGGTGCAATAGCTGCTACTGGTGCAGCGGCTGGTGTTGGTGGTAGCGTCGTTAACGCTGCCACTGGTGCTGCTTCAACCGTCACTGCTCCATTACAAAAAGCTGCATCATTCGTTCCATCTTTCAGTCCCATCCCTGTTCCAATTATTGTCCCAAGTATTACAGGTAGATCTAACAACAACAATAGATCAGTCAATACTAATAATGATTTATTAGCAGATTCAAATCCTGAAGTTTCAGGTAAACTATCACAAGCTACTACTGATTTAGCCAATTTATCAACTCAAATTGGTTCTCTAACTAATCAAACGTCTCAATTACATGAAAAACGTACAAGAGCAGAACAGGAATTGTCTAAAATTACTAATTTGAAAAAAGACATTGAATCTAAATTATCTAATTTGAGAATTGCTTATAATCAAGAAGTTGAAAAAACTGCTGAAGTGGAAAAATTATTAGCAACCTCTAAGGCTGAAATTGAAAGTATTAGACAAGAATCTTCAATTGCTGAAGCTCAATACCATCAAGTCCATTCCACGCTAGAAACTTTACAAAAAGAGTATGAAGATTCTCAATTAGAAAATGCTACATTGAAAGAACAATTAGCTTCTTGGAGCTCTCAATATGCTGAACATCAAGCTCAATTAGAAAAGGTCCGTAGTGATCTGAAACAATCTAAAGGTTTTGCATCTATTAGCTCCAAACAAATAGATGTTAATAACATCAAGTCACAAGATATCCAATCAGAAATTGCTAATTTATTAGCATCTTCAAAAGAATTAGATACCTATCATGAATCTTTATTATCCAAACATGCAGAAATTGATGAACGTGAACAAAATTTACAAGATCGTCAATCAAACTTAGAACAATTAGAAGCTGAATTTGCTGCAAAAGAAGCAGAATTTACTCAAAGAGCTGAACAACAAAAACAAACTCAGGCTTTAATTGAAGAACAAGATTTTAATCTACAAGCTTTAGTCGCTGATTTACAAGCAAGAAAAGCTCAACTTGATGAAGCTGAAAGTCAATTAAATAGACAACAAATTGAATATGCTGAAAGAGTTCAAGGCTTCACCCATAGACAAATTCAGGATGCTACTTCAGGATTCTCAACTGCTGCTACTGTTGCGTCCAATGAAGCTGAAAATATTGGCACTGTTACTGATACTGCTGTTGCCCCTGATACTGTTTCAAAGGAATTTGTTCCCGAAACTGTTTCTCAACCATTATCTTCTAACTTAGAATCAATAGCAACAGGAATTGCTGTGGGTGCTGTTGCTGGTTTAGCAGGTGGTTCAATCGCTGATTCGACTAGCGGTCAAAACACAGAAAGTGAAAAAGGAAGTGCACAATTTAGTTCTCCAGTTAATACAGAACAAGGGACTTCAGTCACATCAGATGATTTACAATCTCGTGTTTCTAATCAATTTTTGAACATTGACAGAACTGAATCCGGCTCATCATCAGTTCAAAATAATGCTCCACAATCAGTTCGTGATGAAATTGAAGAACAAGAACAAGATGATATTGCTAATACAGATGGCCATCAAAATGAAGAAGAACCTGCTTTAGCCAGTGATGTGCTAAGTGGTAATTATAATCAAGTTTCATCTTTACCTGTGAACGATGTTACTTCAGGTGCTGGATCCTTTGAATTAGTTGGTGAAGAAGCTAAATCAGAAAGTGAATCAACTTTAAAGGGAGCTTCCATAAATAGAGAATTAAGTGCCAATGAATTAGCTGATAATTTAGAGTCATCAATTCCAGGAGCTTGGGCAACTTCGGAAACACCAACCACTCCAATTATTGAAGCTGCTGCAACTCTAGGTGATAATAATGGTGTTGATTTTGAAACTCCTAATATTAATACAGTGTCTAAGACTGTTGAGAATGATGAGTTCCCACCAATTCAAGAATTAGAGATTGTGGAAAGTGATAGTGAAGATGAATTCCATGAAACTACAGATAATGTTCCATCTCCTGTTAAAAAGAAGGTTGTATCAAGTGATTCTGGTCCTATTACGGCTGCTCCATCTGCCTCGACTAGCGAATTAGGTGGTGGTCTTGGTAAATTAGCGATTAAATCATTGCCAATTGATGATGAATTTGCAGGACTAGAAGAAACACCAATTGAAAAATCAAGTGGAACTAAACCTGATGATTTTGATGATTTCTCAGGATTAGAAGCAACCCCAGTTGAAAAGTCTACTACCATTGATGATGAATTTGCGGGATTAGAAAACGCTAAAGAAGATGCATTTGCTGATTATGATGAAGATGAATTTGAAGGACAAAATGATTTTGAAGAAGAATTAGAAGGTAATCAATTCTTTGTTGGTGAAGAATCCGCACCAGTTCAAGATAATGAAGAATGGGAACAATTATTTGCAGGATTTGGAAATCAAGGCCAAGCTCCAGTACAAGAACCACAGCCACAACAAAATTTATCTCAACAAGTACAATCTTTCACTAGTCAAGCTTCTAATGGGGTTTCTTCTCTTAAAGGTAAAGTGGCTACAACACCTCGTTCACTAGCTATTCAAGAGTTGACAGGAATGGGATTTACTGAAGATGAAGCTTTTAATGCTTTAGAAAAAGAAAAATGGAATTTGGAAGCAGCAACTAATTTCCTATTGGATAACGCTTGAAGCGGAAGAGTATCATAGTGGTATTTTTATGATTAATTGTTTCGAAAATAATGTTCGATTAACTTTTATATAAATTGTTTAGTTATAAACTTTTTGAAGAGAAAAGAAAATTTGTTTTATTATTATTTTAAATAAAATTCATGTATTTCTATGTTCATAATTTAGAGTCATCATCATCATCAAGTTTCGTTATTGTAATAAATTCACCCAAACTTTCGTCCAAATCAGATTCATCAATCAAAGTGTTCAGTCCTTTAATACTTTGTAAACTTTCGGTTATTTCAGTTTTAATAATTTTTGCTTCATTCAATTGTGAATTCAATTCATCAAATAGTGATAAATTCCCCTGTTGTAATATTTTAACTAGGTCTTTCAATTTCTGTACATTTTTTTGTTTCAGCGGGAGCATGTGTGAGCTTATTATGTTCTTTGATGATAACTCTTCAATGGGTATACTTTGATTGATTTCATCTTCAGTTCTTCTATTTGCCCTTTCTATCAATTCATCTAACTCGTCTAATTTTGATTGAATGTCTCGTTCTTGAAAGATAGCATCAAATTCATTCCTTGTATTATTCATCCATGACTCGGTTAATTGGATTTTAATGATTTCTAATAATGATTTACCTTTTTTAGTATTACTCAATGATGGATAACACGATATTAGATTGTCATCTGTCACGACTTTTTGTGATTCCGTTAGTGCCTTATCACACACGTTTTTGAGTTTATCATGTCTTATATGTAGTTCGCTGCTCATCTAGTGTGTTTTGTTGTTTTATTGATGCAAATAAAGAGAATTTGTGTGTTATTATTCAATTCGGGGACTTTATACTCTAAACTTATTATTTGTTTATCTTTTTGTGTGTGAAAAATAAACAAACTAGGCTACAATGACATCCAGACACCACATGTGTTTATTGCGTCAAATTGAAGAACACGAAATTCGAATAAAAGAGAAAGAAATTAATTGAAAGCAAAAAAGAAAACAATTATAATCATACTTAGAATTATGTCTGATCCAGAATCTTTGATCAAGAAAGTATGTATATCTCCTCATGTCACTTAACAACGCTTTTTTCAGCGGTTCAATTATGACTCAATACTAACCAAACCCTAAAGGCTGATAAGTTAGTGGCACAAAAACCTGGTTTCTTTGGTAGTGTCTTCGGTTCAAGTGTTCAACAAAACTGTGAAGAAGCTGGTGAATTATACGTCCAAGCAGCCAACCAATACAAACTGAAAAAACAAGGGATCAAGGCAGGTGAAGCATTCGATAAAGCTGCTGAAGCACAAATTTTAGCAGACAGCAAAGATGAAGCAGCAAATACCTTAGTTGATGCATTCAAAGCTTATAAACAAGAAGATCCGGCAAGTGGAGTCAAAAGTTTAGAAAAAGCGATCGATTTTTTCACACAAAGAGGACAATTCAGAAGAGGTGCTAATTTCAAATTAGATTTAGCTCAATTATATGAAGAAGAATTAGCAGATTATCCGAAAGCTTTGAAATCTTATGAAGACGCAGGTGATTGGTTCGAAAGTGATTCAGCACAAGCATTAGCTAATAAGGCTTTCTTAAAAGCTGCAGATTTGAATGCATTACAAGGTAATTATATCCCAGCTACTGAAATCTATAAGAAAGTTGTTAGAAATTCATTGAATAACAACTTATCAAGATGGAGTTTAAAGGAATATTTCGTCAAGATTGTGTTGTGTTATTTAGCAGCAGATGATAAAGTTGCGGCTAGTAAATATTTGGATGAATCCTTGAGTTTAGATTCAAGTTTCCAAACCACCAGAGAGTATAAATTATTACAAGAAGTGATTGAATCAGTTACTGAAGGTGATGCTGAAAAGTTATCACAAGTTGTGTTTGAGTACGATCAATTCAGCAAACTAGACAAATGGAAGACCAGTATCTTACTGAAGATTAAGAGCACAGTTGTTGAGGCTGATGATGATTTATTGTGATTTATGAGAGAAATTTATTGAATGGATTGCAGTTGTAGATTTAATGATTCAATCAATGAGGTCAGATTGATTGCATTAGAGATGAATTTCAATTCAAAATGTAGCCAATTAGGGCAAAAACACTTGTTTAAAAGGGTTAATGGGGTATATTGGTACCTAGTATTCGATCTAGAGTACTTTTATGCTTTAATTCCCACCAAATATCTCTCAATCCTCGCTTTTATCCAACTAATTCTCGCTATCTTCATCACTAATCAAACCTTTTTTTTCCTTTTCAGTGCGGCGCCAACCGGAAAACTTTGGAATGAGTCAAGAAAAAAAAAATTTAGAGATAATCTTTTTTAAACGGACAGAAAACCATCAATTTATTCAATTCTCTCTTTCAATTATTCAGACTCGATTAATTGTCCTTCTGAAATGTTGTTAAGACACCAAACCTTGAACGTCTCTAGAAGAGCGCTAGCGAGATCAGCTAAGAAGTTCTCTCCATCAATTGCCTTAGCTGGTACTAAACTTGGTAACAAGACCGCCAACAATGTCAATTTAACACATCGTTATTTATCAACATCAGCTGCTTTATTAGCTCAAGCTTCAGAAACTGCTGCTGCGTATGCTGGCGCCGGTATTCTTTCTGGATTCGATGATGAAAACGCTCACAAATTGGTTGATGTCTCAAAGGTTTTGATCATTGGGTCTGGTGGGTTATCTATTGGTCAAGCTGGGGAATTCGATTATTCTGGTTCTCAAGCTATCAAAGCTTTGAAAGAAGCTGATAAAAAGACTATCCTTATCAACCCAAATATCGCCACTAATCAAACCTCTCATGCCTTAGCTGACGAAATCTATTATTTACCAGTCACTGCTGAATATATCACTTATATCATTGAAAGAGAAAAACCAGATGGTATCTTATTAACCTTTGGTGGTCAAACCGCTTTGAACGTTGGTGTCCAATTAGAAAAGATGGGTGTCTTTGAAAGATACAACGTTAAAGTCTTAGGTACTCCGATTAAAACTTTAGAAACCTCAGAAGATCGTGATTTATTCGCCCAAGCTTTAAATGAAATCAACATTCCAATTGCCGAATCTATTGCTGTTGATACTGTTGAAGATGCTTTAAAAGCTGCTGAAGACGTTGGTTACCCAATCATTGTTAGATCAGCTTATGCCTTAGGTGGTTTAGGTTCTGGTTTTGCTAATAACGCTGATGAACTAAGAAATTTAGCATCTCAATCTTTATCTTTAGCTCCACAAATCTTAGTTGAGAAATCATTGAAAGGTTGGAAGGAAGTTGAATATGAAGTTGTGAGAGATAGAGTTGGTAATTGTATTACTGTCTGTAATATGGAAAATTTCGATCCATTAGGTATTCATACTGGTGATTCTATTGTTGTTGCCCCATCCCAAACTTTATCTGATGAAGAATATCATATGTTAAGATCAGCAGCCATTAAAATTATTAGACATTTAGGTGTTGTTGGTGAATGTAACGTTCAATATGCTTTACAACCAGATGGGTTAGATTACCGTGTTATTGAAGTCAATGCAAGATTATCAAGATCTTCTGCTTTAGCTTCAAAAGCTACTGGTTACCCATTAGCTTACACTGCTGCTAAAATTGCATTAGGTTATACCTTACCTCAATTACCAAATCCAGTTACTAAAACCACTTCTGCTAATTTCGAACCATCATTAGATTATATGGTTACAAAAATCCCTAGATGGGATTTAGCTAAATTTCAACATGTCAAAAGAGATATTGGTTCATCAATGAAATCTGTTGGTGAAGTTATGGCTATTGGTAGAAACTTTGAAGAATCTTTCCAAAAGGCTATTAGACAAGTTGATCCATCATTTGTTGGTTTCCAAGGTGGTGAATTTGAAAACTTAGATGAAGCTTTAGCCAACCCTACTGATCGTAGATGGTTAGCTGTTGGTCAAGCTTTATTACATGAAAACTATACCGTTGAAAAAGTCCATGAATTATCAAAAATCGATAAATGGTTCTTATACAAATTACAAAACATTGTTGAAATGCAAAAGGAATTAGAAAAAATTGGTTCATTATTTGGTTTAAACAGAGATGTTATTTCAAGGGCTAAAAAATTAGGTTTCTCAGATAAACAAATCGGTTTAGCTGTTGGTTCATCTGAATTAGAAGTTAGAGCAAGAAGAAAAAACTTTGGTATCATTCCATTCGTTAAAAAGATTGATACTTTAGCTGCTGAATTCCCAGCTTCAACTAATTATTTATACACCACTTATAACGCTACTGAAAATGATGTTGAATTTAATGATTTTGGTACTTTAGTCTTAGGTTCAGGTGTTTATAGAATTGGTTCTTCTGTTGAATTCGATTGGTGTGCTGTTAATACTGCTCGTGCTTTAAGAGAAAACAACAAAAAGACTATCATGATTAATTATAACCCAGAAACTGTTTCAACTGATTTTGATGAAGTTGATAGATTATATTTTGAAGAATTAAGTTTTGAAAGAGTTTTAGATATCTATGAATTAGAAAACTCTAAAGGTGTTGTTGTTTCAGTTGGTGGTCAATTACCACAAAATATCGCTTTAGCTTTACAAGATAATGGTGCTAAAGTTTTAGGTACTGATCCAAGAGACATCGATAAGGCTGAAGATCGTCATAAATTCTCTTCAATCTTGGATTCTATTGGAATTGATCAACCTGCTTGGAAAGAATTATCCTCAATTGAAGAAGCTAAGAAATTCGCTGATAGTGTTGGTTTCCCAGTTTTAGTTCGTCCATCTTATGTTTTATCAGGAGCAGCTATGTCCGTTATTAGAAATGAAGAAGAATTAGCTTCTAAATTAGGTAATGCTGCTAAAGTTTCTCCAGATCATCCAGTTGTTATCTCTAAATTCATTGAAGGTGCTCAAGAAATTGATATTGATGGTGTTGCTCAAAATGGTGAAGTTATTGTTCATGCTGTCTCTGAACACGTTGAAAACGCAGGTATTCATTCAGGTGATGCTACATTAGTTTTACCACCACAAAACTTATCTCCAGCTGTTATGGGTAGATTAAAGGAGATTGCCGATAAAGTTGCTAAAGCTTGGAATATCACTGGTCCATTTAACATGCAAATCATTAAGAATGATGTTGAAACTAATCCAGATCACCCAGAATTGAAGGTTATTGAATGTAATATTAGAGCTTCAAGATCTTTCCCATTCGTTTCTAAAGTTTTAGGTACTAATTTCATTGATGTTGCTGTTCAGTCTATTTTAGGTCAACAAGTTAAACCAACTAATCTAATGGAAGTTAAAAGAGATTACGTTGCTACTAAAGTTCCACAATTCTCATTTACCAGATTAGCAGGTGCTGATCCATTTTTAGGTGTTGAAATGGCTTCTACTGGTGAAATTGCTTCATTCGGTAAAGATACCATTGAAGCTTACTGGACTGCTTTACAGTCAACTATGAACTTCCATTTACCATTACCACCAAATGGTATTCTATTTGGTGGTGATTTATCTAAGGATTACTTAGGTGAAGTTGCTCAAATCATCTCTTCAATCGGTTATAAGTATTATACAGCATCTGAAGAAGTTGCCAAATATTTAAGAGAGAAAGTTCCAGGTTATGAAGTTGAAGTTATTGAATTCCCAAAAACTGATAAAAGAGCATTACGTGAGGTTTTCCAGAAATACGACATCAAAGGTGTCATCAATTTAGCCAGTGCAAGAGCTGAATCATTACTAGATGAAGATTACGTTATGAGACGTAATGCCATTGATTTTGGTATTCCATTATTCAATGAACCACAAACCTCATTATTGTTCGCTAAAGCATTAAAGGCCAACATCCACACAAAATTAGCACAAGAAGAAGGAGCTGTCAACATTCCATCAGAAGTCAAGAGATGGAGTGAGTTCATTGGTGGCAAACCAGTCTAATCTTTCTAACATTTGTATATATATAAATTAATAGAGATACACAATAAATCATATTTGAAGTCTATTGGCTGCTGAAAAATCTAAGTAAAGTTTTTGTCAGAGATGAATGAAGAGTGCTTCTAACCATTTGTGCTTACCAGCTAGAGCCTTCCTCAGTAACACCCCAACATCACAATTATTTGTCGACGTGGGTATACTGGACAATTCCTACTTTTTCTCTATACAGTTCTCATAGTAAACATCATAAATCTTAGTATATTTGGTGTAGTAATACTGATAAAATCCGACACCCTCATCATATGAAAAAAAAAAAAAAAAAAATGAAATTTTTTTGCTTTTTAAACCAATTACATTATAAAAACAAATTGAGTACTCGCTTCTTTTTGTCCTGAAAGACCCTCAATTCATCCACAATTGACCTTATAGCTCCTGTATATATCAAACAATGGGTATCTGCACGTCCAAGGACTCCGCCCCTTCTGAAAACAATCTTCCTTCACAGAAAAGGACACAAGTAGCAAAAACAACAACTACTGCAACTAATGAGACTGATAACAAAAAGCTTTCAATCTCTTCAAATACTAAATCTGACGGCTCAAATAACTCAGATGCTTCTCAATTGCAAATAAAACAACGTTCTTCTGCGAATGATGTTGGAAAACAAAACGTTAACACTTCTGAAACTTTTGTCACTACGGAATCTCCTCATAGTACAAGTTTGAACGGTTTAGAAAAATCATCAACCAAAGACACTAATGAATACACTAAAGTCTTACTTCTGGGTACTGGTGAGAGTGGTAAGTCCACCATTTTACAACAATTGAAGATCCTCCACTCCGGTGGGTTCACAGCACAAGAATTATATGATTTCAAGCCTTTTATTTATAGCAACATTATTTCATCTGCTAAAGATTTAATTGGGGCATATGAAAAATTTGGTTTTAAATTAGATGAAGATGATGATGAAATTGATGAAAATGATTTTGAATTAATCCTAAACTATAGATCTCCTGTTGATCCTTCACTTTTTTTTGACAAAACAATAGGGAAAAAAATCAAAGCACTTTGGCAAAATCAATCGACTTTAAAATTGTTAAAAGATCATCGTAATGATTTTTATTTGATGGACTCTGCTAGATATTTCTTTGAAGAACTGGATAGAATCATTACTAGTGATTATTTACCAACTGAAACAGATGTTATCAGAACAAGAAAGAAGACATCTGGTATTTATGATTTAAAATTTGATTTACAAGGTCTAAATATTCATATATTTGACGTTGGTGGACAACGTTCTGAACGTAAGAAATGGATTTATTGCTTTGATAATGTTGCTTCTATCATCTTTTGTGTTGCATTATCTGAATATGATCAAACATTACTAGAGGAAAAAACTCAAAATAGATTGGAAGAAAGTTTAACGTTATTTGACTCTGTTGTCAACTCAAGATGGTTTGCTAAATGTTCTGTTATCTTATTCTTGAATAAAATTGATATATTTGTCGAAAAATTACAATATTCTCCATTAGAAAAATACTTCCCTGATTATTCAGGTGGTAATGATGCTAATAAAGCTGCTAAATATATATTATGGAGATTTACTAAAGTTAATAGATCTGGTTTACCAATATACCCTTACATTACACAAGCTACTGATACAAATAATATCAAATTGGTGTTTGTTGTTGTTAGAGAAAGTATTTTTTCAAACCTTTTACAAGATACTGGTTTATTGTCTTGAGAATCAGCTCGATAATAACTTTTAAAGAATTTATCTGCAATTTCCATGTTGCGATTTTTATTTAAATATCTTTATTCAATTCTTTTGTGTCTTTGTGTGTGTTTTTTTTTTCAATTTTGGTTCCCTTGTATAACTACAAGTTTAAGGAAAGTTTACTTGAGGTTATATCTAATTTCAAATACATATATGGATGATTTTCTGATTAGGTGTGTGTTTTTATGTTTGTTTTTTTTTTTTTGTTTTCAGATGACTAAAATGGGTGGTACTATTTACTATGTCGGTTTATTTTATAGTTAATATTATTATTATGATTATACATTATTAAGTTACTTTGACTAATCATAGGTTCACATGTGCTAAAATCAGATAAGTGTCTAAATCCGGGAGGTAAGTTAGGAACGTAATCACCAACATGAAGAATCCTAATAATTCCCCAATTGATTTTTTCTTTATCATTAGCTCTTTTAATTAGTTTATCAGATTCAAAACTTCATTAACCCAAGTCATCATAGCATCATTAAAAAATCTTGGAGTTTCAAAACAGATAACTAATGGTTTATAACCTTTAACTCTAAATTCAATACCAATTAATGTAGCTAAGGCACCACCTAAAGAATGACCAACAACAACTAGTTGATAATCTTTATATTTTTCATCTTTATAAATTTCTTCAATTGGAACAATAATATCTTCACTGATTGAATTCAAATGTTTATAAAAACCTCTATGGACCTTACAATTCTCACATGGTGGAACAGTATAATTATATCTTGGAACATAATCTTCCCAGAACATATCAAAATCACTCAACCAGTCACTAGAAGTAGTTGAACTTCTGAATGAAACAATGACTTTTTTAGAAACATGATTAATTGCAACGAATCCTGTTCCATTTTCACCAACTGGTGAATTTCTGATCTTAATAACTTCAACACCAGCCATCCTTTCAGAATTACATAAGGCTAAATCACAACCTCCATCGTTTAGATGCTTTTCAAATAATGTGTCTTCTGTAATACATGCTGATAATTCAACGAATTTCCCATGAAAGAAACAGTCTCTGTATATATCATCAAAGTTTGCAAGACACTGTGAAAATCAAATATGATCAAAACTAATAGTAAAAACGTAGTTCATCACATAGTGGTATAACGTTACAAGAGGTATTTATGTTGCATTTTTATGAGATTTTTTTGATATTTTTTTACACAAACACAATGCTTTTAATACTTAGAGTCTAATCAGTGATTTCCATGGAAGTAAGATCGAAAAAAACCACAATAAAAATTATCAACAATAATATTACAACTTTTATGGAGAAAGAAATTAGGAGCCCTGATTCCTCGGAACTTTTACGTGTCAAAAAATATTGAACGCGATTTTTAAAACATCTTCATTTGTTATTCAACTCACTTCTTTTTCACTCATTGAACTTAGAAAAAATGGGTAAGGATAGCACAACTAAAGCTCCTACCAAAGAAAACCCATCTTCTGGGATTTTTGAGGATGTTGAACCAGTCTTGCCTTTGAATTACAAGGAAGGATCAGAAAAACCTTTTTTAGTAACAACTCCACCAGCTGAATTATCAAAACTACGTTCTGTCTCTAAGAAAGACTCAATTTATCTTGTTGTTTTGATATTAGCCTCATGTGTAATTAGATTACAAAACTTATCCAATCCAAGTTCCGTTGTTTTTGATGAAGTCCATTTTGGTGGATTTGCTAGAAAATATTTATTAGGTCAATTTTTCATGGATGTTCATCCACCTCTAGCTAAAATGTTATTTGCTGGTATTGCCTCTATTGGTGGTTTCAACGGTGATTTCACTTTTGAGAAAATTGGTTTAGAATATCCAGAAGATGTCCCATATACTTTAATGCGTTTGTTTTCAGCTACTTTAGGTTTAGGTACTATTGTACTTTTTTTTTTAACTTTAAAGGCATCAGGTGTTAGATCTTCTGTTGCTTTTATCTGTGGTTTGTTATTCGCATGGGAAAACTCATTTACTACCATCTCAAGATATATTTTGTTAGATGCTCCTTTAATTTTTTTCATTGCAGCTGCTGCTTATAGTTATAAAAGAGTTGAAAATGAAATTCCATTAACTTTCAAATGGTATAAAGCTCTCTTATCAACTGGTGTTGCTTTAGGTTTAGCTGTCTCTTCGAAATGGGTCGGTTTATTCACCATTGCTTGGGTTGGTTTGTTAAACGTGTGGGATCTTTGGTTTGCAATTGGTGATTTATCTATGTCGCCATGTAAAATTGTTAAACAAACTTTTGCAAGAGGTATTATTTTATTAGGTATTCCAATTGCCTTATACATTGCATTTTTCTCAGTTCATTTCGATATGTTATTCAGAGAAGGTGATGGTGGTGCATTTATGACTTCTGCTTTCAGAGCAGGTTTAGAAGGTAACAAAATCCCAACTAATATATTAGCTGACGTTGGTGTTGGTTCAGTTGTGTCTATTCGTCATGTTGCTACTCAAGGTGGTTATTTACATTCTCATTCTGCATTATATGAAAGTGGTTCAAAACAACAACAAGTTACTTTATATCCACATATAGATGCTAATAATGATTGGAAAATCGAACTTTATAACGTCTCTGAAGCTCCAACCTCTTTTGAACCAATTACAGATGGTACGAAAATTAGATTATATCATACTAAAACTGCCCATCGTTTACATTCTCATGATCATAAATGTCCAGTTTCTGAGAACGACTGGCAAAAGGAAGTTTCAGGTTATGGTTATGAAGGATTTGGAGGTGATGCTAATGATGATTTTGTTGTTGAAATTCAAAAAAAATATACACCACCAGGTATTGCAACTGAAAGAGTTAGAGCATTAGAAACCGTTTTCAGATTACGTCACGCCATGACTGGTTGTTATTTATTTTCACATGAAGTTAAATTACCAAAATGGGCTTTTGAACAACAAGAAGTTACTTGTACAGCTCAAGGGGTTCTTGATAAATCATTGTGGTATGTTGAACAGAATTCAAATGAATTCTTACCTGAAGATGCTGAAAGAGTTAGTTATAGAAAGTTATCATTACTTGAAAAAATTCTTGAATCTCATTCTAAAATGTGGAAAATCAATCAAGGTTTAACTTCATCTCATATTTATGAATCTTCTCCGTACACTTGGCCATTCTTAGTGAGAGGTATTAACTATTGGGGTGAACACCATAAAAATATCTATCTATTCGGTAATGCCCCAGTTTGGTGGTCAGTCACTACTTTAATCTTTGGATTCGTTGTTTATAGCGTTATTCAAATTTTAAGATGGCAATTAGGAGAAAGAGTTGCAAATAATGAGCATATTTTCAACTTCAACGTTCAAACTATTCATTACATGTTAGGTTGGTTAATTCATTATGCGCCATCGTTCTTAATGGGTAGACAAATGTTCCTACATCATTATTTACCTGCTTACTATTTTGGTGTTTTAGCTTTATCACATTTCTTAGATATTATTGTTAGTTATATTCTATCAAGAAAGAAACAAGTCGGTTATACCATCGTTATTTCATTTGCAATTCTTTCATTCTTCTTTTATTACAATTATTCAGCTTTGATTTATGGTTATCCATGGACTCAAGAAGAATGTAAAGCTTCTCGATTATTAAGCGGTTGGGATTATAACTGTAACCTATATTTCAAAGAATTAAGTACTTATAAAGATTTCACTCCAACTCCAAAAGTTCTTGAAACTGTTGAAACTGCAGTTGCTGAATAAATGAGAACAATTAAATGGTATAGAAAGAAAATCGGAAATATGAATTATTTATGAACGATAAATGAATAAAGTACTAGAATATTATTTTCTACAATATTATTAATTATTATACACATATAAAAAATTAAAAATTAAAAAATAAATAAATATATTGTTTCATCAAAAATTCTCTTTATACTGTAGGGTACTTTTATGAAAAATTGATAGGTTAATTCATAAATAAAACATAAATGTGGAAAGAAAGATAGATCACAATGATCAAAACTATTTACTATTTATTAGAAGCTATCTTATGATTCCAATAAATAGTTAACAGAACTAATGCACAAGTTGTCAACGCCCCAATCTGATTATATTTAAAAGTTTTTCTATAACATTCAACACCAAGATGACAAACTCCATCATTTCCACTATTTTTACTCATATTTGATGCAAGATTCCTGGTTATACCAGTTAAAACAAAAACACCACCAGTTGTTAAAAATCCCCAAAGTGTACTGAACCCTTCAGTGCCAAAACTATCTGCAAGAATAGCAGGGAAAGCACCAAAGATGAAACCAAATGCATAGCCATTGATGAATGATGGGATGATTAAATGATCAAGATTTGATATCTTGATTGTTAAAAATTGACCAAATGATAATAAAATACCTGCAAACAGAATACACCAAACTCTTTGAGCTTTTAATCTATTAACGACAATGTCTGAAATTAGACCAGAAGATAAACGACCAAGAAAACTCGCAAATGCAACAGTTGATACCTGTAGAGCCTGCGCTTCAGCTGCAGTTAATGAACTTTTATGATCTGCTTCTTTCAATGTAAACACTATATAACCAACACTATAAATATAAAATTGGCCAATTGCTTGTAAACTTGCTAGAATGATATAGAATTTAGTATATAACCTTGAGAATATCTTTTGCAAGATATGGTGATTCCATATTGGTGACCCATATTTGACAAAAATTGGAACATCTTCAACAGCAACATATATTACTTCACTATCTGATCTAATCCCAAATCTATTAATACCTTGTAAGTCAGTGAAAGAGCTTGTTGGTGAGGCCAAAGCCGATTGACTTGGAGTTCTGCCAATACCCCAGAAACTGAGCTTCTTTTGGTACTTCTGTCTCAATTCATTGACTTGTTCCAAAAATGAAGAATTTCTTCTCAATAATGGTTCGTATTCAGTATGCTGCGACGATGAGCTCAAGCGTTTTTGTTTCTTCTTTTTTTTCTTATCAACAATAATCAAGAAGAATGAGCCTAGAAAGCAGGTGATTGATGAGAAAAGTGAAAAAAACTTTAAGACTCCAGCAGTGTTGTCTTTGAAGAAGTTCACAGCAATTGCAGAATACATCAAAGCAGCTAAGGCATAACTTGCAACAGGGAAAGCACCAGCAGATCCTCTGTGACGAGGAAAGTTAGCAGTGATACAATTGACTGTGGAATAGAAGCACAAGATTGATCCAAATGATGATGTAGCCAATGCTGTCATTAAAAGTGTAATGTTTGTGGATTTGTTTACAAATTCATGATGTAAGACCGTAAAAGAACCAAAAGAGATTATTGAACCAACTAACGTAGCGATATTTGGACCAGCAAAGTCAATGAGAATACCGGCAGGTAAGCCCCCAATACTACCACCAATACTTAGGGCTAGTGAAAGTTTCCCTGCATCACTAGCTGATAAATCAGCATTCTTCACAAGTTGTGGTCCATACATTGAATAAACATAGGGAGTTCCTGAAGCAAGAGCAACGAAGACACTGGCAATAAGGGAACGGATCCTTGGATTGAGAGGAGGGCCTTCTAAAGGTATAGCCATAATGCAAATGGTGGTTCCGAAGTGTTGTCTAGTTTATGATATTTGAAAGAAAAGTTTATGAGTGAAGCTCGAAAGATAAAGATTTTATCTAAAAAGAATATCGGATTTATTTCCTGATTCAAAAATGTGTCAACCGGAGGGATGTAAATCCGAATTGATTTATGCTGATTATGAAATACTTGTATAATCTGATAATCTAGTTAATAGTCTGATAATCTGATACCTGATAGCCGAATCTAGATTTTATTCATTTATCTATTCATGAGTTACTCAATGCTGGAAGAGTAAGCGTGAACCAAAACAGCAGTGGCAGTTTGGATGTTCATGGAGCGAATTACACCTCTCTGACGAATTTCAATACAGTAATCTAACTCTGCTAAAAGATCTCCAGGAATACCTTCAGCCTCTCTACCTAACAGGAACAAAGATTTCTTTGGAAATCTAGTTCCTGGTCCAAGCACAAAAGATTTATCTGTTTGCTCTAACCCAATTAATGTGTATCCTTCTCTTTTCTTCTCTTTCATAAATGGAACAATGTTTTCGATTTTAACTTCAGTCATAGGCATCCAATGATCAGCTGTGACTGCGACATTCTTGAACTGTGGGTGTTCAGTGACTCGTAAATTATCAACTGTCATCAATCCTGTACCTAAAACATCACACAGTCTGCAGATACCACCTAGATTTGGAGGCTTATCAACTAATGAACTAACAACAATCAAATCTGTACGTTTAACAACTTTTTGTTGTTCATCCAAATCAAGAACATATTCCCACGCACCACTCTTCGTTTGTAAAGTTGAATTTGTTGCATTTGAATCAACTTTTTCAATTTCATCTTCATTATTGAACCAGGGAGATATGAATTGACCAATTGGAACGTCTAAACTAGAAGAAATATATCTCTTAAATTCTTCTTCGGAAATTGCAACACTGATGTCTCTTGATGAAGTTCTTTTCAACACACCACCAAAAATTGAAGTTAAATTGAAATCATTTCTAATATTCCAAGTCAATGCATCACCACTTCTATATTTACCTTTTGATTCTAATTCTTTAGCTTGTTTATAAAGATTCAATAAAACTGGTTCAATTGGTAATTCAATTCTTTTGGATTCAAGTTCAGGGTATAGAGATAAAAACAAAGAATTAGAAAAGTGTCTGATTGATGCTTTATTAGAAGTACAGTTTGTGATTAAAGATTTTGCAAAAGTTTCAAAAAATTTAAGTCCTTGCTCATCATTATTTAATGTTTGAGAAACTAAAAATGCAATTCTTTCAGCTGACATAACTATAGTCGGTTTGTTTTGGACTTGGAACAATTGCCATAGAGCGGGTCTATTGGATTCAGATTGAGCCATATCAATTGCAATTATCCATTCAAGATATGATCTTATCCAAGGACTAGGTTCAGATTCTAGAGAATTCAAGAATGTGTTAGCAACAAAACCTGATAATACTTCCTTAGAGATCTTTGGACATAATAATAATAAGGAAGCATAGCCGTAAACCCTTTTATACTCTTCATCCAGGTCAATTGCCTTTTTAGAACTGATTAATTTAAATGGATCTTTAATAATGACATGATTCAAATATAGATTAGCAAACTTATCAGATGATTGAGAAAGAATCGAAATGATATTAATCTTTGAAGAAACTTCTTCTTCTCCATATTCTTTCTGATATAAACCCTTTTCAAAAGAAATTTCTTCGTCAAATTTTTCACATATTACAGATTTAGCCCTAAATGAAGTACTATCGTCTTGAATAATAGTTAGAATTTGGTAAATTAGTTCAATGATCCATTCAGTTTGTTCGAACTCTTGTTTATAGCCTAGGCTGTACTGTAATAAACATGTTGATAAACATGGTAGGAAAGATCTTCTTGAGATTGAGTATGAAACGATCTCTAATCCGATTTTTTTCAAAATTTTACCATTGAATTCATTATTAATTGTATCTTTCAATAAAGTTGTATGGAAAAAAGTTTTTATCAGTGATATATGCATATCTTTTTGATTTAAAACTAGTCTTTCACCAGTGATAAACTCCCATATTGATTCCAAGATTTCAACAGATGTGATTAAATCAACTGATTGTTCATAATTGGAGAAGAAATATTGCAAAATTTCTGAGATTTTGATGAAAGTTAGATAAAATCCACTTTTTAAAGATTTTTGTAAAATTGAGAGGCATTCATTCAATTGAGTTCCGTCTAATGGTGTGATTTTCAGATAACTAGCAACAATATTCAAAAAGGAACCGATTATTAGATCTTTGGATTTGAATGGAACATTAATTGAATCTAACTTATTGAATAATTTAATCAAATCGTTAAGTTCTAATTTGAAAGTATATTCATTATAATTGTTTTCAACATACTTTCTATAAACTTTTTCGAAAAATTCAAGTTTATCTTGATTAAAATCAATCTCATTGCCTAAAATTGAGTTGAATAATTGTGTCAATTTGACACTAGACCAACTATTTTTGAAGACATTCAGTTCAACTAAACTGGAAGCTTTAGTGAAATCTGAACTCTCTGGGTTGGAGATTAAAGTAGTAAGTAGTTTACTAAATGATGATGATAACTCATTAGAGCCAATTTCATTGAATCCACTGTTTGATAATTCTTTTAAAAATAATTCAGAATTTGGATTATATTTTTGAAATAAAGCAAAGAAAACAACTTGATATTCTGGACCTTTAGAGGCATAGTTAGTTAGAATTGATTCATCGACATTATAAGTGGCAACATAATCGAAAAACGACTCGATATTATCAAATAATATTCGATATCCATTTAAAAGGACAAATTGAGTTAATGAATCAAGTAGTAAGCCAATCTGATTAGGTCCTAAATTTTTTAAAAAAAGAATGTGTAAAGTTTGTAGATATGTTTCATATGAACCTTCTCCTGCAGTAGAATTAAACAATTTGTAGATTTGTTCTAAGTTGTTTTTATTCAATATTTTTTGTGATTTCAAACCTTTGAGAATACCTGATGTTAAATAAATTCTTGCAGGAGCAAAAGCTTCTCTTGAGTCAACTAAAAGACCTAATAGCTGACCAATTGATGTTTCAAAACTTGAGGTATCTTTTCTTAATGAAAATAGAACATTTTTAACAAATTCTTCAAGTTGTTCACCATATGGACAAACCAGTTTATCATCAATTCTCTTGACCTGAAAATGAGATGCTTCAAGAGCATATTTTAAAAATATAGTTGTTAATAATTTATCAGCAAAAATTGATAAATTCTCCTTTGGAACAGAATACATCAGCCCTAAAGCAAATTTACGGACAGTTTCCATATTTGCTTTGAACCCAGTACTTAATAAGGCAATACTCCATGATGGTTTAATGTATGATCTTGGTGACAAAAGTTGTACAATGTCACCTTTTGCAGCTTCAGCTTGATTTAAAGCGGTATCAACACCGACAATTTCATATAAAGTACAAAATCTTTTCCAATGATTGACATTTTCTTCAGTTTTTGAAATTTCAAAAATAATCAATGAGTTGTTTAGATTGATTTTAATTAATTTGATTGAGAGTTTCAAAATTGATAATGAATATTTCTTTTGTTCATGAATTGAACTTGTTAAACCATCTTGAATTAATCTCCAATACTTATCATTTTGAATTAAGGTGTTGAAAATTTCGGACTGTGAAGATGATTTATTCAAGTCTATCAAAAATCTAAGCCATTGAATCAATGAATTTGTGACATGATAAGAGTTTGAAGAATCTACTAAATTGAAGACTAAATCCCAGATAAACTTTTCATTTCTTGAAAACGAGCTAGCTCTCCATCTTAGTGCCTTTGAAGCTTTGATAGAAACAGATTCTTCATTAATACCTAGAAGAGCTAATAACAAAACATCTAATCTATGTGGAATATTAATTGCCTCTGAAGTGAATAGTTTTTCTAAAAATTCTAGAGTGTACTCCAAATCTAATTCAATATTATTTTCCTCCAAAAGATCAACGTTATTATCTTCGAAAACCTTGATTGTTGAAGATTCAAACAGAAAATTGCGTCTTTCAGATAATGTTGAACTAATAGAAACTTCAACCCAATGTAATAATTGTTCACTTGCAGCTGGCAACTTGGATATTAAAGGTAATAAATTTTGGATTCCTTCTAGGTCTTTTTGATCAATAATGAAAGATTTGATGAAGATTAGTAACTTGTTTTCAATTGAGTTTTTCGATTTTGAATCTAATAAATCTAAAACTTCAATCAAACCGATTAAATTTTGTTTATTTGAAAGATCTTCAGTAAGATCATTTGCCAGCTGAAGTTTCTGGTCTTCATTCAAATACTTGGCCAATATATTGGAGTTCTCGGTAGCTGACATCTTTTCTCCTTTTGACTCTCACCCAAAAAGACTGTATAGTGGTGAATTCAACGAAATTAGAAAAAAACGTCTATATTGAAGGTGCGCGAACCGATGAGCTCGCCCAAAACAGTGATTTCCTATTATAGTTATATTTTTATCTTTTTTCAGTTTTTTGATTTTTGATTTTATTTTTGGGGTCCAAAAGATTGAAACTTCATTCACTCAACACAATTCAACTAAGGAAAATGTCAGTGGAAGAAGAGGACAACAGTCCGTTTGGGGAAGGTAGTATGACAGCCAGCACAACGCTCTCGGTCCCACAAGAGGGATTCTCCGAACTTCCTTTAGACGATGATAAGACTGAAAAGACTGAGTCAACCACCGATAAGTCAGTACCTGACAATTCAGCTGCTACTGAACGTTCTGATTCAGACAGTAAGCCACAAGTGGTGAGTCACACTGTTGCTTATGATCCGGAAGCCATTTCAAGTACAATACAACACTCGTTCAAATCCAGTTCTGCTATCAAAATAGATATTGTGAACGCTGGTAAAAGTCATGAAGGTGCTAGCAGAGGTTACATTGTTTATACCATCAAGTGCAATGATCAAATTGTTAGAAGAAGATATAGTGAATTTGAAAGTTTAAGAAAGAGTCTAGTCAGACTGTTTCCAACACTCTTCATTCCTCCAATTCCTGAAAAACATACCATTTCAAAATACGCCTCAGCACCAACTACTGCAAAAGAAGACTCCAAAATTATAGAGCATAGACGTCGTATGCTTTCCGTTTTCCTGAATAGATGTCTCAGTGTCGATAAAATACGTGAAAGCTCGGTCTATCAAGACTTTTTAGACCCTAATGCAAATTGGTCTGAAGTTTTAGTTTCACCACCGTTAGCCAACATTCCAAAAAATATTTTTCAAGCTGACCCTTTAGATCCAGCCAATTCCTCAACTGTACATTCATATTTACCAATACCTTCAACAACAACAATTCCAAGTAAATCAACAAGTGATGATATCAAATTCCATCACGCTGAAATCAGAGCAAGAGAATATGATCATGTCATTTCCAGTGGTGTTGAAAAAGTTAATAAAAGATTGCTTAAACACTTATCCAGTCTATCAACTGAAGATACTGAAGCTGGTGCTTCCTTCAACGCATTTAGTTTACAAGAAACAAGTCCGTTGGCTCAAATGTTGGAAAAGGTTGGACAAGCTTATGATAATAACTATGCTACAACAGGATTGTTAATAAATAGTTTAAATTATGAATTCTCAGAGCCGTTAGGCGAATCTGCTCAATTTGCATCTGTTGTTAAGGAGACTTTAAAATTCAGACAACAAAAATCGTTACAATTAGACGTTACAGCAAGAACTTTAAAACATAAACTGAATCAATTGAAACTTTTAGAAAAAACAGAAGATGAAGCAAGACGAATTGAAAAAGCAATTGCAGATGGTGAAGGCAAGACAGGACAAATTAACTTTGATAGAAAGGTTGCTGCTAAAAAAGCAGAGCAATTACAGAGAGAACAAGAATCGCAAACCTCAGAAGCTGCTCCATTAGAGCAGAAGAAGTCATCTTCTTCCTCATTCAACTTCTTAGGAATCTCAAAATTGACATCATTTGTTAAAGATACAATCGAAACTCCAACACCAGAGGTTCAATTAAAACAAAATATGGATAAGATTAAAAGTGATATTGATCAAACGAAAATGTCGTTTCAAGTTGCGCATTCAGATTTGGAAAAAATAACAGAAAGTCTAAGTACAGAACTCAATAACTTTCAAATATTGAAGGAAGAAGATCAAAAGAAAATGATTACAGCTTATGCAAGATGCGTTCTTGATTGGTCTCGTAAAAATCTGGAATTTTGGGAATATGTAAAAGAACAATATTAATGTTTCTCCTCGTTTGAACTAATTCAATACATGAAACTCAACTAATATCACTGTAGCCATTTAGAATTTGTGTATCAACTTTATAAATCTACAAATTTTGTTCGGTTGTTTACATTTTTCCCGATTGGGCTTGGCTATTAAAAAAGTAGATGAGATAAAACTTAATGAAAAAAACATTTGATTCAATTCAAATAGCTATTTTCCATAACTCTCACTCAATTGTTATATGACAGTCCCTCAACCTCCATTCAGGGTCAGGGCTATCTACTCATGGAGTGGAGCTGAAGAAGAAGATTTAGGCTTTATTGAAGGTGATATAATTGAAGTTGATAGTTTAGGTGATGGTAACTGGTGGCATGGTAAATTAAAAAGAAACAAAATGAAAGGTGTATTCCCTTCTAATTATGTCGAGCTCATTAAATCAGATTACTCCAATCTCAATACCTCTCTAAAGAGTGGATCAAATTCTGAAATAACATCCCCAATTAATGATAATAGATTATCAACACTCCAAACTTCTGAAGAAGAACTGAACTTCAGCTTCCAGTCTTCACAAAACTACTACACAGATCTTCGTAAAAGAGATCCAGCATCATCCCAATCACCTCAATCCCCTCAAAGTCCGTATAATTATGAAAATAGCAGTAACAAATTACGTTCAAGAACAAGTCAAGTAAGAAGTCCCATGATCTATTCAAACTCTGTTCCCGGCAAGTTGCAAGATCAAATGAGGGAAGCTAAATCAACTCGCGAAGTGCAGCCATCAGCATCTCGTGATCACTATCAATCACAACCTAATCTATTTGCTCCACCACCTCCACAACACTCAATTCCATTTACAAAATCAAAATCTACGTTTAATTTACGAACAAATGAAACGGACCCTTTTAGAATATCTGACCCTTACTCATCATCTAAAGGCGAGAGACCGACTTTATTGAAGCAAGCAACTAGATTAGGCTATAAAAATAATGAATTCATTGTTCCATATGATCCAGAATCATTAACACAATCAAGATCAACTATTTCGAAAAGTTCAAATATATTTACATATTCTAATGGTTCATATTTCTCAAGCTCTCAAAGCTCTTATAATAGCTCGCTAGCGATGAGTGATTTCAGTGCAACAAGTGCAGGAAGTTACGCTAGACATAAATATGAAGATTCACAAAAGCAAAGAGAAAAAAATATTGAGAGTTTAAATACAAGTAATTCCGCAAAAGGTTTATTAGTTGATGATAAAAATAAAAGGACACAAACTACAGGACTACTGAAAAAGTTCTTCTCAACAAAAGAAGCTCCTCCTTTACCAAGAGTTGAATCACTAGTTAATACAACAAAAGAATCTCAAGAAAATGAACAAGTTAACTCTTGGATAGATTTTAGAATTGATTTAAATAGAGCAAACTCTTTAAGTGCAAAGGAACGTCAGCTAAGAGAAAAAAGAGTCAGAGAAAATGAGGCTTATATCATTTTCGAACCTCATAAACAAGTTTCAACTATCAACAATAATGAAGTTTATCAAAATGAACATAAACTAGATTTAACAACTATCAATTTAACTCATGTGGATAAATATGTTAGAAATCTGAAAACTTCTTCAAGAGCTTCCATTATGTCACCTGAAGATTTCATTGCAAATGAATTGGGTATGAAATATTCCAGTAAATTGGAGTACATAAGAGCCTTATTTGTATTGTGTACTGAACATTTTGAGATTATAGAAAGCGCAGTTGATCAAAATCCAACTGAACCAAACATTCATGAAATTTTCAAATTGAAAAAGGCAGATAGTTTAGGAATGGCATATCTGTTCAAAATTTTATCAAATACAATGGGCTTGAACTCTGAACTAATAATTGGTTCTTTGAAAACTCCGCACTCTATTGTCAGACATTATTGGAATTCCATCTTAATCAATGGTGAATGGAGATTTATTGATGTTAGTTTAGGTAACTTCTCAAATCCAATTCATGAATTAATATTTCCACGTTCTAAGAATCCAGAAGAAAGAAGTGAGTCATTCTATTTCTTAGCAGAACCTTTAGATTTGATTTACACTCACATTCCAGACAAATTCGAAGAACAGCATATAGTTCCACCAATTGATCCGATGGTTGCTCTAGCACTACCTCCATGTTTTCCATCCTTCTTCAGAAATGGTCTAAAATTACATAAATTTAATAATGCGTTAACAAAATTGGTTGATTTCGAAATATTTGAAGTTGATTTGAAAATACCTAAAGATATTGAAGTTAATGCAATGGTTTTAACTAAAAATTCGATAACCAATACGTTATCACAAATCTATTGGAAACATAATGAAAAATATTGCAAAATAAAAGGTCATTTACCAAATAATCAACTTGTCGGTTTCATTAATATTTATTCAGGTCTAAAAGGCTCTCAAAGGTCAACAGCTAATGTCCATCCTTTATCATTAGTCATCCCAATAACTCATGAAGGTAAGTATAAACCATTGGAGTTTGTCTCTAGATATCCAACAATTCCAGCTCAACAAAATGACTTATATGTAAAGCAACCACAAAACAAGAACCTAAAACATGGAGCTGATTACATTTTTAATATTTTACAATTTCCATCACAGGATCCAACTTTATCAGCCCCAACTTCCAAACTAAAGATTGCATTACAATCACCATCTGGTAAAATCATCAAACTAACTAAAAAGGATCAACATACTCCATTTGGTGAATGGGAAATAGCGATTAAATGTAATGAGATTGGTGTCTGGAGAGGTTTAGTTTCTGTCGACCAAAGCACAAGTTTATGCGTGTTTGCTGAATGGACATCTTCTTGAAGCCATTGGGAATTTTTCTCCTTTTTATTGATAACACGCATATTACAAGGCATGATATCTTTTTCAAGATAATATTTTAATACACTTCAAAAACACATCATTTTAGTTATACTTGTAAATCCCAATTAGGCTATATCCTGATTAGGATAATTT
This sequence comes from Phaffomyces antillensis, assembly GCA_003707195.2. Lineage (NCBI taxonomy): Eukaryota > Fungi > Ascomycota > Saccharomycetes > Phaffomycetales > Phaffomycetaceae > Phaffomyces > Phaffomyces antillensis. Next base: position 53,684 of record PPNI02000022.1, read on the forward strand.
TATGTAAGTTTTAAAAAAAATAAAAAAAAATCGATTTTTGGAAAACAAAAACAAACAAAAAAATTACAGAAAGTTGATTTGAGTTCATTTCTCAGTTTAATTGACACTTTTCAGTCGAATATGAACTCAGAAACTCAGATCGAGACTACCGAATCTTTACACGATCCACAAATTCTCAACAGCTTCGCAACAGTGCTAAAAGAATTCAAGTTGAATACAATCAAAGATGAATATGATATTTTAAGAGAATTCAGATCTATTGCCGCTATTAGAGCCCAAGATATTTCTGAGGAAGGTTTAGCCACCTCAGAGTTTGAAGATTGGGATCTTGAAGTCAAGCTATGGCATTTAACGGAGATTTTATTTGGCTACAGATACAGTGAAGCTAAATCAAATATTTCAGTTAATGATTTCAATTCAAATATTGTATTTGAAGAAAACTTTTATCAAAATGATCCAAAACTCTATGAGATTTGGTTAGTTATATTTTGGATTCAAGAAAATTCGCTGATAGTAGAGAAACCTTCAAAGCTATCAACTTTAAAATGGTGGAATACTCAATCTTCAAATGGTCTGCAAAATCTAGATATTGATGCCCCAATTCGTTTAAATACCAAAATTGATCCAAAGGACGCTGAAAATGATGAAGTTTTCCACAAATACATCTTGGAACTTCTATTAAATGGTTCAATCAAAGAAGCCTCTGAGGAATGTGAAAGAACTAATAACTGGACTTTGAAAATGATAATTGAAGGTACACATGAATACTATGATCCTGTTATTGACTATCAACTTAATGACAGTAATGATATAGATCATTCGACTCGTGGTATCAAGAGAAAGGCTCTATGGAGAAGAACTGTTTATTTATTATCTAAAAATGAACAAATAAGTGTATACGAAAGATCAATCTATTCATTTTTAGTAGGTGATTTGAACACACTAGAGTTATCCAAGAATTGGGATTCAGATTTGCTGATCTACTTAAATCATATTTTGACAAATGAAGTTGAAAGTCAATTAATTAAAGAAAATAGAATTCCATCAAGTGATATAATCTTGGCTTTCCCTCAAAAAAACCTAACTGTTCAAAATGTTTTAAATTTAATCTCATCAAATAGAAAAGAAGAGAGTGAGCATCCTTTGAGAATTCTAATTGCATCAATAATCTCAAATAATATTAAACCAATTATACACTCATCATTAAATTTTATTGGTAATATAATGTTAGGGAATGAAGAATCTAATGAGATTTTAAACGAATCGTATGCATTAAGAGTAATTGTTCATTTAGCTATTTTTGTTTCAATAATTGACTCAAATGCAATTGATACAGAAGATTGTACAAAATTAATTACAACATACATTCTAATTTTAAGGCTTTATGAGCAATATGACTTAATCCCATTATACGTTTCATTTTTACCAGAAATTGAAGCAAGAGATGCATATTCATTATTTTTAATGGATCTTTTTGATAATGATACTAGAAAAAGGCAATTAGAATTAAGTAGATTATATAAATTACCACTGGAAAATATTTTAAAAAGAACAGTTGAAAGAGTTTTCAAAGTTACAGAAAGTCATTATGAAGTTAGATCAAAAGTTTCATTACAAGAATCGGATGAAGTTGATGATAAACTAATTAGGTGTGTTGAATGGTTCATTGAAGCGCAAATGTTTTCAGATTCAATTCATTCAACAGTTGCTTTATTTCGAAGATTTTTATTAAATGGTAAAGTGAAAGCATTACAAGAATTTACATTAAGAAATCCAATTCAACAATTACTAAAACTATATGATATCGAAAACTTAGGTGTTGATACAGTTGATCTGGAAGTTAGTAATCAAGAAAGAGAAGAACTATTACAGTATGATTTATTGATTGAGTCATTCAATTCAATAGATGAATGGAAATTAATCAGTTCAAATAAAATAATTTCAAAAATTACAATTATTGATACAATTTCCAGAGTTTCTAAGACTTTATACAAGACGATAAATGAATTTTTATTAAATTTATCAAATGATTCAAGTTATGAATTTGAATTAATTCAAGATTTAAGAACTTTATACATTCCATATTTAATCATTCAATTGCATAACATCTACGTTGAAGGTGGATCTGTTAATTCAAACTTATTAATTGAAGCATTAGAGTTAACTAATCTTGTTGCTAATGAAACGACTAAATTTTATCTATTATTCCAAAACTGCGATAAATTGAAAGAATATTTGAAATTAATTGCTCAGTGTGCAGCATTATCAGCTGGTAAAAGTCTATAAATGTTAGAATATATATTTGTTTCGACACGAACTTACTTTATTAATTAAAAAACATCTAATGTAAATCTAATGTACATCTAATGTACAAAATTACCATGTATTTATTTATAAGTAGTCTTTTCTTTCGAAAAAAAAACATCTAATTAAGAGTAGCAGCCTTTTCATATAACAGTTCAACAACAGTAGACATTTGCTTTACTAATTCAACACTTGAGTCATAAGTTGGATCAGTTTGAGGTTTATCATAGACGTATAACCATCCATTACCTTGATCCAAAACACCATAAAATACTTGATCTAAAATCATTTGACTTAATTTTCCTTCAACTTGTCTAATATCTAGACCAATGATTTTGGCAACGTGATCTAATTCAACAACAGAGAATGGTTCTATAACTTTGATAAGATTTTGTTCTAATAAAGTGTCATAAAGGGCATTAAAATGAGATTTAATAATTGTATCTGAAGATAATTCTTTACCATAAAAGGATAAAGTTTCTTCGAATTCTTTTAAAGATCTATTTGAGTAACATTTGGCAATTGCTCTCATTGCGTCAATTTCTTTTGAATTATACTTTGATGCATATTTGGAGTCTAAAATTTGTTTAACATCATCAAGTAAATTTAACATGATTTTTGTTAAAAGCATGTATTTTAAAACTCTTATGGAATTCTCATCATCGTCTTGTGAAGCATAGTTTTCAAAAGATTCATAGAAATAAGAATATGCAGTGTTATAGTCTTTATCTTCAGCATTAAGTATCCCACTCATGTTATCTAGATCGGCTTGTAATGCAGTTGGACAATAAATTGCGTTTGCTGAAGTTCTAGCTGAAGCTAAGGCAGCTTTGGCTTTTGATAAATTTCTTAATGAATGGTAGACTTTTGATTCTAACAATTGAACTTCAACTAATGAAGATTTATCATCTAATTTCTTGAATTCTTTTAACAAACTATTGATAATTGTTAAAGAGTCCTGATATGCTTTCTTCTTTTCGAAATAAACTGTGGATAGTCTTAGATATAATGCTTGTTTTAAAAATGTTCTCTTTTCAGCGATTGACCAGTCAATTGAATCTTTTAATGAAGATATTTGAGCATCTGTTGAATCTGGAATTCCATCGAATAAATCAATTAAAGTTTTGATGGTTTTAGCAGCTTTTGATTTGGCTAGACTTGATATGACGTTTCTTGCCTCTGGGATCAATTGGGTTAATTTACCAGCATCTTTAAGATCTTTGTACAAGTTACCTAATTCAAAGATTGCAGTTTCTTGATTAGCGAAATCATTTGATTTTAAAGGTTTTTCCTGGATTGTTTTTTTGTACAAATCTTCAGCTTCTACGTATTTCTTCAAATCACGAGCCGTTCTCGCTGATTCCAACAGTTGTGCTGACATTTTAGTCTTCAATTGAGTGTTTTTGTTAGTGAAAACTCGATTTAATTTGTTGTTTTCTTTTGGTCTTTTTGCCACTCTAAGAAAATAAATTTGGTGTTTGGATTTTTTGTGATAAAAATGGTGATATATTGGAAAATTTGTGTGATTTTTGATAGTTAAAATTGAATTATTCCTGTTTTTCTCTCAATAAATTCAGAGACTAAAGTAATTCTCTGCTTTATCAGCCAAAAAATGTGCTTAAATATCACAAATTTAACTAATTGTTCCCATTTGACTACATTTTATGACTTCCGACCACCCTCGTAATTCCAGATCTGGAATACCCAAAAATGAAAACAAAAACAAATTTTTTGAAGTAAATTCAGTTTGTTAAAGTATTCAAATATTCAGCCATGTCCTCGAGAATAAACGGGGCTCAGCAGCCTTCAACAGACTTGTTCGGCTCAGTTTTCCAACCAAATGCCGATATCTTCAACTCAGAAACCCCGAAAGGCTCCCGCTTCTATCAATTAAAAGTCGATATTGGTGACAGATCTACTGATGAAATCTCAGTGAATTCTCCAAATAGAAGAACTCCAATTCATAAACAACACTCAGATATTAGTTTTAATGGCACCAATCCATCATTAGCTGATATAAATCAAAAAACAAACTCTTCAAAAGCTTCAAATAATGCACCTTTATGGTTTAATAACCCTAAGAGACGTACACTTCCATCAAGTGTTGTAAAAAGAGAATCTGATGTTGAAACGGAATCATCCAGCTTCCTAACAAAGACTAAATCTAATCAAATTGGAAGCTCATCTGGTTTTAATACCGTCAATTTTGGGACAAGAAGAAACAACTCAGAATTATCTCATGTAAATGCCCTTTCTGACGAATTACCACCAACAAGATCCATTTCTGATTTGAGAAAAGAAGATAACACTGAATCATATCTTTCTTTCCAAAATGATAATACTTCTGCTAATAATGGTACTCCATCAAATATGATTGATTCAGCTAAAAATATTCTGCCTGATGATTTATTCAAATCAAACCAAACAATCTCTGCATTACAAACACCAAGCAAATCACATGACTCTTCTTCATTCCAGCTACAATCACAATCTTCATTTGAACAACAAAAACTGGTACAACAGCAATCAAAAGAAAATCAACAAAGTCATAAACTTTCAACTGAATCTGCAGTTCTAGTCTTTGGATACCCAGAATCGATAGCTAATAATGTCATTAAATATTTCTCTAAGTTTGGTACAATCTTAGAGGACTTTGAATCAACAAGAATCAATCCAATTTTCAATAACAAAAATCAAAAGAAAATATATCCAATTTATACAGGTAATGGATGGGTCAAACTTACATATAACAATAAAGCGTCTGCAATTAGAGCACTAGAAGAGAGTGGATCAGTGTTTTTTGGAACAATCATTGGTTGTGTTCCATACACTAAAGATGCTGTTGAAAAAATTGCGTCAATTTCAATTGATGAATTACAAGATATTGGAGAATCAGAATTTTTGAGTAATTCTGAAAAAGTCAATAATAAAAATGGTAATGATGGTGATTTAATGAAATTCAACTCAAATAAAAAATCAACAAGATTAAATCTAAAAAATGATGATAAAATATTTATAAAATCAAAAGATATCAAAAAGACGTTATATTCAAATAAAATATTAGAATCTTCAAATTCAAATAACAATTCACTATTGAATAAAGTTAATAATTGGTTATTCGGTTGGGAAGATTTATAAGAGTAGAAGAGAAAAGCTACAACTCTTAATGAACAACACTTTGTAACTCGATAAATTCATCAAAATTTGAAAGTAAAGATCAATATTATGAATTAAAAAAAAAGAAAAAAAAAAAACTTATTGTAAGAAAAGTGTTATCTTTTTCTAGCCAGTGGTGAAGGTTGATAAGTTGAGTATCTAGTCTTTTGATTTGGTGTTGCAAAAACTTGTTTTCTTAAAGACCCAGTATGTAATAAATTTATTGGAGCCTTCTTTTTCATTGGAGTAAATTCACCATGATCAAACTTCTCAACTGATTCAGCACCTTTAAAATCATGAGATTTGAAAATCTTTTCAGTTAAATGTGGTGAAAAGATTTCGATTGAATTCAATGAATGATTATGTGGACCTCTTGTTGCATCAATGGCTACTTCTCTTCTAGGGATGGATAATTTTGGTCTGATAAATTTCCGTTCATATTCGTCGAATGTTTCTTGATATAAAACTTGTTTATCTTTGATTAAGATCAGGTATCCTCTAATTATAACAAAATATAAAATAATTGAAGTCATGAATAAATAAATCAAATTAATGAATGAAGAATGTGATAAAAATAAAAATAAAATATTGAAAGGTGGAAATGATACAAATAAATGAGTTGAGAATTTTGAAGGATTCCATATTTTCAATTCCCAGTAAGATTCAATATCATCATCATCATTATCATATGCAGTTTTAAAGAACAAATTATTGAAAAATTCAATAAATGGATTCTTTGAAATATTATTTTTAGTTATTTTGATTGCATTTGTTGAATTACCAAGCAGTTGATCCTTATTGAAAACTGTGTATGTTCTTGATTTAAATAAAAATAACGCTGTATTCAATACATTTATAAATATGATTATGAATTTAATTGTTTTGAAAATTTTATTAATACCAAAATAATCATGTTTTCTTTCATTAAAATATTTTGAATCTTTTAATATATCATAATCATACTCAAAATAGTTATTTTTATATTTCTTTGACGTTTCAACAGAATTATAATCATCCCACAGTCTTAAAAAGAAGTATAATATTGTTAAAATGAAACCTAATGGTAATGCAATTGAGTTCGAATATTCGTCCCAGTCAATTGACTCACGATGCTCATTTAATGCAAGTAGTAAATCAAGAGGATATCCAGTTATCTTTGACCAGATGCTCTGTTTTCTAATTATCCTCTTAGACATATTGAAAGTGCAGTAAATTATTTGTGATGATCAACTTCTGTGTCTTTCAATAATTTTGTTGTAAACAAAAAAGCTATATGATCTGCGTGGCTCAACCGATTTTGAATTTTAGCATTGTAATATCACAAAAACTGGGGTTTTTACAACCCATTTACTTTTACACAGTTATATCGTACAAATTCGAAAACTCTTGAAAGTTTGGTCTTAAAAAAAATTATATAGCAGAACTCAAATCAGAGAAATCAACTCTGGAGACAACATTTGAAATGTTTTACAAAGTATCTTATTGAAATTTCAGAAAAATTAAAAAAGATATAGCCTTGAAAAATACTAGCTGCTGATTCTTGAAATTCAACTTGAAAACTTCTAATTTATAGATCGATAGAAATATTCCTATACTTTTGATAAAATTACGAACATATTTGATAAGTCTAATTTCATTTTCGACCCAGTAGTTAGATTTGGTCATCTGCCCGCATTACTGTATTTTGCCATTGAACTGATCAATATATTAGAACTTTGAACTTGATGTATTCAAACTTCGTAAGTGGCTTCCTCCTTGAAAGCATATACTACTATTTGAAAGACGAACATTAGAAAGTGAGCTATAATGTAATTATTGATTAATTCATTGAAGGTGGAATAAATTATACGAGTCTACGACCAATTATGGTCAATTGATGAATTTAATAATGTATAAATATTATATATAATTAAATAATATTAGGGAGCGTACCAGTACTGCGTCAAATTATATTATATATATATAACATTTTCAACTTTGAACAATAAGTTATATACGTCTTTAATATACCTTTGTTATAAGTAAAGTTTTATAAGCCCAAAAAATATTTCATCGAATTCGACGTCAGTATGCAATAACATGCAGTTTTTGTTGATATATGCATACTTATGTTTATAGTGCATAGTTTTTTCGAGATCTTTGAATTTAAATTTATTTTGACTTTATGAAAGTTGAAATAAAAATAAACAGAAATTACAAGATTTTTAATTGATCCGCCGGGCACCGTAGGGGGTTATTCTCTATATATTAATTGCTTTAGGCTCAACTTATAATATAAAATAGGTGGTGTAGACTGCAAAACGGTATAATTTGATCAGCTATATGTATAAATGATGATGTGTAAGCGTGTGACCTTAATGGCTAATATATCAGGTTACTTTAAGTTACTAAGTACTTGTAGCTAGAATTATACTATATATTAATTATGAAAACTGATAAATTACTATAACTATTGTACTGATATTTATCCGAAATTATTACTTATTCGTATTGCATTAATATCACTACTAGTTGCATGTCCTGAAGTGAGTTTTTAAGCATCAATAATATCGTTAACGCTTTCTTCCATGCTAAAAATACAGTTAAGTATTACCAGGGTCCAGTACGTCTAGACTCTACAGGCCGGCCGCCGTAGCTTAAAAATCATAAAAGTGTTTTATATATACAGCTTAGACTTATATGGAAAAACCAGATATTAAAATATATAGATATAAAGTAGATGCCCATCTGTCCGTTAATAGAAATTTGAGGCCCAAGAAAGATCATCAGCATTTAAAAAATCAGAACCTGCTTCGATAATCTGTCTGTTAAGGTTAATTTTTTTCCCAATTGGCCACCATGAAACTTCCCAAATTCTTGTTTTAATGTTTTTTGAATGTGCTTTTTTGATATATTCTTTAAGTGAATTTAGTTGAGCTTCGTTCAATCCAGAATTTGGAATTTCTGCTAAATAATTAACGCCAACTAATCGCCTTAGTGAAGAAGAAGCAATAGGATTCAACTCAACAGGATAATCGTCATTTAAATTTGCTAAAGGAGCATCAAAGAAAAATTCTCTCGTATGTTTTGATTTGATGTATTCATACGGTGAGTTACCAGTTCCAATGATTGTAATTGGGCCATTAATTACATGTGTTCCATTGAAATGGGTTAAATAACCTCGATCTTTGAGTTCAGACAATTGTGATTCAATAATTGGCCAGGATTTATGACCATCAGTCTTCACATCTAAAAACAAATATAAAGTCGCTTTAGAGTCAGTATCAAAAACACCATTGTATTGATCAGAATCTAAAATTAGATTTAAAAAATTAGGATTCATTTTGTTTAGAATTTCAAGTAATGGAGTGATATAGAGTGATTTTAATGTTCTGTCCACTTCTAAACTAGACTCATCATGTCCAACATATAAGTTATCATCACCTTCAAAATACCAGACATCAGCTTCTATGGACTGAACACCATAAGATAATGCAGTGTACAAAGGAACATCTCTCCAATAATCGTTATGTGAATGAATTTGTTTGACGAAGATATCTCTTGTTAAATCAGTTTTGTATGTCGTTCTTGATGTGTTTTGTAACTCGGAAATGGTTTGTTGAATTGGAGATATAGCGAGGGTGGAAACCAGAAGTGAGAAGCATAGTAGCAATTGATTGATTTGATTCATTTTAGGAGATACTCAATTGGATTATTTCAGTAATGGCACAAATGAGCTTTTTTACACATTTTTGAACATGTGGGGATCATTCTATAATTTGAGAGACAGTTTCACACAAAGACAGGTCACAATTGAATATATCAAATTGATTATTTCCAATATTTAGCTAGTACAAGTTCACCTCTTGAATATGGCTTTCACAATTGTAGGGTTCTGACTGACCCCAGTTTTTAGATTAATTTAGTTGTCATTAAATTGAGACTAGGAGGTTATAAAACGCATTCACTTGATAAAATGAGTCATGGATGGAGAATGTTCAACGAAGAGTTATTATTTAGAAGCATCCTAGCTTCTGTTTGAGATATCTTTGGTTTAATTGTATAATTCTCACATTATTGACTGTTAGGGCCAGCATTATAACGGAAATTCAAAATAAATATTGTTATGTAGAACCTTTTATATGACTGATAGGACAACAATCAAGTAAGAATGGATACTTTAACCTCTTCCGAAGAAAACATCTTGCACCAATTCATAGCAATAACGAATTATAGAAATGAGCCACATACTGCTATTAGATTTCTTCAACCAAATGATTGGAATTTAGAAAGATCAATAATATTTTATTTTGAAAACACACCTGAAGCCAATGAACAACTGAATATGAACGCAAGGCATGCTCTGTTCCCAGGCTCATTCCCAGATAACAACGGGCAATATAACTCTAATGTTGGTGAGCAGGCTCAGGAACAAATTAGAATCAATTTACAACAAGCAAGAGAAACTTCAGGTGTTGCAGCATTTTTCAGTAATATTAGAGATAGGGTCCAGTCATTTGTTTGGGTTAACAATCGCTACAGCTCACTATCAAATAACGTTTCCAGCTATATGGGCTTAACATCAGAAAATTCTTTTTTTTATGTTGTTCAAAGTATATTATATGTTCCAATTTTAATACTTTACAAAATAATTGAAGTATTATTTTATGTTACATCTAAAGTATTTCCAGTAATGAAGAAAATCACAACAAGATACTCACAAAACAGAAATAGTTCAAAATCACAACCTAAAGCTATTGAACCTTCTCATATTGCAAGAAATTTTATTTCTGATTTTAATGCTTATTATAGAAAAGATGATACAATTGATTTTTTTGAAGGTGGTTACACATCAGCCGTGTATCTAGCTAGAAGAGATGCGAGATTCTTAATCATATATCTGCACAGCGAAGAACATGATGATACTAATGAATTTGTCAATGAAACTTTATTGAATCAAAATACGTTGAAATTCTTCAAAGATCATAATATTTTGATATGGGGTGGTAATGTTCGTGAAAGTGAGGCGTATCAAGTTTCAAATGCTTTAAATGTTACAAAATTTCCGTATCTAGGCTTACTATGTTTAAAATCTAACACCCAAGAAACTCCAGAAGGCACCACTACATCGGCTCCATCATTGACTGTTGTTTCAAGAATTCAAGGTTTGATATCATCAAGTCAATTAATTGATAAGTTTAGTAGTCAAATTGAAAAATTTGAACCTAATTTAATATCTATTAGAGAAGAAAGACAAGAGCAAGAACTTTCTAGAGTTATCAGAGAACAACAAGATCAAGCATATCAAGCTTCATTACAAAGGGATACTTTGAGGGAACAACAAAGAATACAAGCAGTTAAACTTGCTAGAGATAAAGATAATTATCTAAAATGGAGACTATCTACTTTATCAGAAGAAGTTGATAGTAGTTTAAAAGGAGAATTTGCAAGAGTTGCAATTAGATTGCCAAACGGGGAAAGAATTTCCAGAAGGTTCAATAAAAATTGTAAGTTGGAAGAGGTTTACGCGTTTACTGAATTATATCAAAAAAAACTATTAAACACCAGAATCAATGATAATTTTGAAACCCCTTCAAGTGATTTCATTTACCCATATGCATTTAAACTGATTTCGCCAATACTTAGAGCTCAAATAAACCCATCATTGGATGTTTTAGTTAAAGATGAACCAAGTATTTGGCCAAACGGTAATCTGGTAGTTGAAGAACTTGAAGATTCAATTTAATTAGCTTTCAAGGAATTTGATAATGATAAAAATGAACGATAATTGATCTTTTTTATTAAGAAATAGTATCAAAAACAGTGTATGCTTTATATCCAGTATTTGATATTCCATAAATATTACATGCTGGAATAAAATAACTACGTTAATAATGTACATTATTTCTATTGTTTCGTTGATGGTATATACTTATTATTTTACTGCCTTTTTCTTCTTCTTCTTGTTTTTCTTCAATCCAGAGACCCCTGCTCTCATGACATTAGAATATTTGAACCAGAATTTACTTAAATCATCAGGTTTAACAACAGTTGAGATTTTGATTTTTTTACTTTTATCACTATTCCCATCACTAATCCTAATTAAAATTGGATATTGTGCTTGTGAATCTGTGGCGACTATTGAGTTTGGTAATACTGGTTTGACGTCATTGAACTTTGAGAGTTCATTTCTATCCTTTTCATTACCATTAACTTCATCTTTTTCTATTAGTCTCTTTTGTGTGATATAGATTGATGATCTTGATTTTGTTGATTTTTCAAAAAGTTGGGCTGCCTCTAGAAGAAACTGCAGATATAGGTTAGAATAGATGTACACATGAGTATCAAAACATTAGAACATGCCTCTTCATTAGTCACAAGACCCATTATAATTATCTGTAATCTAATACCAATAGTCTTCTTCGACACGATGTTCATGTTTAAAAAAATAGAGGCACCATTACTCACAACCCACCCAGACACCATAATAATGACATCATAATTTATTTTCCAATTTCCGTGATTTAGATTTATCTGTGTTATTTAAGTAGTGAGTTTCGTTAGCCTCCAATCCAATTATGATTTATTAGTTTTTTACTGCGAGAGCCTAGAGCCTAGAGGCCAAAACTTGCCATAAAATATTATTTCAAAAAATCAATTCAGTTTGAATAAACAGTTGTTTTCCATCAAACCCTGTTGTTGTTTTAAGTATTTACTAAATCACAATGACCACTGTTTTGAATAATAAATGGATTCTAGACCATGAGAACCATCAAATTGTGCCAATCTGGTACTCAGGAGTCAGAGATTAGTTATCTTTGGTATTGTAATTACATGAATACTTTTTTTGTAGTGGGTCAGAAAATGAAAAGATGAATCTTATATGTGTTCTGGGATGTAGATGTAAACTACACATATCCAGTTTTCCTTCAATAATGAGCTTATAAAATGTGGAGGTATATGCCTTGATATCTAGTTACAGTAGAGACACTGAAGATAATTATAATATCAGTCTTGAATTTATATATCGTCATTTTCAAGTAATCATAAGGGTGTATCCAATGGTTTTGATGCCTGTAAGAACAATTTACAACTTGATTATTTGAAAATTGGATTATTGCCTATCCATAAAATCATATTATGTATCGACACTGCTCTTTTGAATAGCCTGAAAATATCTGATGGCTTAAGATATCTAGGATTTTAATTTGTTGATCAAAGTAACTTTAAAGCTTAAGTTTTATGTGTCAAAATAATTACATTACTGTATTCAAAGTAGCTGGATTTTTATTGAACCTATGTCATATTTCTGAGTATGTAGAAGATACAGGTTTAGAGATAAGGAAATCAAAGAAGTAAATCAATAGAGTATTACTGCCTGTTGAGGAAAAAGATAGCAGAATCCAATTGTATTTTTTTTAAACTTGCTGTTTAATGACTCAAGGGTCAAGATTTCAAAAATATTTTAGCCTTTGTTGCTAATTGATATTAATCGAGATCGATCAGGTGATTGAATTGTTTCTCATCTTCAATAAGAGATACATAATATATATACAGTCACAGGTAGTTAAGTAAGTTCAATTAGCAATGAAACCTTTCATAATTTTAACAATACTCTTCCCATTGATTAGAATATAGGACCCACCGCCTTTAAAACAAGACCAAGGATTTTTAAAATAATGAAACCCCAGAAATATGCTGTCACTTCTTTCAAGTACATCTCGATGCTCATCGAGCGGAGTTTGTGGAATGTTTTATAATTCATATTAATCTTTTACCCAATCGGGAAAAATGTAAACAAACAAATTTCTGAATAATAATCTAGAAAAAAAAATCCATCATAAAGTTGGTAAGACACTGTATAATAGATTGAATTTGCTATAGCAATATTTACAAAACCGAATATAAAAAAGAGTTTTCTCGCATCAATTACTTCATTTTCATTAATTTTATTTATTTTTAGATTAAACTCATTTGAGAATCATACTGACAAGAAGAGTACTATTTGTATCACGTTTTTTCACATACAAGCAGATAAAGCAGCCAAAAATTTACACTAAAATCTGAAATGCTTGAAAATGAGATATTTAAGTTCTAATCAGTTTGAAGTTTATGAAGAAATAGGAAAAGGTGGGTTTGGTACCGTCTATAGAGGGTTAGACAGAGTTACTAAAGAACTAGTTGCAATAAAGCTAATTGATCTAGAAGATAAAGATTACATCGAAGAGTTCCAAAGAGAGATAAACATATTGAGTCAGTGCAGACTTGACCAAATCACTAGATATCATGGTTGTTTTGTTAAAGGCTATAAATTATGGATTATTATGGAATACTTGGACGGTGGTTCATGCTTCGATTTATTAGCACCCGGACCCATAAGAGAGAAATATATTGCTGTGATATTGAAAGAATTATTAATTGCTTTAAGTTATTTGCATAAAAATAACAGAATACATCGAGATATTAAATCAGCAAACATTCTATTAAATTCTCAAGGTGATGTTAAAATTGCAGATTTTGGAGTTTCAGCTCAATTATCAAGTAATTTATCAAAGAGAAATACTTTTGTTGGGTCCCCATATTGGATGGCACCAGAAATTATCTTAGAAAATGAATATAATTTCAAAGCAGACATCTGGTCCTTAGGTATCACGGCAATTGAATTAGCTACTGGAAAGCCTCCATTATCAAATACCCCTCCAATGAAAGCTTTATTTCAGATTCCAAAGAGAGAACCACCTAGGTTAGTAGGGGATGAGCTTTCCAAAGATTTCAAAGATTTTGTTTCTCTCTGTTTGCTGATAAATCCTTCAGATAGACCAAATGCCAAAAGGTTGTTAGAAACAAAATTTATCATGAAGGCAGGTCAAAAATCAATGCTGGTTGATTTGATTAACAGAAAAAATATATGGAATATCCAAAAGCAAGACTATTCAAAGCCAAAAGAAGAAAAACATTATTATGTTTCAACGTTGAAAAATCTTCAAAAAGAAGATGAAGAAAGGATAAAATTTGATTTTGATGATACTACAATGGATGATATTTCCAATGCTATTTGTGATATGAGTCCAACAAGATATAAGCCCCAGATGACAAAGAGACAGTTAGAAAGTCAACTAAGAGAAAATAAGAATTTAGTGAATACTTTTGAACAAGATTCTGTTTTGATAAGAAAGAATCAATCTTCAAATTTGAGCACTTTAGAGCTAAAACATCTTAAACCACCTCCAATAATGACACCAAAGGCGGAGTTTGATTTAATTTTCAATAATGCGCTTAACAAGGTTTCAGTTAACGATATTGAGCTGGAGAATCTGGAGAACATTAAACAATTTTTTGAGGGTTTAGATGATAATACTTTGATAGACTTTTTAACACATTTCAATAGAAGTTTGCAATCGTCTCAACTCTTAAAGAACACCAATAGTGTAAGAGTTATGAGACCCAAAAGAGCCGAATCAGAGAAGCTTCTTTTGAAAAGATGGGCAGATCAATACTTCAGTTGAGGAATAAACTTTTAGCATACTATATAATACATAATCCAAAGTTTCATAACGCGAAGAAACAGCTCAGGACATTTTAGGGAAGAGATAATTTATTTTATAAGATATAGGGAGATTAGCATTGATAGTTTTATATAAGGGTTTTTTTTATAATTACACACTTCAAATAATAATAAAACATCTCATTACACGTTATTTTCGTAGTTCATTATTCATTAACCTTTATACCATTTCAACTTTGAAGTCAGACCCGATTTCTCCAAGAACTTCGTCATGACCAATTTCAAATCTTTCAATTAGTAAAATTATTGTAGACTTGGGTTGAACCTTTATATTCTCAAGCCATACACCGTATAAGTTATCATCAAAATCAGGATTTATTTCAATAGCTTCTTCATTCTCATAAAATAAACTTCCTCTAATCTTTGGCCTGTAGCGAGAAGAAGAAGTTTGATTTGTCCACAAATGTATATTTAGTTTAGTTTCTCTTGAAACCGTAAATCTGAGCTTGTAACGATTTTTGTTGTTCCAATTAAATTTGAAAGTTCTAGAATATAGACCCAACCTTGTGCTCAATCTGTTTATATCTATTGCCCTACTTGAATTGATAACCAATTTGAACTTTTCTAAAACATCAGTGTCATAAGTTGATAGAACCAATTTGTATTTTAGATTGGGTTTCAGTTTAATCTCATGCGTAATTGAGCCAGCTCTATATTTTTCATTGATCAGTGAAGCCTTTGATTGACTGAATAATTTACCCTTCTCAGACTCCCAAAACAATTGAAAGTTTATTAATGTATCCTGGTTGGAAAATAAACCAAAGTTTACTGTAACATCTTCATCATATTCTGGAATTTTTATCTCATACTGTGGATTCTTAATGTAACTTTGATTAGTCCAATTACCCCCACAAGAGTCAACATCCCATTTATCCTCCATTTCTTTCAATATTGGAAGCAAAAGTTCTGATTTAGATACTGTAAAAAGCTGAGATTTGTTATAAACGTGTAAAGTAAAGTTTTGGATAGAATTTGCATCATTGAAAATAACAAC
Source organism: Phaffomyces antillensis (assembly GCA_003707195.2). Classification (NCBI taxonomy): domain Eukaryota; kingdom Fungi; phylum Ascomycota; class Saccharomycetes; order Phaffomycetales; family Phaffomycetaceae; genus Phaffomyces; species Phaffomyces antillensis. The sequence continues at coordinate 69,682 of PPNI02000022.1, forward strand.
AGTGACCGACTTTAGGCCATTTAATTTGAAATTATTTAAATGGAATCCGGAATTATTCCCCAAAGACTTCACTAATGGATTTGATTTTGTCAAAAGTTTCTCACCGCTTGCAGTTTCATATATTCCAACATTTATATTAGAAGTTTCAAATCCTAAATGTTTTTCTAAAAGAACAAAAATTTCAGTTTCCTTCGTTGATTCATTTCTGATTTGGAATTGAGGCAAGCTTAGATAATAATCAGAGTAACTCTCGCTTGGTTTAAAAATGAAGTTCCTCTTCAAGCAATAATAGTCTTCTAGGTTCCAATTAACGCAAATAGTTTGAAAAATGTTAAAAGTCTCTTGAAACTCAAGCACTTTCCTATCATTATCCCAAGGATTCTCGATAACAATAGATCTCGGTTCTTCAATAAGATTAATGATTGCATAGTCATGATTTGGATGGTATCCACTTGCTGTATTATCACCAGTACCCACAGCTAGAAACAGTTTATTATCTTTGAAATTTTGATATAATTTATTCCACAATGAATTATAGTCTGGTATCTCAGCCACAGCAGAAATGAATTCAGGAGCCCATCCAGTGATAAAAAAGGTATCAATAGCAGTATTGGAACCGTTTGAATCATATCCATTTCCAAGAACCTTCAGATATGCTTTCTCCAAAAATGCTGGCCAGTATAAGTTAGGATTTGATTTAGATTTGATAATGATTGATTTTGATTTTAAGAAAGGCAGAGTATTCCCAACTTCCACAAGCCTTTCACAGCCACTGAAGTTCAGTTTCACTCCAAATCTTTTAGTGTCATTAGATAATGGTGCTATTTTATTCAATAATAATTCCTTATTGTTTCTAGATAGGGAGATTATCGCAGCAACAAAGGAACAATCTTGCAGATAATCTTGATATATATCATCCAGACCATTGAAAGACCAGTCTTGATCATCAATTGATTGCCATTTATCGAGTAACTTCTCTTGATCAGGTGATAATGGTAAAAAATCTTCTACTTCTTTATCGATTTCCACGGCAATAACACTATTCAAAAGAGGAGGATAAAAACCACCATTTAGAGCTGAGCTGAACCATTTTATCCTTTCATCTAGCGTGAGCTTCTCATTGTTTTTGTACTTTGTATAAAATTGAACAGATAACTGACTCAGCTCATTAATCATATCTGCATCATCCATAGCCTTGTGAGACTTAAGTAAAGAATTGAGTATTTTGACGGCCTTCAGACAAACATTTTTAGCAGCATCTTGATCTCCTAAAGCGAATCGATAAAAACTATTCTCTAGGAGCCTCAAAACTGGTGCAATATCTGACATTCAGCATAAATTTGTTTGAATGTTTTAGTTGCAATTTTTGTACCAATATAGACACTATTTTTTAGGTTATAATTTTTTTACCCTTTTTGATCAACACAATAGAGATGAAACCATCAAAAACCCATAAGGAAACATAGAACAATTCCAGTTAAATAGTAATCATGTCCCTAAGAGATAAAAAACAAGAGAGAATCAAATTCATATCGACACTTTTGGGTAGACAAAGACCGATTTTAGAACAAGATATTGAAGAAGAGCTACCTCATCACCAGAACACTGAGGCCCTATTTGAAATGATTAAATATACTACCAACTTAGAAAAGGAGATTTATACAGAAACAGTCGAACTTCAAACAAATACAGAAGCTTCTATCAAGGCGATTTACGACTCTATTCTTGAGAATGACTCATTTCCTTCGTTATACAAAGAAAAGCACCTAAAATACTTGAATATGGCATTGGGTCAACTACCTCCAATGTTTACAGGCCTTGATGCTTCACAACCCTGGTTATTATACTGGGTGATCAACTCAATTTATGTTATGGGTAGCGAAGTTCCACAAGAGAAATTAGATGAAGCTGGTAGAAAAATCATTTCCTTTATTCATCCTGATGGGGGTATTGGTGGTGGCCTTGGTCAAATCGGGCATGTTGCTGCCACTTATGCTGGTATAAACACACTTGCCTTAACTGGAAATGAAGATTTATTAGCTTTGGTTGATGTTGAAAAGATGTATGATTGGTTATTGGAATTGAAACAACCCGATGGTTCGTTTGTGATGCACATTGGAGGAGAAAAAGATACTAGAGCTGTCTACTGTTGTATTGTTATTGCTTCTTTATTGGATATTTTGACTTCTGAACTAGTTGAAGGCACTGCTGAATGGCTAGGACAATGTCAAACCTACGAAGGGGGATTTGGTGGTGTTCCCTTTGATGAAGCTCATGGAGGATATACCTTCTGTGCAGTCTCTGCACTAGCTATCTTGGGAAAAGACATTCTTCTGAAAAGTGTGAATTTAAGCAAATTGATAGATTGGATAGCCTCTAAACAATTACGTTTAGAAGGTGGTTTCTGTGGTAGATCAAATAAGTTAGTTGATGGTTGTTACAGTTTTTGGGTCGGTGGTTTAGTTGGTATTATTGATGTTTTGATAAAAGAGGAGCTCATCTCAAGGCAAATGTTGAATAATTACATATTGGCTTGTTGTCAGAACGATAAATTTGGTGGATTGAGGGATAAACCAGCAAAGCATCCGGACTTTTATCATACAAATTATGTCTTATTAGGTTTATCAGTTGTCCAAAATAAGTATTATACTGAAGACGAAACAGAAGAAGATATAGCGTTTTCAATCAAATCAAAACCAATTGGTTATAAAATAAACGAAGTCAAAGAATGTGATACACTGTCTCCGATCAATCCAATATTTGCACTACCAGAAAATATACCCAATAGAGCTCTCAAATTCTTCAGAAAAATCGATAAAAAAGCACATTAGTTGAATTTTGGCATTATTCCAGTTTAATATAAGGCCAGAAAACGTGACAGCTCTAATATCTCTCACTCCCGAGTACATAAATGGATATATAACCAAATGTGCGGTATAGCTGACTTTGAATTATGTATAACTACATGTATCTCGAATTTCATATATTTTTTACCTGGTAAACCAGCACGTTGAGCTTTTTTGAATTTTGATAGAATTACTGATCCAAATTCTCTATATATAAACTCCATTTTCATCAGTTGAAGCTAATACAAAGAAAAATCTAATCAATGATAATTACACAAGTGAATTTTTAAGGATACTGATTTCCAAATTCAGAATCCCTCAATTGTGATCTAAACTTAACATAAAACTAAGCTCAGCTTCAAACTCTGGCTTGAAAATCTCAATCAAGGTTCAAGAGTAAAGAGTCGAGACTTTTATTGTAATTTATAGATAGTTCAAACAGTTTATTGTTGATGAAACGAATTGATGACATATTTAACGCATGGCAGGTACCTAATTCTGAATCTTTATACTCATCATTAGAGATTTACTCAAGTTAATATTTGAGTCTTCTTCAGCACAACTGCTTCAAACACCAGAGATGTGTATCCACTGTATCTATATTCAGGTTTTGTTACATACTATCGATCTTGATAAAATAGTACGTTTATTGGATTGGAGCCAAAATAAATTTACAAAAGTAGAGGACTCAGGACACTTGAACCTTAAGCTTTCCAGTGTTTATACGTATAATAACTGTATCAACTTTGAAGAGTCAACAACAAGTAACTCAAATTACGTCGAGATACCTGCTTAAGGGCTTGAGCAATCAATTATATAATCATGGTCCATAAATCATATAATCGGTAACGTAGTTGTTAATACTTATAATAGAATATAATATATAACTGTTAAGACTGATAGCACAAATTGACCATTGGTATTCTCTTACTGGCCGTGCACCTTACTGCAGTTATGGCGTGATTTATGTCCCACTGGTTAGTTTGAAGTAATATACCGGCCTGGTCCAACACAAGTTACGTGTTGGTAATTGAGCTATACGAGTCTCAAAATTGGAATCGTAACTTCCTATCTGTCTTCTGATCAGTATCTAGCTTAAGTAGTTATAAATTACATACGTACTGTAGTACACATCTTTCGATTCAACTCATCGAAATCGATTATTCTTCCTGTATTCAAGGTTTAAGATAAGCAATGAATCAAAGTCCGATGATTGATCTGTCTCAAGTAAGCTTAAAATAAAAGAATCTAGAAATACTTGCAAATAAGTAATTGAATTCAAATACATATGAGTTTATTGACTCAAAAGTTAAGATCTTCATTGGTTTCATAGTTTTTCAAATAAAGAAGTGGAAGGTTTCTTCTTTGAAATTATGTATCAAAACAGGATGAACTACATCCAATTGCTTTTTATTGTCCAAATTCCTGTCCAAAGAATACTTTTCATATTCATACATGTATAAATTCCAAGTCTAATATCAGATCGTGACTGAAGCTATACGTAAACGGTAGATATAATTTTTATAATAGTTGGCAGACTTTTATTGATTCTCACATAAGATATATTAATTAAACTTAACATCGCTAATTTACATTTTCACATTATGTTTAATTCGTTGTTGGTTTTAATTGAGATTAGCAAGAAGACAAAAATCAGTACTATATATGATATATACAGATTATGTATTCTTTGACTACTTGCGACCCATGAACTCAAGCTCAGATCTTGATATTATAAAATATTATACTGGTATTAGCCTTTAGGTACGGTTTTGACTCTGCGTGGACATTTTTAAGATTCCTCTTTATGTAAGTTGTAACTGAGAATAGTTTATGATTTCTAAGTAAAAAACGAGGCTTTAAGCTTTATATTGATTATTGAATAGTTGGAACAAAAATTTCTCAAAATTCGTAGCTAACTACGCTTAGTAGTATAAACAGGATTCGTAATTTGAGTATTAAATCTCGAGGGATTACATGAGGAAGTTGGAAACAAACACAGATTTTTTTTTTGACTATAAACTACATACTTGTGTCTATTCAAATTGCGAGGCTTAAGCCTCATTTGGTCAGAAATTCCTTGAACAATAGAGCAGATGGCGATTTGACTTTTGAGATCAGCAATTGTTAAATTGCACAAAAAAATTGGCATGCAAATTTGAAAGAGAGCATAAGACATGCATATATATGTAGGTAGACCTGAGCTGCAGATCAAGTCACCTAGACAAATTTACCGATCTTGCATCATCTTCGCTGCCACAGCTGCAACAAACTGACATAACAGCACAGCTAGCTTATGACAGAAAATCGGTTTTTGTTAACCTACATGAAGATGATCCCCGATTTATGGAATAACTTTTTATATAAAAAGCTATGATTGCCATTAATTCTGAAACACACAAGATTCAACATAGTTGTACATCAATTTATCACTTTATTCCTACTATTAATATGTTTAGCATACATCCTCAATTCAACGTTAAACATGAAACAAACCCCAGTTTGCCCCCTTTGTCCCAAATAATTAGAGATGTTTCACTTTACTATCCAACACAAAACCAACAACCACCTCAACTTTCAATTCCATTTCATCAACAACAGACACAAGTGAAGCTAAATTCTCAAAGCGCCCAAGTAAAAACTGAATATATTTATCCAGGTTCCATGTCAGTGCCACTGGAAGCTCCACTCAAAAACTTTGTTTCATCTGCATCATTATCTTCAAACCAGCAATACACTAAGTGTACGTGTAAACAAGAAGGTAATCACATCCCAAGACCAAGAAATGCATTTATTCTTTTCCGTCAACAGCATCATCAATCTGTTTTAGATGAAGGGGATTCAGTGAAGACAAATCCTGATGTTTCAAGAGAATTAGGTAAAAGATGGAGAGACTTACCTCCAAACTACAAAGATTACTGGAATAAATTAGCAGATGAAGAAAAGAAAAGGCACGCTGAAAAGTATCCTGGCTACAGATATATCCCAAGAAGATCTGGCAAGAAGAATAAATGTCCTGTTTGCAAAAATAAGGCTCAATCTCATGAACAGAGGTTACGTCTTTCAGATTTACAAGAAGAACAGATCAAAACTAAAGTTGCTGCATCCAAAGAACCTCAAAAGTTATCTGTAAACTCTAGTTCTTTCGATATGGACTCTAGAAATTCATCAAACTCAGCACCGAATACCCCAAATGAATCTTCAATCGTCTACAACACAGTTTCCACCGAAGAACATGCTATTGCTCAAAGCTTTTTGAGTTTAAGAAATCAACCACAGCATTATATCTCACAACATTATAATTACCATGTTCAAGCTTCAGTTCTGACTCCACCAATTTATCAACAACAGCATCCAGATCAATGCTATCATAACAATGCAATAGCAATTCCCGTCAGAGATCACAGAAGGGCCTCACAAACATCACAAACATCACAAGCATCACAAACATCTCAAATCCTATTTGAACATAAAGCTGGTTCTATCGCAAGCTTTTTAAATTGAACTACTGCATTCCTTCTTTTATTTGGTTTACGGGTTTATTCATTACTTTTTGGTATTACATTTATCGGTTTTTCAATTTTGTTTAGTTTCAGCTCATAACAGTTTTATTGGGCTTGAAATTCATTAGGTTCATCAAAATTATTCTTTACTCATTTCATGATGAAGTCATTCTTTTTTTTGGTTCTTACAAGATTTTTCGGATTTCCATTCCAACATTTCTTAACAGCTCAACTTTTCTGAAATGCTTCGTTTGTATAAACCATCAAAGATATTCGAGTAATATAAAGTATCAATGTATTCTGGGTTTTATCAAACTAAAGAAATTTAGTTTGTAGATTTTGAGTTCAAAAAAGGTTTCTAGTTTCAAGGATTTGAACTCAATTTTTGTCATATATAAATTCTATATTTATACACCATATTTATAGATAATGAATGATTTAATTTTGAATTCCAGAAATTAAAGAGCTTCAACGTCATTTCTATATGAATATTTTAAATCTCCCTCATGATTTCTAAACGATGACTATCAAAGACAATCCAATCCATTCTTGAATCTTGATAGGTATGTGAAGATGAGACAAACTTTTATTTTAAAAAATAGCTACCTTGTTACAGTACTGTACCAGCTACTCATGTGACCTACTCACATCATAACTGATTCTATTAACTTCTACTACATTCTAGAATATTTTGATCATCTATTCCAGAACATTCTACTACTATAACGAAGCTCCAACTAGACGTCCATATAAGGACCTCTAGTCGCCCACAAATTGTATACTTTATTTTATATAAACAACAGATCAGTATTACTATCACTGACGTATCAAATAGACTAATACATTAATCACCCATAAAACACATAACATATTCCAGAGAATCTAGACTAAACTAAACTCTGCATATTGTTTTGAGCTGATCCTACAAGAGGGTAGAAATATATATATATATATATATATATACATCACTTTCTATTACTATCGTCCAGTATTTTCCTTTAATAATACTAATGATGCTTTTATAGGTGGCATTACTTAGTGCTCCTTATATTACCTACGTCCGACTTTTTGGAACAGTGTCCTGCTCTCAAAAATCGATCATACTGTAGCTAAAACGGAACACAAGTGACAATAAGACTCATATGAATGTACCGTGGACACAATACACATTTGAGTATAAAGAGTTACTAGTAAATTCCAGGCCTATATTTAGATTGAAATAGTGCATGATACAAATTTATGGCACCTTTTTTTTTTTTTTTTTAAATTTAAGCTCTAAAGGTGCACTATTATGAGGTGTTACCAGCTTTATAGTCTATAGATCAACTGACCTCTATCTCTAACCTAGAATATAAAATGTTGCATCCGGGAGAAATTCAATAACCTGAAGGGCCAGCTAGGTACTCACAAGTATGACTCGTATGACTTGTGAGTCCTCGTTAATTATGCTACATTTAATATTTTAAATCAACTACTCAACTCCGCTACTCATTAAATTAGATTTTAATTTGGGAATTTAAGCTTACCGAGAAAAACTGGAAAAGTTACATGACTCAAGATTCTCAAATGTATTGTGAAATATCTAGAACTATCTAGATGTGTATGTAATTGATCTTACAAAAACTGTTGTTTATACTAGTTAGTTAGTGATCACACACCGACTTTCGCTCTTATGTAGCAACTCTCAAATTTTAGCAAGACCGTAAAGAGTTGAAACATTCTAAAGCACTTAATCAAGATCTGACAGTTTTTTACCTAAATGTGTTCAAATGTAATAGTTCGTTTTATTGTTTAGAACTTAGAAGCAAAAGAATATGCAATAGAAAGTTCACTCACACTAATTTTTACTCAGGAGTCCGTTCGTTTTTCCATCTCAGTTACAGTTGTATAGATACTAAATAAAAATTATTTTAGAGAAAAAAAAACAGTTAATTTTCTGGTGCTTTTTAAAAATAAGCCGTTTTGAAATCTAGTAGTAGTAGTGGTAGTCTTCTAGATAGTATTTAGATTCCGATATGTACTTGCTCACATCAATCAAATTAACTCCTTAAACTGGCCTCGTAAATCAACGCAGATACAATGATGACTATTACTAATTTTAGTAGATACTAGATACTTTTAAATGTGGATAGAAACCTTGGTCAAATGCGTTTCACATGAGTATATTAGCTCAACCTGATCTCAAATTACAACTTTTATTAAAAAGTCGAAGTTATTGGCTTAATTGCACTTACCCACTGTCAAACATGCATTATAATTTGGGGTATATAATTTAGTTACGTATTTACTAAGGATTATAATTGTTTATGTATATCTATCATGTATCATTTTGCTTTCACTATCTTCCTGAACCAGATCTAATCCGGCAAAATCTACTGATGTCAAGATTCTACTAAGATGCAGTTGAGCTTTGAAGGCTATCTCTTGTTAAAATTCGACCAATTTGAATAAGATGAATGATAATTGACTACAGTAGATGTCATCCCAAACTTCCCACTACTGAGTACAACTTACAAGTCACCTCATAAAAATAATATTATCTTTGCGAGATCTCCTCCACAAAAAAGATCTTGTTTTAAAAATTATCACTTTCTGGGATCAAATCCAAATAGCTTAAAGTTTTACATAACCAATTCATACTTCTGAGCTTTTGGCAATGTAGTTGTCCACCAAGTCCAATTAGATTCATATCTCATTTACACTAATTAGTTTAACAGTTAACTGTTAGGCCCACACTAAACAAATATTTTGCTAGACGCGTTTCCCGGGGTTTTTAATATTATTTGATTATTATGAGTCTTTTATTAGGGTGTTAAGCAAGTCAAGAAGTGTTGATTATCCAAATATGACAGTATTTATACCCAAGAGAATACGGAAGGTCCTAACCGTATTGTGTTGTTTTTTGATTGTTGTTGTTTTGTCAACTTTACATTACCATGACTATGATCAGGGTATTATTATTGAGAAGCTTTCAAACACACCTTCAGTTACTATAGAGGATCTGGGTCATCAACTCACATACTATCAGGAACTGATGAGGAATTATACTTCGTCCTTCTATGAAGAGAATATATCTGATGGCAGATCAACAGGAACTGGATCAAATTTATTAATGACACCTTTATTAACTCCAGGTTCTAAAACTCCAAAAGAGACACTTAAAGAGAACAAAAAAATTCTCAAAGAAGTATTGTCTAAACCAATTAGTGAACCAAAGAACCTGAAGTTGACAAAAATTTTTGAGTCTTTCAATAAAGAGGATTATGAACGTGAAAGTGCAACTTTTTTATCATTGGTTAGAAACTCAGAATTGAAAGGAATTAAGTCTACAATAAAGCAAATCGAAAAAACTTTCAATAACAAATATCATTACCCTTATGTTTTTTTAAATGATGAACCGTTTTCTGATGAATTTAAGAAAGAAATTGGTAAATTAACTTCATCCAAGTGTTATTTTGAAACGATTGATCCAGAAGATTGGAAAACACCAGATTTTATTGATTTAAAGAAAGTAGAAGCTTTACAGCAGCAACTGAAAGAAAAAGGCGTTGGCTATGCTGACATGGAATCATACCACAATATGTGTCGGTATTACTCATTAGAATTCTATAACCACCCAAGAATGCAAGAATTCAAATATTATTGGAGAATTGAACCAAAAACCAATTACTTCTGTGATATTGAATATGATGTATTTAAGTTCATGAAAGATAATGATAAAATATATGGATTCGTTCTGAACTTATATGATAACCCGGATTCAGTGGAAACTTTATGGACATCAACTGTTAAGTTTATATCAGAAAACGTGAAATATTTACATGAAAATGCAGCTCATAGTTATTTGCGCGAGAATTTACAAAACCCTGAAAATTATAAGAAAGCGAATGGATATTCCACTTGCCATTTTTGGTCCAATTTTGAAATAGGTGATATGGATTTTTTTAGAGGTGAAGCCTATTCAAATTGGGTCAAACATTTAGATAAAGAAGGCGGATTTTATTACGAAAGATGGGGCGATGCTCCTGTTCATTCAATTGGGATCTCATTGTTTGCTGACAAGTCAAAAGTTCATTGGTTTAGAGACATAGGGTATGAACATTTACCATACTTCAATTGCCCTGTCAGTGATAAATGTAAACGTTGTGTAAGTGGTACTTTTTCTAAATTCAAGAATTTAGACAATCAAAATTGTATGGCCACTTACATTACTCACGAAATGACAGATGAAGAATTGGAGTTCTATTGAAATAGAGATGTATTTAACTGTTGTTTAAATGTTCCGATGTGGAGAATTGAAGACACTATAAAGGTTTTTGTAAGAAAGTTTTTATGCTTAAATTGAATTATATACTATATGTTGGGCAAAAACTTTCAAGAGAAAGTTGCCATACTAGAGTTATAGTGTTAAGTTTCAAGTAAAGTTTGGTGCTGCTTTATATAAAATGTTTCAAAGTTTGGTATTAATGTGTACCCTAGAGATACATTCACTCTGACGACAACATGACTTTCAAAACACAAATACTGAACCCCTCAGATTTCACTCACGTTTGTGAATACACTATTGCAGTACACTTCCAAATTCAAAATCAGTGATTTAAACTTCATTATGTTAACTGCTTGGCAGTATTCAGTACGGCGTTCCAACCGGATATTTACTGAACTAGTATTTTCACAGAGCGGTATATCAGTAATCAATATTGTAGATAAATAATATACCACACCTCGAATTCATCTGAATGTGAACTATACAAAAATGTAAGAATGGTCGAGTTTCAAAGTCAAAGCCATTGAAGAAATATATTTCCAGCAGCAGCAGCTCACGCAGTCCGCTCCTAATGATTATGAGCAAGCTAATTCACCTATATCTGACATGATATGATCGGTTGGAATTTGGTTCTTGTGTTTTATCCGAGTCACCATATTAATCATATGTTCCAGCCAAGTTATACTCTATGAACAAGTGAGATCTATCAGTAAAAGAGTTTGTGCACCTGATTGGGTGTGTTACAGGTAAATTGAGCAAAATTGAAAGTATATATCAGAGCTTTGGATTCCGTCTAGATTACATTTATTGCCTATGATGGCCTTAGTGATAGTTTACTTTATATATTCAATCTTTTCTGTGTCTTTGCAACTATCTCACTTACTCAATCATCAGCCCCAAAACAGATGTTACCTCACATACATCTCTTCTGACACTAAATGACACCTTCAAAGTCTCATTTATCATTTTTCTCATCAACTTGATCAATGAAAAGGAGATTAAAAAATTTATCTATTGATATACTTGAAAATTGAAATGCTATAAGCCTTGTTACTATAAGTATACATTTCAAAAGAGATAAATAGAATTCCAAAACATGATTTATGTAATATGTATATATATATATATACATATAAATTATTCCTGCTGATTATGATTCAACGGAAGATTTAATCCCAGACTTTTCCCCAGATTCAAATATTTGAACAACCTCAGCATCACTGGATGACCTACTTTCTTTCACACCTTCAATATCATGGATTTTAACATCTCCAAGCTTCTCAGCAATTTCTTCCAGGGTTAACTTTTTTGTTTCAATCCAAACAAAGTAAATGACAGGAAGAAATAGAATATCGTAACAAGCATTTATAATATAGAATTTCCAACCAATTGCATTCATAGCAATTGGTAACACAAAGGCACCCAATAAACCAAATCCAGAGTCAAAGAATTTCAAAATCGAAAATCCAGCAACTCTAATTCTTGTAGGAAACAATTCAGCTAGATACATATCAGTAAGAGGAGTGAAACAAAAGCTATAGAACCCATTGAATAAAAACATCCAAAATATAGTTGCAGTTTGACCACTTTTATTATCGGATCCTGAATATTTCTTTACAAACCCACCAAGAATTAAAAAACAAACAATCATACCTGATAATGCAATCAAAGCTTGTTTCTTTCTACCTAATCTATCGAAAAAAAAACATGCACAGACTGAAACAATGAAACCCCAACAACTACTGATGATATTAACTTGAAGTAAAGTTTTTGTATCATTAATACCAGCTTGTCTCAATAACACGGTCAAATAGTACGAACCAACAGAAGATCCTCCCATTTCAACAATCCAAGTTAAAGAAAGACCAATTATATATCTTCTTACCATTGGTCTTGAACAAGAAAAGAGTTCCTTATATGCATTCTTGGAGTTCTCTCTTTCAACGTCAATTGAAGCGACAGTTTCGTTAACTAGAAAACTTAACTCTTCTTCATCTTTCGCAAATATTCTAAATACTTGTCTTGCGTACTCAACTTCTCCTTGCATAAGTTTCCATCTTGGAGATTCTGGAGTGAAGATCAAAATGAAGATGACAAACAAAGAAGGTACAGCTTGTATAGCAGAAGGTAATCTCCAAGCCCAAGTATCTGGTATTCTGACAGTACCGTAAGTGACAGCTGAGGCTATAATGGCCCCAGCATTGAACATTGTAAAATAAAGCCCAACGATTAGACCTCTATGTTTGGCAGGAGCTAGTTCCGCACTAAGAATTGGACCTGCTGAACATGCCAAAGAAATACCACCACCTAATAAGATTCTAGCAAAAACAAACATTCCCATATTTTGAGCAGCAGCTTGAATTATAATTGCAACGAAATTTAAACAAGTTGCGAGAAAGATTGCCTTTTTTCTACCAAAATAATCACAAAAGAAAGGGGTCACAAAGCAGATAAGCATTTGACCTACCCAAACACCTGCATTCAATAAACCTGTAGTCACTGGATTAAGATCGAAATATTCGGTAAATTGGTCAACAGCAATTAAAGAAGACATCATCATGGAATCATATCCCATTGTGGTACATCCTGCAATTGCAGAGAAAATCAGCACTATAGTAATCCCAAGTTTACTTTTAGGGGCAAATCTTGGTAAAAGATCAGAGTCATTTCGTTTAGATGACATTTTTCAAGTATTTATTTTCTTAAACTTCTATAAAATTACTGTTCATTTCCTGATAAAATCTATGGATTTATAGACCATATAAATACAAAATCCAGATTACAATTCAAGTATCTGAGGAGAAAATTCATAGTTTTTTGATTCATCTAATTCTGTACTTCTAACATGCTATCAATAATCTATCTGGAATCTTATATATGTAGATTGACTTTTTCATTAAAAGTAGGAGTTCACCAGATTCGGAAAATTTTTGTGTCATGAAAAACCTTATCAGTTAGAAAGTTCATCTTTTTCCACTGCAAGTATATCCTTAAATTGCACGAGTTTGATTCTTTGTGTTCAAGATTGATAACAATTTGGGGGAGTTGAAGCGGAAACAGCCCGAGGACTCTCATTGAATTTGATATTATTCATCTATATTAGTGAATCAGAGACTTTTTTTTTTATTTTTTAGATTATAAATTTCCAAGAGCTTATCTGAAAAGAATTCTTTGCGATAGTAGCGTCCCAATTTGGTAAACATAATGAACTATTTACAAAAAAAATGAGATTTCAGACGAGGTTCTCCACTAACTTCTTGAAGAAATTTCTTACGGTGATCACCGTACTGCGTATGACTCAAGATCCTGGATTAGATAAGTGGAGAAGAAGTGTAATGTATTGCTCGTATCAGTTGCAAAACACCGATTGATTATCAGTTTATTATATTTGCTTCATTTTTTAAAATTAAAAAAATACTTAACTAATCTAAAAAGTCCTCTAAGATTTAAATTTCTGACAAAAGTTGAATACCACATTATTGGAAACTCAAACGATGTCTGCAACAGCTACAATCACTGAACAGGTTACCATCAAACCTGTGTTGAAATTGAGTAAGAAACCGGTTTTCAATGAGAAAACTGAGTACATTGATTCTGTTGGAGAGAAAATTGAAAACCAAGTATACCCAGAAGGAGATTGGAGAGAAGAATTGTTTGAAAATGGCTATGTTGTTATTAAAAATGCAATTTCTAAAGAGAAAGCTGAAAGTTATGCAAAAAGAGCAAAAGATCATTTACAATCATTTGGAACTGCTTTAGATTATAATGATAAATCAACTTGGACAGCTGAAAATTTACCAGATCCTTCCTATATCAATACATTCAATTTACATTGTATCCCACATGAAAAATTTATGTGGGATATCAGACAAGATAAAGATATTAGAAAACCTTTTGAAGAATTATGGGAAACAAATGAGTTGTTAGTCTCTTTTGATGCTTTGAATGTTACTTTACCAGGTAGAAAAGATAGTATTGCAAAAACATTTTGGCCTCATTTTGATCAATCTCCATATAGAAAAGGGTTAGTTTGTGTTCAAGGTATTGCAGCTTTTTCTAAATCTGGTCCTAAAGATGGTGGTTTAGTGGTTTATAAAAATTCACATAAACTGTTTAGAAAGTTTTTCGATGAAAAATATAAAGATGATCCAGAAAAATGGTCAACTAAAGATTCGATCAATTTGAGTGAAGATGATATTCAGTGGTTTTTGGATAATGGTTGTGAATGTATCAAAACTGAATGCGAACCTGGTGATTTGATTTTATGGGATTCAAGAACTGCTCATTATGGAAAAAATCCAGATCCAGATTCCAAAGAAATTAGAACAGTTGCTTATGTTTGTTATGCACCTGCTAAATTTGCAACTGAAGAAGATTTGAAGTTGAAGATTGAAGCATTCAAAAATCATAGAGATACTGCTCATTGGCCATATACTAATCTAATTTCTGATTTCGAACCTTTCCCCTATTCTGGTCATATTCCACCAAGAACGTCACCTTTAGTTGGACCAGATGTTGATGACGAGGATTTGTTGAAACTTGCTGGTCTCAAGAACTACTAGTATTGCTTTGTTCACTCATCATAAATCATGAGATATTATGACAACGAAGCTCCAACTAGACGTCCATATAAGGACCTCTAGTCGTCTATAAATTGTATACTTTATTTTATAAATTAACATATTATTAATACTATCACTGAACGTATCAAATAGACTAATACATTAATTAAAATTAAAATCCATAACAGAAATAATGATATATAATGTCAGCAGCTTACCGACTCACCTAGTTTTCATAATATCCTCCATAATTATATATGTTGCTAGAGTTTCAATATTATAAAGTTAAGAAAAGTTTATTACAGCGGCGCTATATATAACATAATTAAATTACCAAATTCAAATGGGCTCATAAGAACCTTCGAATGAGTTTCACATTGAATATTATTTTGATGTTATTCTTATACTTCTGAAAATATCTGTTGCTATGTACCCGTAATTCTTACATTTTTTACAGCTTTGATAAGAGCCTATAAAAGTTTTAACGTGTTAATTGCAGCTGCTGCCAAGTTCTGACTAACGAGACTTTTGAGTATTATGATCATGACGTCGTTATTTTCTAAACCAATGGGATATCTTATTTCAATCTCTGAATATTTGAGCTGATGGTGATAAAGAAACGTTAATGATTAAATTTTACAAAAGATATATACAGAGATTCTTAGAAAAGGAGATTCAAACTTATTTATGAAGACCGAGTATTATTGAAACTATCTATGCGCTATATTTCAAGCAATCTTTGAAAACACCTTTGATAGAGAGATAGATAAAACGACTGTTACCAGTGCTCATATTATTTTAGTCAACCCTTAGTAGCATTGGCCCTAGCAGCTGCGATTAGTGTTGCTTGAAATGGGATCTTGACCTGGAATTTCTGGAAGTGGCAGATGGGAGTGAAATGAGAGACTTTGATAATACTCTTGTGCTTTATATATCGATAGCTCATTTTAGAGAAGAAAGCAGAAACACAACAGATTACCAAAGAAATCTCTCTATAATATCCAATCAATTAAATAGTCTTAGATACTTTTAAAGATTTATTTTCACAATGCATTGAACTATTCAATAACATGACAGTGTCGTCCATTGATTATTGGTTTTCAAACTTGAAAGTCTTTTCTCTTCTATTGTACTTATAAGTTTACATCACATAAAATCGTTTAGAATTTGTTATTAACATTTACGAATTCATGATACAACGATAGCGGTATTTGATGATCAGATGAACCGTGAGTTAGGCCTGTTATGTATTGACCAACCGGTAACAGTACATTAATAGCTTGCTAGTAAATAACCATTAGCTGTATATATAATCAGTTATTCAAGCCAGGAAATCGGTCATCACAAAGTTTCTATGGGAAACTCAGTTGGAGCTTGAAGCACAAATTTAGCCAATAATATTCGTTGAATTTAAGATTAAACTTTTCTAAGTGCGTTTTTAGGCAGCTCTCAGCAGTAGTGAGGTGACCATTTCTACTGAAAAAATTACAAAAGAGTAATATTCGCGAGAGTATGTGAAGATCTTGAGTGGGCCACACTTACCAATTTGGTCGATTTCTGTCTAGATCTGGAAGTTAGCCAAAACTCTTTCAAAACCTCTTCATCAAAACAGCAACTTGTGAGTTAATTTGATGCTTGAAAGAATCAGATAAGTAAATTTTGGTATAGAGTGTCTAGTGGAACTGAAAAAACCCCTAATGAAGTAAAACTTTGGCGTGGACCTCATGATTTCAATTTGCATAATTGAGATTAGCGGTTGTGAATTGTTGTGATTTTTACAGTTTCTACAGTTACAGATGTTGTGATTTTTCCATTTCTAGAATTTTTTTTGTGTTCTTGCAGAAAAGTTGTGACTGCAAAGTTTTCCTCCTCATGAAAATAACAACTAATTTTGATTTCCTCCTTTCTACAATTCTACTTCCACATTATCAAGTAAAACACACTCCAGTCATTCCTTTTCATTCAGAGTGTATTATCTATCAAGAGTTACTATTATAAAGAAGTTATTATTCGTTTAATTATTCACTCATTCAGCAAACAATTCAGAGCCTTATACCATCTTATTCAACTGTGAAAGTAAACAAAACAATTACAATGCTATTCAACAAATCAGTTTTATCATTACTAGCTTTAGCTTTATCAGCTTCAAGTGCTCAAGCAGATGAACCAACCACCACTTATACTTCAACTATCGTCTTAACCCAGACTTTATTGAGTCCAGAAGAATCTGTCTCAATTGAATCTGCTTCATCAGTTGCCTCAGTTCAATCAGTTGCCTCATCTCTTGCTGCTGCTATTTCATCAGCATCAGAAGCTTCAGCTCAATCAGCTGCTTCTATTGCTGCTGCCTCAGCTGCCTCAGCTGAATCATTGGCTGCTTCAGTTTCAGCTGCTTCAGTTTCAGCTGTTTCAGTTGCTTCAGCCAGTGAAGCTTCCGCTGCTTCAGTTTTCGCTGCTTCAGTCAGTGAAGCTTCAGTTTCAGCTGCTTCAGCTGCTTCAGTCTCTGCTTATGATGCATCAGTTGCATCAGTTTCATCAGTTTCAGAAATTTCAGCAGCTTCAGCAGCTTCCGTTTCATCGGTTTTATCTGCTTCAAAAGCTTCAGAAGCTTCAAAAGTCGCTTACGAGTCATCATTATCTCAAGCTTCCGTTTCTTCAGTTTTAGCTTTAGAATCTGAAGCCTCAGTTTCAGCAGCTTCAGCTTCTTCTTTTTCATTAAGAGCTAGAGCCTCATCATTATCTGCTGCTAATGGTATTTTAGCTGTTGCTTCAGATATCTCAAACTCTACAACCACCTTAATTGGTTCTGTTTCTTCAACTACTGAAACCAGTTCCGTTGTTACTAGTGCTTCATCTTCAGTTTCCTCTGCATCCTCATCAAGAGGTTTAGCTAATGGTAACGCTGTTCCAGCTGGGTTAACCGCAGGTGTTTTTGGTCTAGTTGTCGCTGCTTTATTATAATTGAGTTCATTCAAACATCTCATTACTCTTACTACTCTAATAAGTATGATCGAATTTTAATTAATATTTATTAAGATTAGGTTTCAATGTCATGTTTGTTTGAAGTGCTATCTATTTATCATTATTGCCAATTTTAATTTATTAGAAGAAGAACAAAGAGACTCTTTTTAATGATTTTATTTTTATGTTATGAAAGAAAAAGCTTTTTTTTTTTTATTTTTGCTGCTGGTTTTTACTCTATTTTATTTAACATTTTGTTCTTCGTGTGATACCATTTCATTATTTCTAACCAACATTCAGGATGATTTCGTTTCATCTTTATTGTAATGTTGCATTTTCTAAAGGTTTATTTTTTTATATTTTTTTGTATTTTTGCACTCAGTTGAAGGAGTTAAATGATTTTAATTTTGATTTTTTATAAATACAGCTATGTTTCTTTTGTTTAAATGCCGTTTAATAAAAGATAAAGAAACTAAAAGTTGCTGTAGATATAAATCTTTTCTGATTATATATTATAGATTACTTTTAAGTTACAACTCAAAATAAAAATGCACTTTTGTTTATAACCAATCCCCAAAAAGGATTATCTAGACACACATTATACATCAACTAACAATCACTAAAATCTATCTTTTTAAGATCTGTTGATCAATGACAACAGAGTATATGCTATTACGTCCACCTTTAATTTTAGAACGATCAATCCAACGGCCTAATCTATGTTCTTTTGAAACTGAAGCTAGAACTCTTATGGATTCTTCACCGTGTTTACCTGATTCTGCAATGTCAATTCTAGTGACGACACCTCTACAATTTTGTAATTCACCTAAAAATGAGAAAGATCTCAAATCATCTTCAATTTTCCAAACTTTCAAAGAACCATTCCAAGAACCAGTAATGAAAACGTTTGAATATGGAATTGCATGAATAGCTGTGATCCAATGCGGAGTTTGTTCGGGAACTTGAAGTATTCTATCATTCAAAGAAGCTTCCCCAGAGATTTCATTTGGAGTTAATTGAGCTTCTAATCCATGGGATATATGTTGAATAAATACTGGTTTTTTCTTACCTAAAGACCACAGAGTAACTGAACCATTATCAGAACCAGTTATGAAATGAGAGTCATCGACCATTGAAACACAATCGATACTACCTTCAGAAAAGAATTTCTCATCTAAAGGTCCATCAATTTCCATTTCACCATCATCATAATCATTTTTATCCAATTCATCTTCTTTAGCCTTCTTCTTCTTTTTCTTTCTATTTTCACCACCTCTGAATGTAAGTCTTGTTTCATCAGCAATTTTCCATAACATTGCAGTTTTATCTCTTGAACCAACAGTAACACAACGTTCTTGACCTAATGCCGATATATCAATAACTAGATCTTGATGTCCATATAATGTTTCTAATTGGGCATATTGATTTATACTATAAGTTCTAACTTTTAAATCAGCACAAGCAGCGTATAATTGATCTGAATTTCTTCTAAATACCAAACCATAAATTTGAGCATGATTTTCTTTAACTTCCAAGACTCTCACACAAGATAATGATTCAGCACTCCAAATGATAACCCTTTTATCTCTACCACCAGTTACAACATATTTCCCATCAGGACTTGCAGCAACTGCCAAAATTTCATCACAATGACCATTTTTAGAAGATTCTGTTGAAAGTTCTTTAAATTTAGATCCACCTTTAATATGTTTTACTCTAATTGGTTTTTTTTTGAAATCACGAATATCCCATTTAATCAATTCAATATCTTTTGAAACAGTATAAGCATATGGGAATCGCACTGAAATCCCAGTTAAAGATTTTGAACCAACTCTATTTATTGTTGGTTTAATATCAGATAACAATAAGTTATCAGCAATCAATCTATAAACATGACCTTTGGTTTCTGCGACATCTTCTTTCAATCTTCTTGCGATGTTATCATTATCTAAATCTTGAGCATCAAATTCGTAATTTTCAGTACTTTGTAATTCAGTTTGTAAATTAGCTAAATATTGTTTAGCTAAACGACGACGTTTATCACCAGCTGTTTCTTTACCAAATTCTTCTTCACTTTCAATCTCTTCAGCGGCATCTTCGAAATGTTCATCACCATTTTCATTATTATTTTCTTCATCACTACTTATATCTGTTATATCTTCATCATCTTTGTTATTTTGATCTCTTGATTTGGGACCTTGTTGGGTATTTTTCTTGGTATTTTTCGAGGTTGTCGAAGTCAGTTTGTCTCTCTTTCTCTTCTTACTTGGATCTTTCAAGAAAGGATCTCCAGCCATGATCTTATACTATTAAAATTGAATTGATTCGTTTATTATTAGTGAGTTAATACGAAAATAATTTTTTTCAAATTTTTACAGATGAGGTTACCCGGAAAAATGACTGTTGGAGCTTCTAGTACAATAATAATATAAAGATTTTTGTTAACGTGTCTACTCTTTTCAAATTGACCAATAACTTAAGATTTGTCGGTTTATTTAGGATGAAATAAAAGTTTCAAGCTTTTAGAGCAGCTTTTGCCTTTTGGATCTAGTGGGTTGGAACTTCAGAGCAACTTTATGGCCTATAAAAACATCATTGAGATTTCAGAAACAATCTTGATAATAGTAGTAGGCAGCAGTAATACATTTTGTTAAATCACTTCATGACTTCTCTATACTTTTCAACACACTAACAGCACGAGACTCTTCTCCAATAACAGTATATATTCTCAGCACTGCATGAACATCGTCATTATCATTCTTATGGTTTCCATTCCGTATGAAATCGTCTAATGAGCCTAAATATTCAAAATGTAACGTTTGAATTTTATCTTTCTTCAAATCAATAAATTGAGAGTTTATAGGCATTAAAGATTTCAAAATTTGATGAATCATTAAGTATAACGATGTTAAATGCTTTAATAATTCAACAGTGGTGTTGTCCTTATTGGATTCATGTATGCTTTGCGTCAATAAGTTTTCAAAATCAGTTATGAATCGATCCAATAATATCATATTTTTAGCATGGTTTTTCAGAATGTCTAATTCATTTAGATTCTTCATTGTTGAACTAACATGTCTTGTAGAGTCATCTAGTTTTCTAACTTCATCATTGACTTTCTTTTGATATTTAATCACATTCATTCTTAATTTATCAACTAATCCTTCTCCACCTTCTAAAGATTTACCTAAATTGATGAAATCGTAAAAATCATTATTCAACAAATCAAAAAGTTCCTGATCAACATCTTTCAATAGTTGTGTCAGTTCTTGTTGTGAATCATCCAACAAAGTGAATCTGTAATGATCATAAAGAAACTTATCAACGTTGAACTTTGAATCTGTTTTTGAATCTCCTTTTAAACCTTCCGTAAATGCTTCCCTTGAAATTCTTTGGGGAAATGGGAAATCAATTTCTTCATTGTTCATCAAATCAAACTCTTCATTCATTTTGAGAACCTTTTCTATATTCCAATTGTTACTAGATATAAATACTATGTTAGTTATATCATAAACAATTTCGAAAATATAAAGAGCCTCGAGAGACCTCATCGCTTCAAATCTGATAACGCGAAAAATCTTGAAATCTTCAAAACTAAATCATTGGGATGAACGCGTACTCCAACACAAAAACACGCCGTTAATCCTACAATTCGCCACCATGAAGTCAGAAGTTAGGAATGTCTTCTCATCAGGAGGGTCTACTAAAGTCACCTATAACAACTCAGGAACAAAATTATTAGTTGCCGGCTCTTCAGGGATTATTAGAGTGTATGACAATCAAGCGGAAGGTGAAGAACCTGAAACTTTTGATATTTTAGATGAAATCACCGATTTGCTAAGTTTAGATGATGATAGATTCGCAATCAGTTCTATCAGTGGTGAAGTTAATTTATATTCTATTTCCAAAAAGAATAAGATTAGAACAGTGTTAAGAAGCCCATTACCTATTCGATCTATTGTTTTCACTCATAATGGTACCATGATTGCAGGAGCTGGTGATGATGATGAGGTTCAAATCGCACCAATTGATGAAAATGACGGAAGATCAATCATCAAATTTAGACCGGGTGATCAAGTTCATGATGTTTCGTATAATTCAATCACTGATATTTTATCATTATCATTATCAAATGGAGAGATTAAGTTTTATTCGTTAACTTTAGAAGAACCTAAATTGATAACGATTATAAAAGATGAGATACCTAAATTGATATATCAAGATGATGATGAAGATGAAGAAGATTCATCTAATGAAGATAATTTATTGACGAGTAAAATTGAATGGCATTTGAATGGTGATGAATTTGCAATTCCTACAAACTCCAAGACTGTTAAAGTCTTTTCAAGATCGAACGACTTCAAATTAAGTCATTCATACTCTAAGATCCATGACACTGGACTAACATGTATAAAATGGTCACCTAATGGGGAATATTTAGCAAGTTCTGATATTTCTAATAGATTAATCATTTGGGATTCGCAAACTAGAGAATGTTTGATTAATGAAAAACTCTCAACTAGAATTGATGGGATTTCATGGAAGAAAAATAATGATACCAATGATTATGATCTATGTTGTGGTTCAAATGATGGAAATGTTATTGTTTTAAACAATCTAATTAAACAATCTATTTCAAATTTAAAGTCTAGAAAAAATCCATTGGAAGGGATTTTAGAAGATGATGATGATGAAGAAGGTGATGATATTAATCTAAATAGTGATATTTCAAATGATGAAGGTGATGCTGATGATTTAGCAGATTTTTTGAATGATGAAGATGAAAACGAAAATATTAAAGATGATGAAGAAAGAAGAATAAATAAAGGAATGTTCGTTGGTGATGAAGATGAGAAATTAAAAGATTTCGATGATGATGATGGTTTTTTAGATGATGATGATAATGCAGGATATGCAATTCCAACTAAAAAAAGAAGTTATGAAGAAGATATCAATAAATATAAACCTATTAAAAAACCATCATTATATTCATCAAATTTCAAATATAAGTTAAAACCATACAATCCAGGTGGTACTCCTTACAATTCTAACAGAAGATACTTAACTATGAATTCAATTGGTTATATATCATCAGTTAAGCAGGAAACATCATCTTCAATAACAGTTTCATTTTTTGATCAATCACTTCATAGAGAATATCATTTTGATGATTTTTTTGGATTTGATCTAGCAAGTATCAATAAATTAGGTATTATATTAGGTATTTCTAATGAATCAAATAAAAATGAACTAAATGCAGGAAAATTACTATTTAGGCCACATGATGATATAACTAATTCATGGGAGACCAAGATTCCATTAAAAGATGGAGAAATAATCACATCGATTTCATTAAGTGAATCTATTATTGTTGTTGGTACTTCATTTGGTTATATTAGAAGTTTTAACTTATTTGGAATATCAATTGGTATTGAAAAGACATCACCAATTTTCACGATAATTTCAAATTTAAACTATGTCTTCGTTATAACATTAGCTAATTCTAATCAATTATTATATAGTTTGAAAGACGTTGATGGGGGTAGATATTTACAAAAGGATTTAACATTACCTATTGAATTCACACCTAATAAGGAATTATTGAATGGTATTTTTTTCAACTCTTATGGTGATCCAATTATAATTGGTAATGATGGAGTTGTTTTAATTTTAACAAGATGGAGAAATCCATTACAATCAACTTGGATTCCTATTTTAGATTCAGAGTATAAGATTAAGGAATTAGGAGGGAAAGGTGAATTAAATATCTGGCCATTAGGTTTACATAAAGATAAACTGAATTGTATAATGGTTAGAGGTTTGAATCATTATCCAAATTATCCATTACCACTACCTACTGAATTAGATATCAAATTACCAATATTTGACGGTGAAAATGATGATGAATTTAAGAAAGCAGAAGAAGAATCATTAAGATTTAAAGCAATGGGAGAATTATTAAATGAAACTATTGCAAATGATGGTGAAATTTTCGAAGATGATCAAGATACAATTAAAGAATATGCTTATAGTTATGATAGATCATTATTGAAACTATTTTCTCAAGCTTGTCAAGAGGAAAGATTATCAAAAGCATGGAAATTAGCACAAGATTTATTACAGGATAAGGCATTGAGTGCTGCTTCTAAGATGGCTGAAAAGGCGAGTTTATTGGCTTTGGCTAATCGTATTAATAAACTAATTGAACAAAGAATGGAGAGTGAGTTTGAATAAAAATAGATGTATTATAAATAAATAAAGGTAAGTTAAATAAATAAATAAGTTTAATAAATAAATAAATAAATAATGAAGAGATGTAACTCAGATCTTACCTTCCTTTTTAGCCAAACGATATGCCATTTCAGAAGGAGCATCTTCAACGGTTGGCCTATATAAAGGTTTTTCTTTCAAATGAATTTGAACTTCAGCATCAGGGATAGATTTAGTCAAGTTCAAATTATCAAAGACACATTTATTCAACAATGTTTCAGCTTTTCTACATTTGTATAACTCATGATTGTTATTATCAAGACATTTCCAATGTAATTTGAAAACATCAGCACAATTTTGATTCAAGTCATGAATCACTGAAGAAGCACACCTTGTGACTCTTCTTCCTTCTTTCAAACAGTCGACTGGTTCCTTTGACGTTGAGTCTCTTTTGCATTGCATGAAATCATCATTGTATGGCTTACATCTTGCACCAATGAAGAAAGATGCACTTAATAAAGGAGCAGAACTTGAACCAACTTCCTTGACTGGAGGAATGTCATCAGGCATTGGGGTTGGATCGATTAGGATCTGATAGCTGAGATATGGTTCGCCTTTGATGACCATTTTTGCGAGTTTGAGTGTTTAAGCGTGGGAGTGTTGTTTTGTTCAAAGTGGAGAGATCCTTGAAATTTATTTGAGCGAGATTGTTATATATAGTGGAAATTGACAATACATACAAACTACACTGATAAGTCAACTATGAATGTGTGTGTATTCCACGTTGGTGAGTGATCTGAAATAAAGACTGACGAGGGATAGATCTATATTTTTATTGTTGATAATTTATGATCATTTAATAGTCACAATAAAGATATTCGAGAAGGAATAGTTCAAAAGGTTAACAACTAGAATATTGCAGCTATAAATCTACAATTGCTGATTACACTTCAATATAATCCTGGAATAATATCAGTTCGAAATTGGCCTTCACTTTCACCTTTATAGAGTAAGTAATTCACACTTGAGGAGCAATGAATGAGGACATACACCCTTCATCCAGAATTTCATTCCACATCTTAGTACCAATACCTGAAGTAAGATATGTAATTTTGGATCAAGATCACAAAACCATCAGAGTGAAATTGATGGCTTCAAATTGAAATTGAAATTGAAAATGAAAATGAAATTTTTTCTTTCTTTCTCTTAAATAATTTATATTTAGTATCTATAATTTAATATTTATCTGTTTGTGGTAGGTGACATAATAATTACATAATATATTTATGGGCTGAGGTGTTCGGATGTATAGTGATCTTATTTTCCCTTCAGAAATTTTAATTTGGATTTCATAAACAAAACAATTCAAATTGAAATAAAGTCTTTAAATGTTTGGTTCAAACACTTCTTCGAATCTATTTGGTGCCCCTAAACCACTGAGTCTAGGTACCTCCACCACTGCCACCACCACCGCTCCAACTTCCAATTTATTTGGCTCTAATACATCCAATACAAACACTACTTCTTTATTTGGAAATCAACAACAACAACAACAACCAACTACACAATCAGCTCAACCAATACAGCAAAGTGCCGCTCCTGCATTCTCATGGTCTTCTCAACCCCAACAACAGCAACAATCTCAACCTTTATCTTCATTCAATAATTCAAACTCATCTCAAAATCAATCAAATATAAACAATTCAGTTAACAATGATTATTCAATAAACATTCAAGAGCAGTTTAATAAAATTAAAAATTCATGGGACCCAACTTCACCACAAACTGCATTAAAGACATATTTTTATAATAAAATCCCATCGAATCAATCTGCTGCATTATATTCAAAACCACAAAATGAAAATGAAGATTGGGATAAAGCATTTGAATTGAAACCATCAAATGATTCAATTCCTGTTAGAGCCGTTGGATTTCAAGATTTATTAAAAAGATCTCAAACACAAGTCAATCATGTTGCACAATCAAGAGTTTTATTGCAACAAATTAATGAAAAATATAAAAATTTACAAGATAAACATAATTTAGATACATCATCAAGAATTATATCAATTAAATCTAAAAATGAAATAATTTCTAAAAGAATCTTGAAATTAGTTTCGACCCTAGCAATTTTAAAATCAAAAGGTTATCAGTTGTCACCAAATGAAGAAAAATTAATCCAAACTTTAACACTTTTATTAAAAAACTCAAAAGATCCTTCTGGATTAGGTAAAAGTAATGAGTTATGGGCAAGATTATCAGTGCTAAAAGAGAAGGCTAAAAGTTTAAACGATGAACTGAACAACAATTTGAATTTGGTTAATACAAATAATGATAATAAAGAAGAATTAAATGAAATTAAAAATCATCAAATCTTGAAAATTTCGAAAATTTTACAACAACAGCAAAATGGGATTAAATATTTAGATGAATTATTAAAAGAAGATGATGAAACTTTGAAAAGGTTATTAAATAAATAGATATATACTTATAATATATAGACTTAAAATTATTCATGTTAAATCTTGAACTTCCACAATCATAGGAATACAATCTCTAATATCCAATCTAACTAAATGACTTTTCCCCATCTCTACAGTTTTGAAAAAGGGATCATTCAAAGTAGGATGTGATACTTCAATATCATTAAATCTATTCAATTTCTTAATAAATTTAGGACTTATCTCTAACTCATCATTATTCTTCATTTCGTTAAATGCTTCAATATTTGGCAATCCAACAATCCTTGTCAGTTCATCTTTGAACTTCCGAACTTCTAGCTCATTCACGTGTGGATCCTTAACCGAGTTTAGCTGATATACCCCCATTGATCTCCCAGAATGATGTAAATAGCCACTTTTGGAAAGATAGTCATTCCAATATATTAATTTTCCAATTCGTGGTGATAATTCGTCAAATCTGTGATAAATGTATCGTAGTTCCTCAAATGATTTTATACGTGTTGGGAATTTCAGGTGAACTGTTAAACATTTCACTATGGACGTCATGAGAAATTGAATTATACGTTTTTGGTGTATATTTTAGTTATGTACCGGGATTTATTTCTTCATTGATTTTTCAGATAACAAAAAGAACAAAAATATCATAAAACCATGATTAAACATAGGTCATGGAGCTTGTTGGTTCTGATAACAGCGATATTGCTCTTTTCATACTTCAAAAGTAACCACAAAATACCAAAAAACACTGAAATTAAAACAGTTTTATATAGTGAACTACCCATTGAATCATTAAAGAAATTAGACAGATTAAGCGAGTTATACGATCCCAGAAGATCCAGTATATCTATCCTGAAATACATTGAGACACACGATGGCGTGGTTAAAGTGCCGTTGCAGTGGGAGCAATTGGTTAATACTGCAAATAAGACAGAAGAAGGGAAAGTGGTGTTACAATCCAGTAGGATTAATCAATTAATACTCATTAAAGATAGTAGGCAATATGAATATGAAATAGATGAAAAAACATCATTGGATTTGATTCAGCGGTCCAACTCAATAAGTGGTGTAATCAAGAATCATTTCAATGATGAGAAGGCAGAAGAAATCATTTATAAACCGATTGAATTAACAATGAATGATTTCAATACGAATTCATTACTCACAATTTTACAAAATCTTACAAATCCAACTCAAAGAAATCATTTGATCGATGTGTATTCAGGTAGAGTCCCCGAACTGAAGCATTTCAAGGAAGGTTCGTTACTTCATAATAAAACGCTTGAAATTTCAGGGTTATCACATTATGACTTACGTTTTTACAATACTAAATTAAAACCAATTGATAGAATTTCGATCCTTCATAGAATTATAAGATCATGGTCTAATTTCACAAACATGAATAATTTTCAAACATGGATTGCTCACGGCTCTTTATTAGGTTATTATTTCAATGGATTAATGTTGCCATGGGATGATGATTTAGATGTTCAAATGTCATTAAGTAGTTTTTATAAACTTTTGAAATTTAATGAGACTGTCATCATTGATTATAGTGATGAATATAATCCAAATAAATATCTGATTGATATAAATCCATGGTTTTGGAAAAGGGATGAATATAATCCAGATAATAAAATAGATGCAAGATTTATTGATTTAGAAAGTGGATTATATATTGATATAACGGTATTGATTCAAAATCCTCATCTTAAAACATTGTATGACTTAGATGAATTACAATTAAATCATGATAAATTATTAGAAGTTAATAAGATCTATGAACCATTTTATGAAGAGATTCAAACTGAATTAGAAAATTTGAATTTGAATCTAAATAATACATTGAATGAATCGTTAAGTTCATTGATATCGTGTAAAGATTATCATTTTTATAAATTGGATGAATTGACACCATTGATTCCTATCCCATTTGAAGGATCCATAGTATATTCCCCTAAGCAGTTAAATACTTTACTACAAAGAGAATATAGGAGAAAGAGTATTTATCTTTTAGATTTCAACAATTTCAAATTTGATAAATTATTACAACTATGGAAAAGTGAAACATTTGAATATGAAGTAAATGAATCAATATTATCCTTCATTGATTATCATCATGATTTCAAATACCATCATCATTATCTACAAAATTTCAATACGTTTAGAATTGATCCTTGGATACGTGAATTATTGGATTAAAATAGAAACTCATATATAAAAACTAATAATCAATATATACACTCATGACCCACAAAATTATTTACATCACCTTCCTGCTCTCTCTCATATCATATCATTATCATTAAATCTATTTGAACTGTTTTACAATAAAATGGTAAACAATTGGAGTGACCCATAAAGCACCAGCAATGTATAAAGAAGCCTTTAAAGTTCTGTTTGTGACTTCTTGATGAGCTTTTTTTTCACTTTCGGATAAAGGTTGACCACCGTACATATTTGCTATCGATTGTAGTGAATTAAAGAGTATTCAAACTGTTTTGAAGAGTTTTGAAATGAGATTTTTAACGTATTGAAATTCAAATGTCGAAGTTTTTTTTTTCTCTTCATGATATTCCGGTTTATGAATTTCCGGAATTCAATTTATTAAATTTTTAATGTCGTCAAAATTCAAGAAAAATTGTTTTAATTTCAAAACATCAATTTCGACGATATATTCATCATTTTGACACCATGGCTGAAGAATTTAACCAAGATTTCAACGATGAATTCGATTCAATGATTGAACACATCTCAGATACCGAAAAAAAGGACGTTGAAGATGTTGAACACGATGCAATTGAAGATAATAATAACGATTATGATAACAACAACAACAATAATAATAATGACAATGATTATAATGAAGATACAGAAAATAACAGGATTTTAGACGATCAAGACTTGAATAAAATCAAAACAAGTAAACGTTCAGTGAATTTGGACACCAGTAATGAAACACACAGATTCTCTAAAGAAAGGGAACAATCTACTGAAGTTGAAGATAGTATTAATTATAACAACAATAGTAATCCAGATGAAACTAATAAAAGACGTCAAGATTTAGAAGCAAGAATGGAACGTGCATTGAAGAAACCAAAAATTAAAAGAAGAAAAGATGAACATGATCTAACTAATGATGAAGATGAATTAATTCAAATATTAAAACAGCAAATGGATTTAGCTGCAAAGAAAGATTCTGAATTAATTCAACAAAAAGATGAAAACGAAAACACAAACAGTAATGAAATTGCAATTAATAAGATCCAGTTATTGCCCAAAGTTGAAGAAACTTTATCTAAAGTTAATTTAGCTGAAGTCATCTTAGATAATAATTTATTAGCAGAAATTAGACAATGGTTAGAACCATTACCTGATGCATCATTACCATCATATGAAATTCAAAAAGTTCTATTCAATGCTTTGTTAAAATTACCAATTAATACTAACCATTTGAGAGAATCAGGAATTGGTAAAATCTTATTATTCTATCAAAAGTCCAAAAGAGTTGAACCAAAAATCAAAAGAATTGCGGATAAACTGATCTCAGATTGGACAAGACCAATCATTGGTGCATCTGATAATTATAGAGATAAACAAATTCATTCTGTTGATTTTGATGCTTTAAGATTCGCAACTTCAAGAAAGCGAAAATCTTCATCATCTTCTAATAAATCATCAACTGAATCAAAAGTTGAGAAATCAATTTATGAACAACAAGCAGCAAGAAGAAATAGAGCTGCCGCACCTGTTCAAACAGTTACAGATTATAAATTCGCACCTAAATCAAGAATTGATAAATCTCAATCTTCTCTAATTAATGCAGGTGTTGGTACTTCCTTGAATAGGGATGATCAGTTCAAGAGAATTAATTCAAAATTAACTAATAGAAGAACTGCTGCTAAGAAAGGTGGTGTAAGTATTGAAGGTAGAAGTAAGGGATTTTAATGTGTATATATATTAATTTTGAGATTTTTTTAAAATGAGTGTACTTAGTTGTAAGATTTAAGAAAGTATTTCATTATTCCACCATTCAAAAATACTCTCAATAATAAAAATAACTACAATAGATTTATAATTACCTTAACTGTGCATACAAATATACAATGAAAAACACACGATGAAAAAATCTTCAATTGAAGAATAATAAATCTATGATCTTGGTTTTTCTTTCTTTTCTTTCCATAAAGCTAATAATGAAACACCAGAGACTTTAACAACTTTGAATCTAACACCTGGAATATCACCCTTAGCCTTACCTTTTCTACCGAAACCAGCTAATAAGACTTCATCATTTTCATCAACGTAGTTCAAACAACCATCATTTGGAACGAAAGCAGTGACTCTTTTACCGTTTTTGATTAATTGAACTCTGACACATTTTCTGATAGCAGAGTTTGGTTGTTTGGATTCAATACCGATTTTTTCTAAAACGATACCTTTAGCATGGGATGAACCACCAAATGGGGAAGATTTGAAGGCAGTTCCTAGTAATCTCTTTTTGTAAACTTGTTCTGACCAACGACTGTAGAAAATATAGTTAGTATATCATTTATTTGTCAAGTTTATGAATTATAAAGTGTGCCGTTGGATTGTTCAATTAATTTGTATGTTGTTTAATATTATTCAGTGTTATACTATTTTATTGTGAATCTGAAAATTTTTATTATTGATTTGGTTGATTTGAAGTTATTGGGCTTTTTTGTTATTCCTATATTATATTTGATCATGTTTATGATGATTAATCATTATTTTTATGTTTCTATCTCTTCTTGATGAATCTAAATTCAATACTTCTTTTAATATATGATAATTTTAAACGATAATATCTCCTTATTCCAATCCAACAAGTCACAACAACGAATTCAAGTGAATGTGAATGGAACTTACTTGTTACGACGATGGACACGTAATTTTCTAGCGGAGTTTAACCCTCTTGGTTTACCTTTACCCATATTGTATTGATATTACCTTGATATTATTAAATCTCTAAAAGAAAGTGAATTGAAAAATATTGAAAAGAGTTTTTTTTGAATGTTTGAGCGATTTCCGAGACTGCTTTTTCATTACGTAAGATATGTAGGATATATTATGTAATCTTATGCAAAAGTGTGTCTTGACCAAACACCCGGACATCTATTTTCATTAGGGCTTGGTGCCTCAACATCACGTGGTGTGTACTAGGGCTTAAGATGATAATTTCGTTTTCTGCATGTTAAATTGTTAGTGATTGTACACAGTTGATACACATAATATGGAACAAGAGTACATCCAATCACTAATCGAAGAATACCTTTCCAGAAATGACTTCAAAGACACGCTTTTGAAATTCAAACAAGAAAGAAACACCAGAAATGTTCCATTAAATAACACAACGTTAGATGATATAATTAAAGACAGATTACAATACATTGATAAGTACACAGATAAAGACACTAATGAAACAATTATTAATGAACTTATAGAGCATCAAGACTCATATGATCACTGGGAAGAAACGTCAACTATTCCACAAAAATGGGCTCATGTGATGAAAGATAATAAATCATTGGTTATCCATTTATCAAGTGGTAAATTTAATATTGATGGTTTGATCAAAGATGTTTTATTTATTACTTTATCAAACAAGGAATTGATCTTGATGGACCTTCACACAAATGAAGAGATTGTAAGATTGAAAGACATTAATAATGATGAAATTTTAAGTAAGTTAAATTACTGTTTAAATGGAACAAATTTATTAATTAATTGTAATATGAATGGGAATTTGAAATTACTTGAATTCAAACAAAATCAGTTATTCAATGTTTGTGAAATTCAATTACATAAAAGACTTGTGATTGATTTCAAACTCAAAAATGTTATTAGGAAAGATGAATGGTTTATTTTTTCAATTGGTTATGATTTGAATTTAAATTATACTAAATTAATCAAAATTAATGATACTTATCAATTCATACTTCAAGATTCAGTTAAGTTATCAAGTCTTCCAAATTCGATTGAATTAGCTCTTTATGAAAACAAACACCCAATAATATTATTGACAAGAATGGACTCATCAAAATTGATGATTTATACCACTAGTGGTGAAGAAGATAAAATGATTGAAATTTATAGAATTTCTTTGAATAATTCCCAATTTTCATCAAATGAGTTCAACTCATTATCAATCTCGATCTCTAATTCAAATATTAATGTTTCAAACAATGATCAAATTCTGATTGGTATAACAACTTCTCATGTTCCTTATTTAAGGGTATTAATCATAAAGTCGCCAAATTTCAAAGATTTATTCATCAATCCATTAGCAAATGATTTTGATTACATTCAATTAAATGAACAACTGATAGGTAATTTCAACACTTTGTCACCGCAGGATAAATATAGTCAACCTTCATTACAATGGAACTTACAAAAGGGTAAAGTTAGTGGATGTTGGATTCCTGGAGATGATGGTATTATTCGTGGTTTAAAGTTTCAAAATGGGAAGGTATTTCAATTAATTGGATTCATTGATGAATCTGGTGAAGGATCAGTCAAATTAGAATATGGAAACGATGAAATCATGGGAAATAAATCTCATACCGGTAGAATTAAATGTTTTGTTAATCATAGAACTAATGATGGTAAAGAAGTTTTAATCAGCTCAGGAATTGATAAAAATATTGCTATCTGGCGTTGAAATGTGATATAAATTAACGTCAGTATCATCGCTACTAGTTTTTATCGTTATCACCACGTGACTTTTCGGCATTTTAAGACATTTTTCGGTTATTTCAAAATTCTCCCCAATTGAAAAAATATATAAAAAGATACAAAAATTTGTATAAAAACCTGTACAAATTCCTTTACTAATCTTATCATCATCATAGAGGAGTCACCATGTCCAATTTAGAATCTGCAATTTATGGTGCTTCTGCCTCAATAATCGCAAACACAATAGTTTACCCATTAGATCTCATCAAAACTGTCATTCAAACTCAGTTAAAAGAGCAAAATAAAAATGACAATGACAATGAAGATGAAGATGAACGTTATGCCAATTCATTAGACTGTTTACGTAAAATTGTCAAGAAGCAAGGATTAATCGGTCTTTATAAAGGTTTAGGCTCCTCATTGTTATCAACTGCAGTTCAATCATTCAGTTATTTTTACTGGTATTCATTTGTTCGTAAATTATGGAGATATATCAAGTTAAAGAAATTAAACCTCAAATCTATTGTGAACTCCACACCTGAAGAGTTAGTAATCGGTATAATTGCTGCTTCACTGGGTCAATTATTCACATCACCAATCTCTGTGATTTCAACAAGACAACAAACAAATCCAGATAAAAATCCAACTGTTTGGAAAGCAGGAGAGAATATCTATAAGCATGATGGAGTTACTGGTTTCTGGAGAGGTTTGAAAGTTAGTTTGGTGTTGACTATCAATCCATCAATCACATATGCTACATTTGAGAAATTAAAACGAGTTTTATTCAATGGAAGATCAAAATTAAATCCTCATGAATCATTCTTATTGGGTGTTTTATCAAAGATGTTAGCGACTTTAGTCACACAGCCTTTAATTATTTCTAAGGCAATCTTGCAAAAAAATGAAGGTGATGAAGATTCAAACAGTGAAAATTTGAACTCTTTCCAAAATGTTTTGTATTATTTAGTTACTCATGAAGGTGTGAGTTCATTATGGAAGGGTATTTTACCACAATTATCAAAAGGGGTCCTTGTGCAAGGGTTTGTCTTCATGTTTAGAGATCAATTGAACTTATTATTTAAATCAATCTCCTTATTACTGAAATTGCAAAGACAAAGAATTGGTAAAGGACTCAACCCAAAATAATCACCATTTGATCATGTTAAATTTATTTATATTATTATATATATATACACATACACTAGAATATGACTTCATGAGGCAAACAACGATGTTTTTTCCCATCGTCTCTAACACTCTCTCGATTATTCCGCATCATTGCCTTTCTCATATCATAAGCATCTTTATTATCGTCATTTTTAGTGTTATACGTTGGATATTCATCATCACCACCATAGTATCCTATGACTCTTCTATACACTGAATAACCTAATTTCTCATATAATTGTAGTGCTAATTTATTCGTCACCTTGACGAATAAATCGATGAACTCAACTTCATGAGGTTTATTATCAGTAATATATTCCAAATTGAAACATAAATAAGAAGCAAGACCTATTCTTCTATAATGAGGATTTATAGTCACTGCAGTGATATGAGTATGCCATTCTTTTAATTTCCCTTCAGTTTTACCCAGCATGTAACCACTGAAAGAGTCGTTTAATTCCTTTGATAAGAAACATAACGATGGCCAACTTGTGAGATATTCGAGGTAGAATCCGGCATTGAAGTTCTCTGTGAGTGGATCCAAGTTGATTGCATTGAGTTCGAAGAGGTCTGTTGCCTGAAATGGGACTAATGAAGTCATTGCTGTTATATATATCAGATATTGATATTGGTATATATGAAAAAAATCAAAAAAAAAAACAGTTAACATTTCACTTAACAAGATAATTTTAATCAATAAAAATCATGTCACAATACGTTGGAAAGAAAATCTCATTGATCTCAGCGAAGGGAATCAGATACGTGGGGACTTTAAGAGACGTCGATGGTGAGGAAGCCACCGTCACTTTGTGTAACGTTAAGCAATTCGGTACTGAAGGTAGAGCCAGTGTTGAAGTCTCAGCCAGTGCTGATGTCTATCCTGTTGTTGTGTTCAGAGGAAGTGATGTGGTTGACTTGAGTGTGCTGGAGGATGAAGAAGAAGAAGAGCAAGAAGAGCAAGAACAACAAAAGACTGAACAGACAAAAGCTCAAGAAGAACCAAAACAGGTCAAAGGGGAGAACAACAACAATAGTAATAATAGTAGTAGAGATTATGAAGAACGTCCAAGGCAGCAAAGAAATAGAACTCAAAGACCAAACAGAAACAACTTCGAGACCCCTGATCTCAATCAAGAGTTTGATTTCGAATCAAATAATGCGAAATTCGAAGAATTAAGAGCAGAACAACATCAATTACAACAACAATCAACAACTGAAGGTGAAGAAGGTGACGAATCAACAAAGGAAGAAGAACCAGCCTATAACAAACAGAAATCTTTCTTTGATAACATTTCAACCTCAACTAAGGCTGAATCTAATGGTAATGCTAGAAAATTCACCACTTATAACAATAATGGTAATGCTAATTTCAATAACAACAACAACAACAGAAGAGGTAACTACAGGGGCAGAGGTCGTGGTAGAGGAAGGGGTGGTTATAACAACTACAACAATAACAACAATGATACTCCGTCATGGGCATAAAAATATAATAATACAAGTACAAGTAATAATTGTTCAATAAAAAGACGTAAATTCATCATTAGATTCTCAAGCATATCTCACTGCTGATTTGAACTGCGATATGAGCCACACACTGGCATTATACCCACTGATTTTCATCTGGTTGATCCAAGGTTTGAACAATAAGAAAGATCCAGTGTATAGAAATCCTTGAATTAAAGGTGATATTAAGACTTCTTTCAAAATCACTCTGATCCAGTTCTGAAGAGTCGGTTTTTTCCCGTTTGAGCTGACAGCCAGTTGCCTTCTAAAAGTGGACTCAAAGCGAAGGTCTGGGATGGGAAATGACATGTTTAAATGCGATCAATTAGAGTGTACAATGGGTCGGTTTCAGTATATTATATATATTAAATATATAATAAATATCCTTTAATATCCGGGTAAATCCTAAATCGTGTTGATGAAAAAAAAAAAAAACAAAAACAAAAACAAAACGACACTTCTCATCACTAAAGAAACGACTTTAACAAAGAATGGCTCCCAGCTTAACCATCCGTTCTATAGAGAGTGACAACGTTGATCTGGTACTCTCAGACGTTGATCTAGCACTTGCTAACTCACTCAGAAGAACAATCATTGCAGAAATACCTACGCTAGCCATAGATTCTGTTGAAATTGAAATAAATACCTCTGTTTTAGCAGATGAATTCATTGCACATAGACTGGGTCTAATCCCACTAGAATCACACGATGTTGAACAGCTACTATACTCGAGGGAATGTACATGTGATGAATACTGTGATAAGTGTTCCGTTGAGATGATGTTGGATGTAAGAGGAGATACAGAAGGTATTTTAAACGTTTATTCTAAAGATTTTTCAATAGTTTCACAACAACAACAACAACTCTTGAGAATAGGTAGACCCGTGATATTAGATCGTGAAAACAATGGTGTTTTGATTTGTAAATTGAGAAAAGATCAACATCTTAGGGTTAGATGTATTGCTAAAAAGGGAATTTCTAAAGAACATGCCAAATGGAGTCCTGTTGCTGCAATTGGATTTGAATATGATCCATGGAATAAATTAAAACATACAGATTATTGGTATGAAGAAGATGCTGAGGAAGAATGGCCACGTTCGAAGAATGCTGAATTTGAAGATCCTCCAAATAAAGATGATGTATTTGATTATAACGCTAAACCAAATAAATTTTATATAAATGTGGAAACAACAGGTGTATTACCACCAGATGAAGTTTTCATTAGAGGTATCACGGAGCTACAAAAGAAAATAGGAAACATCGTTTTAGAAATTGATAAACATTCAACCAATCAACAACAAGGTAATTATACTGCTTATGGAGGTAATACTGGTTATGCAACAAACTATGGTGGTACTCAATACGGTAATGCTAGTCAATACAATAGCAATAATGGTAACGTTGGATATGGTT
This sequence comes from Phaffomyces antillensis, assembly GCA_003707195.2. Lineage (NCBI taxonomy): Eukaryota > Fungi > Ascomycota > Saccharomycetes > Phaffomycetales > Phaffomycetaceae > Phaffomyces > Phaffomyces antillensis. The sequence goes on from PPNI02000022.1 coordinate 107,272, forward strand.
ATTAACAAGAAGAAGAAAAGAAGAAAAAAAATCTACAGTGTAATTTTTAAAACAAACTATTTTGTAGTACTATCTAATTATTTCTATTCCAATTGACACAATCTTCAAATTTAACTAATTTACCACCAAAGATATCTAAAGCACTACCATATGTTAAATCTACTTTCCCATTACTTAAATCTTTAACTCTTTGTAAATCTTCAACACTTTTAGCACCACCAGCATAAGTGATTGGTATATCACACCATTGGCTTAATTTGATAACTAATTCTTCGTCAATACCTTGACACAATCCCTCGACATCAGCTGCATGAACTAAGAACTCATCACAGTATTGACTCAATTTCTGGAAATTCTGTCTATTTAATTCAAATTTAGTTATAGTTTGCCATTTATTGATAGCCACCAACCATTTGATTTCATCATTTTCTTCATCTTTAACTCTTCTACAACTCAAATCAATAACAATCTTATCTTTTCCAATCAAGTCGCATAATTTTTGTAAATTACTCATTGAAAATTCACCTTTTGGAAATAACCAAGATGTAATAATTACATGAGATGCCCCATTTTTCAACCATTCTTTACAATTATCAATATTTATTCCACCACCGATTTGTAGATTCCCAGGCCATGTCTGTAATGCCAATTTAGCAACTGAATCGTTTTCTGGATTTGATCCAAGTTTGATCACATGAGTTCCAGTCACGGAATTGTCTTTATATAATGATGAATAATAAGATGATGGTTTATTAGAAATGAAATTTGTTGATAGATTCGAATCAGTCGCGGTTGTGTCATCTTCTGAGAGGGTTCCACCGACAATTTGCTTCACTGATCCGGAATGAATGTCAATACAGCCTCTGAATCGTGTCATTTTTATACAAAAGATTATATCAATTGTTTAAGTAGTATGCAGAATATGAGTTGGTCCAATATTGTTTTTGTTTTGATGTTTATGTAAGCGATGAGATATATAAAACAAAAATTTTAGGTAGTTTATCTTTGTTTTATATATTTATAGTGTGTAAATTATACAGCATGGCACAAGACGAAGATGAATACAGACGCATGATGGAACAACAACGTCTTGCGTTTGAGTCGCAGTTTGGATCATTAGAAAGTATGGGATATGAAGACAAGACTAAAACGATTAATCAAAGCAGTGATGAAGATGATAATAATAATTCAAGTATCACTGATGATCTTGATTCAGATGATAGTGGATTAATACATGGAAGAGAAAGTGGTGTTGAATCAAGTGAAGATGAATTTGAGCGATTCATTGAAGAAGAACAGGAAGAGGCAAAAGTTATAAAATTCACAGATACAACCGCTGATAGTTATACTCCAATATCTAAGTCTGAATTTAAACTATTGAAATCAGGTAAGGCATATAAGAAACCGCAACCTATTGAAATTAAGACTAGAAGAGGAACAAAACTGAAAGATTCTGAAGAAAACATTAAAAATGATTTAGAGTTGAATAGATTTTTAAAAGAATCGCATATTTTATCACATTTCAACGAACAGGAATCAGGGGCAAATATCACCTTACAAACGATGGAAAGCGGTGATACTGCTGTTGGTAAAGCGAGAAGATATACTTTGAATTCAAGATTATTAGATGCAAGTTCAATTAATGGTAAAAGTGCAATAATTAATAGGCTAGAAAAGACTCCAATGTTAATTAGAAAAAAAATGATCAATAAATATCAAAAACGTGTTGAAGAATTTGAGAATGAAGCAAGAGATGCAGGTACCGTCTTATCAAAGGTTAAAAAAGGTGAATTTAGAAAAATTGAAGGTGGTTTACCAATAATGAAAAAAATAGGGACTGGTATCAAGGCAAAGCGTGCAAATGCCGCTTTTAGAGATCGTGGTTTGAAAATTAATAGTGTTGGTAGGACAACTAGAAATGGTCTATTCATAAGTAAGAAGGAAATTGAAAAAGTCAATGGTCCAGCAAAGGAATTTGGTAAGAAAAGGGGTAAAACTAGAAGAGGTAGAAAATAAAAATTATTATCATCATCATTGTAATCTATAGCTAATCATGGTCATCAGAACAGCTACTCAAATCTAATCATATAAACAACTTAGCTGGTTACATTGTAGTTCAAATCAAAAAAAAAAAAAAAAAAAAAAAGAAGAAAAATATTAAATACATTCATCTCTATTTACTTGAAATCACATAACACTAACAACAGAAGTACCATCTTGGAATCTTGTTCTAAAGATTCTATTAGCATTTGTGAACATACCTTCTTTCAATGACACAATAATGAATTGAGATCCTTTAAATCTTGTTTTAATTAAATGGCCAATGTTTTGTGTATGACTCAAATCTAGAGCGGCGTCAACTTCATCTAATATATACATTGGAGCTGGTTTAAATTGTAATAAAGCTAAGATTAATGATAATGCAATCAATGATCTTTGACCACCTGATAATTCAACCAAACTATCTTTCCAAACCTTACCTAGCCTAACTTTAACTTCCAAACCTTCTGTTATATCTTGACCTTGTGGGGGTTCTAATTTAGAAAATGATGATGGTAATAAATCTCCAAAAATTTGCCCAAAATCTGTTGACACTTTTTCCCATGTTTTGATTAATGTGTCTCTTTTATATTCATTCAATGTAACAATAGTTTCTTCAATCTTACTTTTATCCTTTTCAATCGTTTTGATCATCGTCTTCAAACTTGTTTCTTTTTTTTCAACATTGTCAATCATATTCATAATATTTGGATTAACTTTACGTTTCATTCCTTGGAAACTTTCATTCAATCTTGTAATTCTTCCATGACATTCATTTAAATCAACATTTGGATTTTGTTGAATAACACTATTAACAACATTTTCATCGGTTAACCAACTATTTTCTTCAACCATTTTTTCTAAATGACGTTTTAAACCTTTTGTTTGACTTTCCAAAGTTTCAAATTCATGTGAGATTTTTTGTGCTTTCAATCTGGTATCATTGACTTCTTTATGTTTACCTTTTAGAACAGTGTTTAATTCAGTAATTTCTTCATTAAGCCCCATTTGATGTTCCCTTTCAACATCAAGTTCATTTGTAACAGTTTCCAAAATTATACTCTCTTCATTTAATTGCTCAGTGATATTTTCAGATTTTTGTTGTAATTCTTGTATTGTAATATCAATTTCTTGGATGGATTCCTTTGAAGATTGTAATTCTGCAATTAATTGTTCAATTTCAATTTGAGAAGATTGATACGCATCTGAAGATTTTTCCATTTGGATTTCAAGCTTATTGATTTCTTTACTCAATAAAAATATCTCTTTTTCAAGTTCTTGAAGTTTTAATCCTTTATTACTTGAAAATTCTTTAATATCATTTTCAATTTTTTGAATCTCTTGTGATAACTTCGTGATCACTTCTTTTTGTTGTAAGATATTTTTTTCCAATTGTTGAATCTCTTGTTGGTTACATTCAAATTTATTTAATAATTGAGATGCATTATTTGTTTTTAGATTTTTCTCGGATAGTTGAATTTGATGATTGGTTAAATTTAGTTCATTTTGAATTGATTTTGTGTGATGCGATAATTCTGATAGTTGACTTAACTGATTCTGTACAGGCCTCAATTCTTCATATAACCTTTTTAAATGATCATTAGCACTATTGTATTGTTGAATATTAACTAAAGCCGAACCTGAAGACTTTCTACTACCACCAGATAAAGTACCTTCAGGATCATAAATATCACCTTCTAACGTGACACTTCTGGCTCTAATTTGTGGATGAAATGTAACTTTCTTTGCAGTTTCAGCATCATCACAAACTAATCTTGAGCCAAAGATGAATTCCATCGCTTTAGTCACGTCTTGTTCATATCCAATTAGGTTCAGAGCTAGTTCAACTTTACCAGGACATAATTCTTTAGCCATATGAACTGATTGCTGAGATAATGTATATGCTGAAATTTTATTTAATGGAATGATTGTAACACGTCTTCTTAATTGACCTCGTTCTAAAAGCTGAGCACCTGTAACTTCGGTGTCAACAACAACGTTATACAATCTACCACCAGCTGCCACTTCTAAGGCAGTAGCTGATTTCATATTTTCTTCAGATAATGAGAATAGTTGGGCAACAATACCTTTAACTGAGCTATCATTAAAATTAGAACTTGGCTTAGTATAAGTGAAATCAAGATTGGCAACTTTTCTTTTCAAAAAATTGACATCATTAGTGACTTTATGAATTTCTCTATTTAATCCATCTTCTCTTCTTTTCAGGTCTCTTTCAGATTCAGGATCAAACCCTAAATTGGATAACTGTTGTGATAATCCTTCTTTTTTCTGTTTCAAACCTTCCAATTCCTGAATAAAAACATCATGTTCATGTTTTGCTTTAACCAGTTTTGGTTCATTGGACTGATTTTCAGATAAAAGATGATTAGCTCGTAGTTTGTATTGTTCAACTCTAACGTTAGCTTCATTTAGTTTTGATTTTTCTTCTTGTAATTGAGCATTATAACCACCTGAATGACCTTTTGAAGACACACCTGTTGTTAAAGTGGATAATAACTCTTCCTTTTTGAGATAAGTTGTCTTTAACTCTTCTAATGTTGACTTTGCCCTTTTATAATTATCTTCTAGTTGTTGAAATTGATTTTGTTTTTGAGTAATATCATTTTCAAGGTCAGAGATTTGATTCAAAACATGTTGCTTTCTTTTCACTTCATCATTCAAATTTTCTAGAGTAAGATCTTTTGTTGTGGTTAATCTAGTAATAGATTTTGAAATTTCGTTTTGTTTTGATTCTAATTCTTTCAATTTATTCCCCTTTCTCGCTTGTGATTCTTTCTGTTGTTTGTAATTTTCTAAATCTTCGACTAAGTTAGCAATTTCTCCATTTAATCTTTCGATAACTGAAGCTGAATTATCTAAATACAATTTTTTACTATCATAGTCATCTCTCAAAGAAAGAAATTTCTGAGAGTATTGAGTATACTCGTAAGCATTAACAATTCTTGATAACTTTTCTAAATCAGATTGAGTTTGCTGATATTCAATGAACATTCTTTTTTCATTTCTTAGTTTTTCAAGTTTAGGTTCAATTTCCTCTGCTAATAAGGATTTGATTTCATGGATTTTAGTTTCCTTTTTCGCCATCGTCTTTTCGGCTTTATCTTTTCTATCTTCAAACATCTTAGTACCAGCTGCCTCTTCTATTAACGATAGAATCTCAGCAGGTTTCATATTCAAGACTTTAGTGATTTTACCTTGCATAATCAAGAAATTTGGGTTGTTAATATTCAACTGAACAGATTGGAATAATTGTAGAACAGCTTGTTGTTGAGCTCTGTGTCCATTAATTAAGTATTTACTTGTACCCCCTAACACGATTTGTCTAGTGACTGAAATCTTCGGGAGTGATTCAAACCCAATTGGTGATTTAGGAGTATCTGAGTTATCAAAGACAATAGTAACACTTGCCTTAGTGACACCTGCTTGACCCCTTTTATAGATTAGATCTTGCAAGTTTGATGCTCTAACTGTAGTCATTGAGGTAATACCTAAGACAAAACAAATGGCGTCTAAAATATTTGATTTACCAGACCCATTTAGGCCAGTTATCGCGTTAAATTGTGCATCCCAGCCAGAAATAACTGTTCTGGTAGCGTAAGACTTGAAACCATCAAGAATCAACTCTTCGACACGCATTATCCCAGTCTTTCTAGAGATTTATCTCGAAATTACAATTATTGTTTTGATTGTGTTTGTTTACTTTTTTAAATCTTTTGATTTATCTGACATGTGCTCATAACATATTATATAATCACGATGATTATGTACTGTTCTCGGGATTATCGATAAATCCGCTTTTATGTCAAATTTGGAGGTGTGTTTAGGTGAAAAGTTTCCAGTTGATTAAAATTGTTTCATTTAGCAAATTGGGTGTTTGGAATAGCTGGATATATTCGAGTTCGGAACATGTCATATAAAGAAGTTTCATACACAAGGGTGCATTTCCTATCATTCGTCTTCTCATGTTTCACCGCAATTTCATTAGCTGTGTTCTTAAGTTCAACTCAATCATTCTTTTTAAGTGATGTGTTAGGTATTACAACTGGTATCGGTAATTATATTGGTACTTTAGGTTTTGCAGATGAGCTTTTCTCAATCATAGTCAGTCCATTCTTAGGTGCACTATCTGATAAAATTGGGCCTAAATACATCAATGTTGCTGGTATTTTCTTATCAGGTGTTGCTGTTATGGTTTATACTACAGCAAAAAATGTTTACCCAGATTTATTATTCTTAAGGTTATTCTTTGCTTTGGGAGCTACAGCTGGTGCTGGTATGTTGACTGCAATGTTAGCAGAACTATCAGCATCTGGATTTGAACTAAAATCTTTATTAACTTTTGGTGTAAACCAAGCTATTACTTCAGATCATGAAGCACTATCATCAGAAGCTCAAGATATTCTAGAAGATGATTTTGAAGATCTTGATGATGATGAAAATAATGCATCTCCAATTGTTAGAAATGGTAAACTAACCTCTGTTATTGGTATGGCATCCGGTTGTGGTGCAGTTTTCTCAGTTGCAGTTTATTTACCATTACCTTCAAAATTTGGACAAAATGAGCCTGCAGCTCCAGCCTTGAAACATGCTTATCTTGTCGTTGGTGGTATTGCTATTATCTCATCATTCATCTTAGCATATGGATTATTTTCATCAAAGAATTTCAAAATTCCATTCCTTACCAGATATTTATCGCCATATGATGATATTTTAGAAGAATTAGAGGAAGAAGAAGCAGAACATCATTTACAAAATCAACAAAAACCATATTTTGAACTACTAGCTCTAGGTTTTGGGGAAGCTAGAAATCCAAAGATTGGTTTAGCCTATCTAGGTGCATTTGTCTCAAGATCAACTACTGTTATTGGTTCTGTTTTTGTTCCATTGTATGTCAATAACTACTATTTGAAAAGTGGGTTATGTGATTCTAGTGGTAAATTACAATGTAGAGATTCATATATCAGAGCTGCAATCTTGACAGGTATTATAAATACTGTTACCTTATTCCTTGCACCACTTTATGGCTATATTGCAGATAGATTTGGTAGAAAGAATTCATTGATTTTAACTGCAGTCTCAGGTATTTCCGGTTCTTTAGGTTTTGCAGTGTTAAGTAATCCATTGTCGCCATTTGTATTCGTTTTTTGTATCTTATTTGGTTCTGCTCAAATTGGTTCAATTATTTCATCAATGTCATTAGCCACTGATAAACGTCGTGAACATAATGGTTCTATTTCAGGTGTTTATGGTTTTGTTGGTGGGATTGGTATTTTAATCATTTCAAAACTAGGTGGTTTTACTTCAGATTATTGGATTGGTGCTCCATTTTTAATTTTAGCTATCTTCCATGCCATATTATTATTAGGAACTTTGTTTGTTGCAGGTAAATTCCAATGGTTAAGAGATAGATTGAATGGAAACGTAGAGCTGGAATATGATGAACTATAAGATTGTATATAAAGTGTAAAAGGGATAATGATAGCATTGATTGTGAGTAGCACTCAGTACAATATTTTCAATATTGTTGCTAAAAAATAACATCATACAATTGATAAAGAGGCAGAAGTAAAAAAAAGTTAGAACACTACAAAACCCTTGAAAGCACATTAAATGACATTTTTATTTTTTATAATATGAATACTTAAACCCCCAAATACATTACCTATACAAAATTAAGAAATCTAATCTGAAGTTTTTTGAGTACCACGTAATAAACCAGTTCTTCTGGCAGCGATTAAACCAGCCTTTTGACCTGGAACAGCACCTCTAGAAATGGTTGAAGCTTTACCAATATGTTGATGGTTACCACCCCCGTGTGGATGATCAACTGGATTCATAGCAACACCACGAGTTTTTGGCCATGAGTTACGTTTAACTCTATATTTGTGGAAAGCTCTACCAGCTTTCAATAATGGTTTATCAACTCTACCACCACCTGCAATAACACCGATGACACCTCTAGCATCTGAGGAGATAACTTTTTTAGCACCTGATGGTAATTTGACTCTGGTTTTGTTTTCTTCTGGGTTGTGACCGATAACAATAACGTAGTTACCTGAAGCTCTAGCAATAGCACCTCTGTCACCTGGTCTTTCTTCAACGTTTGAGACGATAGTACCTTCTGGGACGGCACCTAATGGTAAAATGTTACCAACGTTTAAAGAGGCTTTGGCACCGGCGTAAATAAATTGACCAGTGTAAACACCTTCGTTAGCGATGAAAATTTCTTCACGTAATTTATATTTGTATGGATCACGGAAAACAACTTTGGCTAATGGAGCACCTCTTCCTGATTCATGAACAATAGATTTGACAATACCACGAATGTAACCGTTCTTTTCAGCATAATCTAATGGTCTTAATTTAGCAGCACCTTGTCTTAATCTTTGATGTGCGGTAAAGATTGAACCAGCACCTTTTCTTTGGTTACGAATAACTCTACCTGTTTGAATAGTTAGTATATGAATGTCATAATGGATATTGATGAGTCTCAATGATGATTATAAGTATGTTATTAGTACTCATCATTTTTACTTTCAAAAAATCTAAAGTGATCTGATAAAATAGCTGATAGCAGCATAATATGATGTGTGGTTGTTTATACTGGTATTGTAATTCATGATTCTACTAATATCTCTTTTTCTTTACTTCCATATAGTTTCAAAATCCAATCAAAATCTCATAAAATTAATAGTCCAACGATCAATGAGAGTATCCTAATTGATATATATCTAAATGAATGATATAGTCTCCTTAATTCTTGAATGTTTATTATCTTTAATCATCATCTTGCTTCATTCTTTCTATGTGATAAACATACCCATTTTTGATAATTGTTGGTGTTAATTATTAGTTGATTACAAGAAGTTTTGAAAATTCATTTTTTTTGATGTTTTCCCAGAGTTTTTTTCAGTGAATGTTTGTGCATCGGGAAAGTGCTCGCTAACCTTTTGACAAAAATATTTTGTGTGACTGTCTTTTGATGTTTGAAATTTTCAGCTTCATTTTTACATCCTAACACCAAATGGTTGAAGATTAACATTAAGCATTGCTTATATAATTATTATTCTTTTCACTCTCTGTCATTTTCTTGCGGTAAACACAATTGTGTCAGGTAATCTAAACTGAATCTTGATTCTCTCTACAGGTCAATCTACGTTGGATTCATACTTATTCAAAGCTATATAAACTGGAAAAAAAATGGTTTGTTATCAATAGGTGAGATTGTGGAGTATCAAAAAAAAAGATTAACTAATCATTATGTTCCTGTTCTTGTGCTTCACCATTGCCTTCACGTTCTTCTCCCACAACAACTGGGGACTCTTCTTCGGCTTCAGTGGATGCAGTTAAAGCGGCACTTGCAGCACCCTTAGCTTCAGCTTCTTGTTGATCTAATAATTTTTGTCTAACTGCTGCAGCTCTTTGAACTTTTTCAACCTTACCTAAAAATGCAGCTCTTAAAACGACTTTCTTACCATTCAATTTTTTATCAGCTAAGGCTTCAAAAACAATTGGTAATGTTTCAAATTCGGTTAACTTAACTAAAGCAGAAAGATGACGATGTTTCCCAAAAAATGATCTATTTTTTGGAGCACGACTCTTAAAAATGTAGACATCTGTTGCACCGTAACCTTCAAAGTATTCACGTAACTCACCATCAGTAATTTTTGGGGATAAATGACCAATGAAGATAGTATCTGTTGAAATTGGTTCTTTGATATCCAGATCTTCTTCATTCAGTTTAGTTTCATTTTCTGGAGATTCATTGACAGCTTCATTGGCTTTTTCAACATTCTCAGCTGGGACTTCATCAGTTTCCACAACTTCTTCAACAACAAATTCTTCAGTTTCTTCATTAGTCTGATCCTTCTTTGATCTTCTATGGAAAAAAGAATGATGTCTTAATGGTTTTTCAGATTTGATTTGAACTTTTGGTTGATAAGGAACAAAATTCTTAACTCTTAATGGGCGATTATGTAACAATTTACCATTGATTTCAACTTTAGCCTTTTGAGCTTCTTCTTCAGTTCTAAAGTCAATGTAAGCAATACCAAATGATTTTTGATGAATAACATTGAAACCTCTAACAGTTTGGGATGGAATTAAAATAGATAAACTGCGATAATTAGTGTCTTGTAAAAAGTCATATGATCACACACACATAGTAGTAAGATAGATGAGCGGTATCATTCATACACTTCAAAGTCTTTCAATAACTCTTGAAAGTCATCTTCAGTGACCTGATAATTGACATTATTGATATACAAACGTTTATTATTGGCGGTAAAGGACTCAGTGACTCTATTTTCATCAACTTGGTTCAGCTGGACTGGGATCGAAGAATCTTGGGCTGGAGCCGCTTCAACTTCAGACATTCTGACTTGATGACGATAATTCTAACTAATAATAATGTGTTCAGCTAAAATGTTTAAAAACCACAAAATGAAGGAATTTGTTTTGTTTTTATATTAATTTTAGGACTTAATGACACAAAATCGAACAGATCGTCTCAAGTTTCAACTCACGACTTAGGACTCACGAGTATAAACCAACAACAAATCTTTATGAAACGATTTTAATTTAATCATAATTACTATACTAGGACATTGAAGACTTGAGACAGGGTCTGATAGTCAAGCAAGGCCCATTACTTGAGCTCTACAGTACCATTTTCTAACCATTAAAATGATATATTTGTGGATGAATTAAGCTATAAACATAAAAACCAAACAGATCCGTTAAAAGATAGTTAAAGCTAGCAGCAACATAATCATAATTGTGTACCAACAATAACTAAAGTCTTAACTTTCATTAATATCTCCTCTTTTCTTTTTGTATTGTTTTTAAAAAAATATGTGTAAAATTGAAAAATTAGAGTTATTAGATCTATTTAGCTTCATTTTTAGCAGCTAAAGCTCTAGCGTTACCGTGAACAACATGTTTTTGGTTTCTTTTGAATTTAGAATCAACGTTTTTTAATGATCTCTTTCTGTGGGTTTGAGGTTTTCTGATACCATTACGGTGAGCTTTTTTGGTTTGGTTATGAGCTGTATGATTCTTTGATTTAGACATCTGTTAGAATTGTTAGTATACAGTTACTAGTACATCTTATATGACTGTACTCTTAATGGAATGGAAATAAAATTCATAATTTGATTGGCTGAAAATCTATTGCTTATATTCAAAACCTATGATTGACAATTCATAAGATTGGACAATACTCTGTTCTCAAATCAAGCAACGTGATTTGATGGATAAGTTTACTTCTCAGAGTTCAGATTCAAATTTTTCCATTTATGATAATATCTAATGATTTCAGATTGACAAAAGTTCAATAAAGTTTCAAGTATGATACACTTTTGAATGGTATATTTTTCTGGTTCATAACTCATTCATTTCTGATCATTTCCATTAGAGTACATTTGATATAGTGACATCCACTTACTGTAAATGATAGATATTCTCCTTTCAAAAAAGTGTTTGTAAATAAAAAATGGTATTAATTTTCAAAATCACTATTCCCAATTCGCACCAAACCATGCAAAAAAAATCCAATGTATTCTCGCGAAATCTAAAAATGTTTGGAGTCAATAAACCCAGACACCAGACAACCGTGTGGTGCATACCGTAAAAAGGCTAATCATGTGATCTAGTATAGGGCTTCTCATGTGATCCAGAGTAGGGCTATTTATTGAATACCCATGATTCAACTCATGATAGTGAGATTGGAGCTAGTTTAACTTACAATTGATTGATATATAAAAGTATATATTATGTACATAAGTAATTGAAATTATAAATTTCATGATTGTAATAAATCAATAAATATAAGATTGATTCTTGAAACTTCTTCTGTCTAAAACTCCCTCTATATTTTACATGTTTGGCCAAATAAAAATAGTAATACCTCCAACCCTTTCCTTACTTCTTCTTAAATAAAACGTATATGAGCATTTAAATTTTGTGTCCAGTAATAATAATGACTTTAACCAAACATAGGAACACCAAATAAAATAACACATCTCATAAACAACAACAAAAACTAAAATAATAAATTAAAAAAAAATAAACCAATGCATTGTAAACTCTCAGACCTTCCATGAAACTAATAAAAATGATAAAACCATAAACTAGCTAAATCTTTTATTTTAATTTGTGGAATAATCTTGGAGCAACACAATCGTTTAAGTGATGTTCTAAATGGAAGAATTCTTCAACACAATCTTCTTTATAATCTTTGTCTTCGTAACCTTCTTCTTCCATTTCTTTGGTGACTCTTTCGATACATTCATGGTAGTGGTGAACGTATGGTTTAATGCTTTCAGTGGTAGCACATTCAGCTTTCAATTTTTCTAATTGATCACCAGCAGATTCTTCTTCATCTTCATCATCATCTTCGTCTTCGTCTTCTTCTTCTTCTTCCTCTTCTTCTTCTTCGTTTTCAGCTTTAGCAACAGTTGGAACGAAAGCTTCCTTTAAGTCTTCAATGGCTTCGTATAAAGTGGCAAGCATTATAAAGATATGATCTCTAGAATTAGATTAAATGGATTTGTTACTATCTTCTTTGATTTTTTGGCCGATTTTTTTTTTATTGAAAATTTATTGTAAATTGGCTTTTACCTTGTTCTTATTGGCTGAGAGTCGTCATTTCGAGAAACTTCCCATCGCAACTAATACAATTCATTGAAAACATGTCATTAGTCTGTAAAATTCGATTATTCAGGAATCAGATTTGGATGAAAAGAGTAAGTTATACGCTACTACCTACTTCACACTCATGATAAACTATTGGTTTCCTTTATTATTATACACATTAAAACTCATTACCTAGATATCCAACCAAAAAATTAAAGATTATATTACAACTTCCTATTTCTCAGCTTTAGCAGCTTCGGCAGCAGCTAATCTAGCAGCTTTAGCAATTCTAGCTTGAGATTTAGCACCTAAGATACCACCACCCCAGTGTTTTCTTGAATCTTCGTATTTTTCAATAAAGTTGGCATTGATGGTAGAAACTAAAGTAGCTAAAGCAGATTCATCTTCTGGTCTAACTTCAGTTAAAGCAGCAACAGCTGAAGTTTTTTGATGAACTAAAGTACCTAATCTAGCTTTACTTTTGATGATGGCGTATGGAACACCCATTTTACGACATAAAGCTGGTAGGAAGACAACTAATTCAATTGGGTCAACATCGTGAGCAATTAAAACTAATTTAGCTTTTTTAGCTTCAATCAAAGCAACAACATGATTCAAACCGTATTTGACAGTGAATGGTTTTGGAGAAGCTTCTTGTCTGGTTTTACCTTCAGCAATGGCAGCGGCTTCTTTGGTTAATCTTTGTTTCTTTTCAGCTTTAGTTTCTGGTCTGTATTTGTTGAATAATTTGATAGCTTCGGTGGCAGTGTTTCTATCTAAAGTGTTAGAAAATTGAGCAATAGCTGGTGGAACTTTTAATCTTAATTTTAAAACTTTTCTTTGTCTTTGAATTTTGACAACTTTTGGCCATTTGACATATCTGGATAAGTTTCTTTTTGGTTGAATGGATTGACCAATACCGTAAGATTTTTTGGTTTCTTCAAATAATGAAGTTGAAGCAGCTTTTGGAGCTAATGGGTTTGGAGCAACTTTACCGGCCTATAAAAAGTCATTGAGATTAGTATTTCAATTCATAAGAAACAATCTTGATGAAACATTAATCTCTAGTAGGTAAACCTCTTAAATAGGTGTATAATAATAACGGGGAATAGTTTAATATGAAAAAAAACTCACTTTTCTAATAACACGAATGATATGTTAGAAAAGGTTTCAAATCAAAATTCAAATTTTCAAAGGTTCAACTGTCAACAAAGACACAAATTAAGTCTTCTTAAAGCGACCTCATTTTCTCATGAATAAAATGTCAAAGTATGAAATTAGACACAAGACACGAAAAAATTCTAATATATGTGTTCATAATTAGACAAAAAGTTTGAAGATTTTGAAATGAAAAAACATCGTCAACACTCATTAGGGGAGCTTCATAATGTTATATCAAGTAGATCCATTGGATCGAATAGTTATATTTTGATATTAACATACCATTTTGATGAATATAAATTAATTTTTAATTGAATGAAGTGAAAAATATTAAGAACTGGAATTTTTGAAAATTTTTCACTTTTGAGTGGATGAAATTCTTATAAACATCCAAACACCAATTATGATTACATAAATTATTTCTGGGTCTCGTATTAGAGTTTACAGATTGAGCAGGACTCCGAGAATGATTTGGTTATAACTTTACAGTTGTCTACTTAGAAAAATACTGAGTGTGATTCTTATTCTGATCAATTCATATTTGAAGCAACTCAGAACTCTGAGGTGTAAGTTTTCAGTGGTAAGTGGTCACCTAGATACATGAATCAATATTAGAGACATATTTGATCGTAAACCTCCTAAAATTCTATACAAACGTAGTAATTATTAAATCTTTCTTCAGTACCTCTAAACTAGTACAGTACTTTGATAAACACTTTATATCTATGTTTGTTGTTTAAATCGTCAACAAATGTTGAATGAGCCCCTGTTTAATTTATCCTTCAAGTATTCGGTCTTCTGATTTCTCAAGTCCCCAAGATCTAACGGCTTCAATAATAAATTTAATTCACTGATTACATTGTGCTATAATTCGTTTATTGACATTTGATCATAGTTTTATACAAAACAAACCTCTGTAATATATATATATATATTATATAGTATCATTTAAAAATACGCTTTTAATTTTAGATTTGGAGATATTATAATGTATCATTATTGTCATAAATTTCACTTCAAAATGAATATTGTTAAATAAAATAGTTCAATATATGAAATTTTACATCTAAACTATCAACCTCGTATCTCGACATAACACCAGTCTATATGTTTTCCCTCTTAACTGTCCTTTATTGTTATTATTTTATCTTCATTAGTTTTTTAACCACTCGAGTGATTGTTTGTTGTTTCCAAAGGACTTATACTATCATTAGATTCAATGTCAAAATTGAATTGTTTCAATTTATCTTTTAAATAATAATTTTCTTTCATCAAATTATTGATAAAAACACAAGCTAATTCAACTGTTGTAGCTTTCGATGGAATAGCAACATTAGAGCTTAATTCATCAGGAATTAAACAACTTAAATCTTGAATGGCTTGATTCATTCTATTACGACGACCTTGTTCTGCTAATTTATGTGAAGTTTTTTTGGAATTATTCATATCATATTCATCGGAATCTTTTATTAAGGTCTCATCATTAGCTTCAGGTAATAATAAAGGTGAAGAAGAATTTGGTTGGTTGGTTTCCATTTTAAAGTTCATTAAAGTAGCTGGGGTAGCAGGAGTTGTATTATTAGTTTGTGCAGTAGATTTTCTTGAACGTCTTTGCTTTGGTGGAGCCATAACTTCTTCATCAACTTGTTTAGATGATTGGTGATTTGCATGATGTTGATTTTGTTGTTGATGATAGGAAATATTATTTGCATAAGATGAAGATCTTCTTGCTTTTATTATTGGCGATTGTTTAGCAATTCTTCCTGGAATGGTTGGACCAACAATTGGAGTATTACCAGGTGTTTTTCTTTTGTTATATTTCTTGGTTGTATTTGAAGAGTTTGATGATGAATTTGATGATGAAGATTCTTCAGGTGAGGAAGATTTTTTGGTTCTCATTGGAGATTTTGCTTCAAGGGCAGGTGAAGTTAACGGACTGAAAAAATTTGAAGTATGTTGATTATTCATATGATTTTTGTTGATCATTGATTCCATTGGTGTTACAGCAGGTGAAACTAATGGGGTAAAAACAACATCCGGCCTTATTGAATTATGTAAGTTTTGATCAATTATTGGGCTGTTGAAATTTTGTAAGAAGGAAGAATCATTTGCATTTTGAAAAGTTGTTATTTCAAAAGATTGAGGAGTGGGAGGGACTTTATTTACTTTTGACTGATTATTATCATCATATTGGTTATGGGTAGTATTATTATTATTATTGATTGAATTTTGATCACTTGGAAAAAAATTGATATCTAAATCATTCAAGTCTGGTATTGGAGCCCAATTGTTTAAATCATCCTTGTTATGATGAGATAAATCCTGTTGATCGATTTGATAATGGGAATGAGAATCTAAAATATCTATTGGAGATTCTCCATGTAAAAAGACTTCCTTATTGTTCAAAAGATGTGGATTTGAATTTAGAGGATTGTTGTTATCATTGTCATTATTCGTAAAAGTTGTATTTGGATGAGAAACATCTAAATTTGCATCAGGAGAGTCAAAATTTAAAAACTGTTGAGATGACTGTGATCCCGGACTTTTGAATGAGTTCAGTTGTGACTGATGATGACTTTGTTGTTGAGATAATTCTTGAGAATGAGAGTGTGGAGAATGAGTTGACTGTTGATGTTGTTGATTGTTGTGATGGTCAAATATCCAATTAGAAGCTTCCATGAGGTGTTAAATATTTGTTTGGATATATTCTGTAGGTTGATATAGTTTGAAAAGGCCCTTGAATCTATTTATTTGGTTATGAAAAGGGCGATTGATAAAAATTAAAGGGATAAGACCTGTTATAAAAATGAATGGGAAGTATTGGCAGAATTACAGTTTAGGTAGGTGTTTGAATATGACTATCTATGAGTAGAGCGGTAACAATATGGTGATATTGAGGACTAAATTGGTTTGGATAAACTTATTATGTTGATGATTGGACTGAATATGAGTAGGATGAAAACAACAAAAAAAATTGAAAAATTGAAAAATTGAAGAATTTTAATTATGTAAGATTTTATTATTCGAAAATCCGCTAAAATTGAGTTTTCATGTACAAAAACCGAGATGAAGAAACGAAAATCTGAAGCCCACGTGGGAGTAAAAATGGGTGGCTTGGAGAGTCACACGAGTAGATTTCAACCTCGTTTAGAGCTTAATAACTACAGTTATCTAATGTTGACGGTCGTCTCTATCACAACCACCATAACTGTGAAACAAACAACTCTTCAATTTACGTCAAACTACTTTTATTACTGTTTGTACTTAAAACTTGGATGTAGTATCATATATCTCGTCTACTCGCATCATCCAATTGAACCAGTCACACGACTTGATATTAATACGCAGATCTTTAAACCAGTTCCACTATGCATATTATTATTATTTGCGCCCTCTAGAGCTGAATCCCTGATCAATATCAATCAAATCTTTTCGCTCATACGCTCATACGCGATAAGCCATATAATTGCATAACCAGCCATACAAAACTACATATGCACGCTTATAAGTATGATCATGACTCATTATTCTTATATTTGCCTTAAAGCTGATTTTATTTCTAACTAATTTGTTTGACTCAGTTATGTACTATGCCAGTTTAAATTTTACTTTCAAATTGTAACCTAATCTTAATCAATGAGTAACAACAATTGTAGTTGGATTAATTGGAATAAGCTATGTTACTTTTCTCCTGAAAGATCGGTTAGTTTTAATCTGAGTAAAGAGAAGTACAATCACACCGTCTCGCACTATCTCCTTTATGAGATTCAAATAACACGCTCAGTCTCATATAATTTATTTATTATTCAGTAGTCATACCAATTCATAATGACAAATTAAACATACAGGTTTTGATTCTTTGTTTTAAATCAAACCCAATATTTTCATCATCATATAATCTTTTTAGCGCTTCCATAAACCCAATCTCGTTCAAAATCTCAATTCTCTTCCTTGGATTTCTAACTGTATCTGCAACAACCACACTACCATCAATAATATCACCACTGTTATCAATGTCTAGCGTACCATCAATGGTTTCATCTATTATATCAACATCTTCGTCATTATTACTTGTATTTTTGATCCAGGTTAAATTAATCAATACCCAAAGGCATGCTAATTTCGATTCTCTATCTGCTTTTGAAGAACCAATAATGATTTTTAGATAATGTAATACTTCTTCTTTAGATATTATGATATCTCGAATTTCTTCATTAATACCGCCCATATTCACTAGCACATAAATCATTGAAGTTAATAGTTTATTATTCCATTCTTCTTTGTTCAAACAATCGTGCAAATCTTTTCTAACCAATTCAAAAAAATCTGCCCTTCTATCAGATATTTGATAATCATGATTTATAATTAGATAAGAGTGAACTTTTGAATCACAACACAAATTTCTTAATACACTATATCCTTCTTCTTTAATACCATCATCTGAATTATCATCAGCTAGATATTTGAAAACGCTATCAATGTTGAATTTTTCTAAAAATTCTTTCTTCATTTCAAATTTCTCTTCAAATAAAATATGTTTGAAACACCATAATGAATTTTTGATTAAAATTGAATGTTTTGAAGTTTCCAAGATACCTGAAATATCCTCAATCAAGTCATTTTCACTCAATAAAAACTGACGTAACGGACTGAAATCTAGAACGAAATTACTTATAATGGATAATATTATTGATTTCAATAATATCTCATCATTATAATAACCAATCAGTTCATCGTTATCTTTAACGATACTTTGGAAAGAAGATTCTAATTCAACTTCTTTGATTTTCAAAATATTTGATAGTTTTGAGATTATGTTAGTTTCTGTTAATGAAGTTCTTAAAAGTGAAACACTTCTTGATAAAGATTTTAATAAATATCCAGTAGATAACACTAAATGGTTTGATACTTTCAGAGTATCTAAAATAATCAGGTTGTTCTTCAAAACTTTATACAATAACTCATAATGATAATCTAAAATCTTCTCCATTAGTTCAATCAAATTTTTATTAGCTATTATTCTTCTGTTATTTTCATTCTCTGAAGTAATTGAACTTAAGATTAGAAAAAAATCAACCAAATTATTTAGTTCTTCAACGGGGATATCTTCAATGGAACCAGATTTTTTATGGATCATCGTAATAAATTCTGATATCTTTTTGATGATATTGCAATCTATTAAAAATTCATGAACAAACTCAAATTCTAAACATAATATTGAAATAATGAAGAAGGGATTGAAATTTTTATTCTGTTTGAATTCAGATTTGAATGATTTTAACTTATTTTTGTCTTCATCGCTATCAATTGAATCAATCAATTCTATTAAAACTGGTAATAATTTTTTAGCATTTACCACTCTCTCATTCCTAGTAAGTGAAGAATATAGTGAAAAGTTTATCAAGATTGAGATAGATGATAGTTTTAAATCTTTGTTATTGCTCTTCAGTAACGAGGTCAATGTGAAGTATAGATCTGGATTTATCAGTTCATCGATTCTGAAAGTTTCTTCTTTTGAATAAAATCCGTTCAAGATTTCTTGACTTGTTTTAGTTATCTCTTTATTCACTTTACAGCACCCCAGTAAATGTGAAATTGAATACAATAAAGGAGGTAACCCAACCGAGAACTTAGCACCAATTGGCATAGATGGTATATTTTGATTCTCAAAACGCTTCAAATAAATTTCAGTAGTTTGATATTTTGTTAATAGTAAAGTTTGAGCACTTGAAAGCATTGTACTTAAAATGTCAAGCAATAGTGTCAATAGATGCTTTATTTTAACTGGATTTAAACGTGGTAAAAGTGTGAAAATATGAAGATATAGCGAATTTTTAAATATTGTCTCATTCTTAAATGCCTTCAAGTTCAGTTCCAATAATTTAATGAACTTTTCACCTGATTCATTATCTAAATTAGTAAAACTATTATTAGTCTTCTTGGTAAGATTAATCAAACATTTTAATGCATCATTCAAAATGGCTAAATTGTTTTGAAATTTAACAGCAATTGAAATCAACCTATCCCCAGTTTGATTCTCATTCAATACATCTGGTGCATAATAAGTTAATGAGTTAAATATTATCAGTATTTTGTTTAACAGATCTAGCTGAAACTGATCAATATTAGGCTGATTTATGATATCATCTAAAATTCGATACATTTCTTTAAACTGGGTTGATTCAATAACAAACTTTTTAATTTCGTCATCTCCAATGATGGAGAGCCCAATATTGGTGAGGAATGATTCTATCGACATTTTCCTTGTTCTGGTTATTAATTATACTACTCTCCTGATGTGTTTATGCCAGTAATTTGATGTTTTGTTTGAGTTTAGGAGTTTCTTTTAAAGTGTCAAAATTATCAATATGGAGTTAACCTGATATTAAGTATCGGAATTTGTGAACAACGCGCGCGCTCCTTAACAATGATATCAGCTAGTAGGCTGGTATTAGATTTAATGGTGAAGATCCACCAACAAGTTAGTAATCTCTTCGTGATACTACTTATGACCTCAATGGATATTTTGATGAGTCCTATCTAGTGTTTGCAAAAATAGTCCTATTGATTTATTTTCAGTTTTATCTCGAATACGAAAATTAGAACTACAAACTCTTAAACCATCAAAATACATAAAATAAACATATATATATATCTATATAACAGTGAGAAAAGCAGTCTATAAGTATCTAATAAACTTCTAAGATATATCTTGAATTTTCTTTCATTTCTTCAACAGCATCATCACCACCGACAATAGTAGATAATTCATAAGTAATATCACCAACAGGCCATGTTGGGCCACATAAGTAGAATGAACCATTTTCATCAACAATAGCAGTCTTCAATTCTGGTAGAACTTCTCTGATCTTATCTTGAATATATATCTTTTCAGGTTGATCTCTTGAGAATGCAGCACCGATATGAGTGATGATACCTGCTTCTTTGTATGATTCCCACAATTCACCGTACAAGTATTCTTCTTTTCTATGTCTAGCACCTAAGAACAAATAGATTTTACCAATGGTCATACCTTGTTGTTGTTGCCAAATTTTCTCTTCGACAAAAGCTTTGAATGGAGCCAGACCAGTACCTAAACCAGACATGATGATTGGTTGTTCTGATAATGGAGGTAATTTCATAACTGAAGGTTTCACGGAAACGACCAATTCAGTACCAATTTCTAATTGAGATAAATATCTGGAACATTGACCAAATCTCTTACGTTTTCTATTATCAATCCAGTCAACAACAACAATTAATAGATGAACAGCATTTGGATGCATTTTTTGAGAAGAAGCAATAGAATATTCTCTTCTTTTCAATGGTGGAATAATTGATAATAATTCAACTAATGATGGTTTAGCACTTGGGAATAAACCAAAGATATCAGTATAACTATAAAATTCTTCATCTTGGAATTTTTTCAATTCAACCGTTCCTTCATTTGAACCTAATAAAGTTAATTTTTTGAATTCATTTTCATCAGTTGCAAATGTGGCTAATGATTCATAGAATTTTTTACCTGGTTTACCTAAGATATCTAAATTATCAGTGAAGGCTTGGAAAACGGTTCTAGTTTCGATCAAATCTTCATTATCCCTGTTTGGAACTTGAACTAATTGATCTGGGTCCAGTCCATAAAATTCAATGAATTTAGTGACTTCTTCAACATCATTTTTACCATGAACACCTAAAGCTTCACCAATATCATAAGTTAAACCAGTGTTTGAAATATCGAATTCAATATGGAAGATATTTCTAGAATAATCATCAGGAGTAACTCTACGATTTTCTTGAACTTTAACAATGAAGTTTCTTGCTGGTAAATCTGGTCTCAATGAATTAGATGAATTATAAGACTCTTGGAATGCTAATTTTTTAATAACTTCCACATATGAAGCATCTTCAGGTTTAGCAGGTTCTTTCAATTCTTTAGCATTTGAGAAGAATGATGATTCAGTTGGGAAAATCGGTAATGAAACTTCATTTTCTTCAATTGGTAGATCAATCCAAGTTGGGTTGAAATGAAATTCTTTGATACCTTTAACAAAAATGTTTTCTTCAATGATTGAAGTTAAAACAGCAGCTAATAATTCGATATCAGAACCAGATGATTGCCATAATCTTCTAACGATTTCATTAACATCCAATTCAGTTGAGGCATATTTCCAAAAAATAGCTTGAATTGCAATTAATGCAGTTCTACCTTTAGTTTCCTCAACATCACCGATTGAATTCAAATCAATGAAAACTAATTTGTTTTCATTTTTAGCAACGTTACGCAAGAATTGAGATGGTAGAGTTTCAACAAAAGTTGATAATTCAGCAGGTAACTCAGTCTTAGTAACGATTAAAATAGTACCTTTTTGTTTTAAGGTTTTGACAACGTTGAAATTTTTCAAAACCTCTAAATCTTGAACTAAAATTAAATCAGATGAATCAATTGAACCAATTGATTCTTTTTGATTCTTGCCAACTGAAGATAACTGAGCTTGATAAATACCACCAGCAATAACGTTATCATATTTAGAACGGAATTTAACCTTAGTATTAGAATCTAATGAAAAATTGTGAGCTAATTTGGAAGCAACTTCAATTTGTTCGTTGTTATCTAATGACCACATGATATAATCACCATATGGAACAGAAGAATTATTTAAAACTTGTTTTTGTTGTTTTGGTAAAACGACAAATGAACTAATAATTTGCTCAACTGCAATTGATGACCAGATAAAAGTTGAAGAATAAATGAATTCAGAAATTTTTAAATTGTTTGATAAACCATTCAAGAAAATTGAAGCAGAGACATTTGATTTTAAAATTGATGATTTATTATCTAAAGATTGACCAATAACGACTAAAGATTGAGTTGAGGTTGGGATTGATGATAAAAATTCCTCTTGATCAAACGGTAATGGAATTCTAGTAACAATAACACCAATAGATAAGTTTGAATTTTTAGTGAATTCTTCAATTTCCTTAGCAAATAATTCAGATTCAATTGAACCATAAATAACAAAAACAGTGATTGCTGATTTATTACCAAAATATTCAAAAGATTTGTAGCTAGTGCCTAAAATTTGGTTTAATGAGTTTAAAGCAGCACTTGGTCTTTTATTGAAAGGTACAGATTCCCAAATTGGTAGATGAGAAGTCAATTGTTCTTTCAAATCTTGTAGCGATTCAAAACTTAATGAATTTTCAATTTTTGAAGATTCTTTCAGATAATTCAAACCATCATATAAATTAACAGAAGTTGATAGTTTAGCAAAAACGGTAGATAGTAAAGTAATGTGTTGAACTTCAGATGGTGATAATGGGGTGAAAACAGAGTAGTTTAAATCATTAGCAACGGATAATGGAGTAACATAATTAGAAACTAAAGAATGAGATTCTTCATCGTAATCTAAACTTGGAACTTGGAAAGCTAATGGTAGTGAGTTACCTTTTGAGATCAAGGTTGGTTTGAAGTATGGTAATGAATTACCAGAAACAATAACTGGATAAACTTCATCTTTTGAAGCAGCGTCTAAATAACCTAAAATTGCATTTGATGCACCAGATCTAACTTCGAATGAAGAGATTTTTGGAACAACCTGATTATTGTTTAATCTTCTTAAGATAGACCATAAAGATAAAGAATTATCTAAGACGTTTTCTTGACCAACAGATTTGAAAGTAAAAATCTTGTTAAAATTAGAGTAAATTGTTGAATTAATCAAATTAATTGGTTGAGTGAAGACAGTACCTTTTAAAGATGCTGGATCTTTGGTTAACCCGAATGGAGAGGTGATGTTAACTGCAGATAAGTTAGCAACATCTGGAGAGTTACTATCGATGGAACCAGCGATTGACATGATGATAATTTGATGGTTTATATGGGTATAAGTAAAGAAGTAATCATCGTTAATTTTACTTGATAAAAATCTTTCACTAGCCACATTATTTACTTTTGTATTATCGCACGTGACTTTTCGATTTCGGGGTATGGAATTATTGAGGCTTGAGAGCCTCATTCGGTAATTGCCTAATCGGTGAGGTTTTGGTTATTTTTGATTAGAGTAAACTAACCTTTAACAAACTACTTGCATATATGACAATAATATATATTAAAAGGGAAAAAATAGAAGACGTAGTTTAGGATGTGCTGCTGAGTTGAGTATGCCATATGATCAGTGGTTTTTACAGGTCTCAGATATATTGTTATCTAAAGTCTAATTTTAGTTTTGAATTGATTTATATAAAGTTTGAATAGTAAGGCTATTCAATGTTCCTATTATGGGGGAAGTTGATGATAATTATTTATAGACTAGATTAGTGAAATTTATTCTTTCTATTTTCAAGCCCATGGTTATATAGCAAGTCGCGCGGCTAGCGTGTTGATTGTTCAAAAGTTCAGCTGAATTCTGATTCCTTGAGTCGGACCCCCATCAGTCTCTTGGCTATGAATCGATATTCCTTTCTTAAATTTAAAGGACTCAATTCCACCACGGAGACTTCCAACTTCGAAGCTGAAATCAAGAATCATAACTACTGATGTAGACAACCTTGTAGAGCGATCTTTTTTATACATACGATTAGACCACATCTATAGAAACTTTAGACTAGCCTTTAGATCGGAGTGCATTTTGAGCTGTATTTATAGACAGATGAGCATCATTGGGTATACATACAGTTCAGGTAGATAATTAAGAAAGGTCTAGAAACTTCATGATATGAATAGTAACAGGATAATTCTTTTAAAACGATTATACAATTGATGATTTTAGATATTTACTAATTAAGCTCATCTAATTGACTAATAATTCAGAATCGAAAGTCATCAACTCCAATATCATTTTGGGTGAAAAATCAAAAATTCTTCCAGAAAAAATTATGACACATTTTTTTTCGCTCGGGAAGTCTTTCCCACGCAAACAACAAAATCTGTATTATGTCAACTGCGATAAATTTAGCATCAAGTCATAATTGTTAGAGGTTTAGTGGCAAAAATGAGGTTGCTTATAAGTGAGGCTTATATCTGAGTGCAGGAAGACATACCTCCATTGATGCCTTATTTTTTTTTGATTCGTTTTTAAAATCCACCTCATTAAAATTCTCAAAGAACAATTATTATAGTACTCGGATTTGAATAAAAATCGATAAAATCAATCGAACAAAACACAATCAAAAGTAACTCTTAGTGTTTTCACCAACAAATCCATCACTTATAATGAATCACTTCAATGAATACACCGCATATGGAGTTTCTACACTTGTATTAGTGTCCACTGTTCTGTATTTCCTGCTCAGTAAAAAAACAGATTCAGTTGAATCTAAACTAAAGGAACAACTACTAGCATACGAATCCCAATATTTCAATTATGTAAAAGATATTGATGCTTATTATGACAAAAAATTTGATAAAGTTGATGATAAGAAATATAACTGCAATTTCTATCAGGAGGAGTTGCTAAAATTGCTGATTACACTAGATGGAGTTGATTTATTATCAGTTGAAGATGAAGAAAAAAGAATGGCTTTGAAACTAAAGAGAAAAGAGATCATCAAGCAAATTCAAATCAAACAAAAGGAATTGGATAGTTATCTAAAGAATATATAGGATTGGAAGCATGGTGAAATACACACAAATCTATATAGTGATTTTGATATACAGTTGTAGTTTTTGGTCTATACAATAATTTTCCAACTGGAATAGTTCTGCCGCGTTTTTTAAACGGGCGAAAGTGTCAAGAGTTAAAACTCCCAAAAAGAGAAGTTGCTCTCAAAATTAAAACAAGTTTAATTTTAGTATAAAACGAACGATTGTTCCACTTTTTGTCCGATATATTCTTTTGTAGAGCGTATTTAACTCAATCTTAATTATATTTGCATAACATGTCTGATACTCAGTCTTTAGAGTCGTTAGGTTCTGAAGAAGAACTTCAACCACAACAATCGATAGATAGTCAAAATCAAAATCAAGCCCAATTGAACCCTGCTCCATATGATCCTCAAGATGAAGATGCCCAATCAGATTTATCAAGAATTTTCACTTCTCTCACCGAAAATAGCATTGGTCTAAGACCAACAGAAACCATCAAAACTTTGCAGGATCGTGGTTTACAAAGTGACATTAATCCACAAACTTATATTAATACTCCTACTGTTCCAAATCAAATTTTCCCTGAAGAATATACTTTAGAAACGGAAACTGGGTTAGTTCCAGTCCAAACTTTGCAATCCTTAGGAAGACAAAGAACAAGAACATCTCTTTCCAGAAGAACTTCAAGGGTACCCAGTGCAAAAGAAAAAGAGGAAGAAGAATATTCTAATGAAGATGAAGGAAAAGATCTTACAGATGTGGAATTCGTTACATTTGTGATTAATGATCCAGAAAATCCTCATAATTGGCCAGAATGGAAGAAGTGGGTGTATACGATAAATTTATCAGTTTTAGTTATTTGTGTTGCATTTGGTTCATCTTGTGTCACTGGTGGTTTAGGTTTAATTAATGACCAGTTCCACGTTTCAACTGAAGTTTCCACTTTAACATGTTCTTTAATGGTTTTAGGTTTTGCTATTGGTCCTTTACTATGGTCTCCATTATCTGAACAAATCGGTAGAAGACCAGTTTATTTCATTTCCTTATTCTTATACGTGATTTTCAACATCCCATGTGCTTTAGCTCCAAATATCGGAGCATTGTTGGTTTGTAGATTCCTTTGTGGTGTTTGGTCATCATCTGGCTTAGCCTTAGTTGGTGGTTCAATTGCTGATATGTTCACAATGGAAACAAGAGGTGAAGCTATTGCTTATTTCGCCTTTGCACCATATTGTGGTCCTGTTTTCGGGCCTTTAGTTTGTGGTTGGATTAACATCAAAACTCGTAGATTTGATGTCATTATTTGGGTTAATTTAGCTTTTGCTGGTCTTATGTGGATTTTAGCTTCATTGGTTCCTGAAACTTATGCTCCAGTTATTTTGAAGAAAAGAGCTGCTAAATTGAGAAAGGAAACTGGTAATGATAAGATTATGACTGAACAAGAAGCCCAAGGTTTATCATTAAAAGAATTGGTCCAAAGTTGTTTAATTAGACCTTTATACTTTGTTGTCAGTGAACCAGTTTTAGACTTAATGTGCTTCTACGTTTGTTTGATTTATGCTTTGTTATACGCTTTCTTTTTTGCATACCCTGTCATCTTTGATGAGTTATACGGTTATAATGATGCTTATATTGGACTAATGTTAATTCCAATTTTAATTGGTGCCGTTGGGGCTTTATTCACTACTCCATACCTTGAAAAGAAATACGTTCAATTAACTCATAGAAGAACTCCAACCCCAGAAGATCGTTTAGTTGGTGCTATGATTGGTGCTCCATTTGCTGCGATTGGGTTATGGATTTTAGGTGCTACTTCTTACCCACATATCATCTGGGTTGGTCCAGCTTCGTCAGGTTTAGCTTTTGGTTATGGTATGGTTTTAATTTACTACTCAATCAACAATTATATCATTGATTGTTATGCTAAATTTGCTTCAT
Source organism: Phaffomyces antillensis (assembly GCA_003707195.2). Classification (NCBI taxonomy): domain Eukaryota; kingdom Fungi; phylum Ascomycota; class Saccharomycetes; order Phaffomycetales; family Phaffomycetaceae; genus Phaffomyces; species Phaffomyces antillensis. The sequence continues at coordinate 134,654 of PPNI02000022.1, forward strand.
CTGCCTTAGCTACCAAAGTTTTTTTAAGAAGTGCAGGTGGTGCTGCTTTCCCTCTCTTTACACCACAAATGTACCGTAAGTTAGGTTTAAACTGGGCCAGTTGGTTACTAGCATTCATTGCATCCGCTATGGTTTTAATTCCATTCGCATTTTACTTTTATGGTAAAAATTTAAGACATAAATTATCCAAAAATGATTATTCATTAGCTGAATAGTCTACATCTCTTATTTTACATACCCTGATCATAAAGATCTTGATAAATATAATAATAATTAATAATAGAACTCAATGATGTATACCACAAAATCTGTAGTCAATCACATTGGCTCAAAAATATGTAATTTATTTGAATCTCCAGCTCAATCAAGTGTATAGAGTAACCTCCAGCTTAAATTGGTGACAGGTATTGCTCTCATATTTTTTTAATTGAGTTGCTTATATTTATTAGAAGGTACATCGCTGTTACAGCACTTCAAATCCCTCGTTTAGTCCAGGCTGTACTTTGCTTTTACAATCTCTACAAAATCTATAAAATAATTTATGCTTACTCACATTTACCGGATGAGGAAATCAATAAACATCATGAAATTACTCAATCATGCAGATCTGAAAAAGAGAGTCTAATTAAACAGTCAATCAACTTGAAACAAAACGGAAAATTCATATACTTAACATTTAGTGAACCATACTACCGCTTTACCTGTATCACACTTAATCGCATTGAATCATGACACTATTCGCTCCAAAATCTGCTGATCCACTTCAACCACTGCTTGAACCAAAAGAACCAACAAAAAAGAAGGGGATTTTAGAGTATTCATTATTTAAAAAGAAGAAGCAAATCACCCCTGTTGCAAAAACAAATGAAGAAGTGAAAGAAGAAAACTCTGAGGGAGATGCTGAAGAAGGAATTAAAGAAGGTGACGACAAGGAAGTCACTGAAGGTGATAAAGAAGACGAGGTAAAAGTTGAAAATGAAATTCCTGATAATTCCTCATTCATTAAAGGTGCAGATAACAAAGAACAAGAGCAAGAGATCTATGAAACTAAATATAGATCACCATTTAGAATATTCAAACAAAAATCTGAGCAATCTAAAGTTACTGCTCAAAAGTATGTCACACCTGTGACCATTAAAGTTCCTGATTATTTAGATAAGGTTGAGAAACGTTATAACACGAAACTAGATAAACTAAATTCGAATACTAAATTCTTTGGAAACATTATCAAAGAACATCAAGATCATTTAGATAAGGAAGAAGAAGAATTAACTGAAATGATTACACAACAAAAGCTTAGAAACCAAGAACTTGAAGAACAAAGATTACAAGCTATTGCTGATTTGAGAGTTTATACTGATAGAGAAGAAGCAAAAGTTAAAGAAGCTGAAGAAAAGAAAAGACTAGAAGAAGAAGAAAAGCGGAGACTTGAAAATCCAGATGGTGAAGAGGAAGAAGTGGTTGAAGGTGATGAAGATCCAAAGGAATTAGAGATTCCTGTTAGTGAATCCAAACAAAATGAATTGGCAGAAACTGAGGTTGATGAACTGAAAAGTGAATCTGCTGAAGAAGGTAAGAAAGCTGAAAAGGCTCCAAAAGTGAGAAAATTATTTGGTGTCGCAATTCCTAAACTCAATGAAGTTTTCCCAGATTATGCGGAAAGAGAACAAAGAAAACCATTGACTGAAGAAGAAAAAGAACAAATGAAAATTGATGAACATAATCACCAGATTTCTGATATTGAAAAGCAAACAGAACTTGAATTAAAAGAAATCGAAGATTCATATAATTTAAAGATTAAAGCAATTCAGGAGCAAATTGATCAAATCGACTCATCATTGTTGGAACATGAAGAATCAACGACTAAAGAAATTGAAGAATCAAAAGCAGCACATGAAGAAACTTTAAAAACATTAGCTGAAAAGCATGAAGAAGATAAATTGAAACTAACTGAAGAAACTAAAGATACGGTCGAATTAAAATTAAAAGAATTAGAAAAATCTAAATTAGATCAAGATTTAACTGCAAATGAATTGATAGCGTTAAAAGCTAAAAATGAAGAAACTATTCAAGTTCTTCAGACTGTTGATTCACAATTAACTGAAATTAGAACTAGTTTAAAAACTCAACAAGATCAACATGATGAATTGAATAAAGCAAAAACTGAAAAGCTTTCCAAACTTGATGAACTAAATAAGTCAAAGGCTCTTTTAATGAAAAAATTGAAAGAGAGTGGAGTTGAGTCTAAAAATGATGATGAATTAGTTGAAGGAATTCAAAATATCAACTTAAAAATTAAAGATCTTAATAAATCAATTGATGAAAGTAAAGCAGTTGATGATGAATTCGAAAAATCTAAAAAATCTTTATTGGCAAAAATTAAGGAGGCAAAGGCCAAAAGAGAAGCACTAGTTGAAAAATTAAAGAATACAGACAAAGATGTTTATGAAACTGTCGAAACTGAATCTTTTGTCTCTATTTGATTGGTGTTTTGTATTGTTATTTTATGTTTATGTTATTCATATATATATGTTTTAAGATCTATGAAGTTTATAAAAAATAGTCCAGTATGATGTATTAATATTTGGAAAGAAATAGGCTAAAAGTCTTGAACTTTATAGTGGCTCTGCATACTTATTTCGCAATTTTGGAAACATCAATATTAATATTATTATATTCACAGATAAAAGCCAAATGGTTAGGCACTTTCTTTATTCATTCGAAATTCGAACTTTTATACACAATAATACTCCAACCATGAGTTAATCAATTATGGATTACAGATCATAACTTTCAACTCGTTTAAGTCTCAAAAGTTAATAATACGACAGCTTATTGAATCATGAAGTTATCAATTAGTTGATTAAAAGAAAACTCATTCACTTCATATTAAAACACATTGATAATATTGAGTACTTCCACGCAATTTTATTTTCTGGTGATATACCACCTATTTAAGTATAAAATATGTACTCTTTAGCCTAATTGCTCTCCTTTCCAGTCATATAGTATATTCCTGTTAACTATATTTACATGGTGAAGTTGTTATAAAGCTTAGATACTTAGTTTAGTTAAGTTGAGTATGAAATAGAAACCGTATTAATAGGAATAGGAACCAATCGCTAGCTCTAACTAATTAGCTAAGTTATATCAGTTTACTGTGAGCTACGTGGGTCAACATTAACGATTAAATTAATAGCTATCTGTAATTAAATGTATATTCAGAAGTGATTTATCATAGATATACTGTAGACTCTAAACTGTAGTATGTATAATCTACTAAGACGCCATCATGCATATTGCGTCTGCCAGTCATTCATTCACAGAAATTTCAAATTTATAAAAGTTTGAATAAAAATCATTAAGAAAAATTAATTTTAGTTTGAGCCGGCGGATAAAACGACGGGAAAGTTTACAAGTAACAACTTTCAAGCTTTACGGCACTCTGTGCTCTATATTAATAGTAAGAATAATAGAGATAGTAGAGATCAGCGCAATAATTAATAATATCATATATATACTGATCACTTTATAGACTGTACAACTGATCATCATTACTAGTGGTATTGTGTCTAAACATCTGGACACCATGTCAAATTTGAAAATAATCAAATATTAGAAGTTTGAAGATCACATACATAATAGAGTATCATTGTAATAATCTAAACACTAATGTCATTTTTTGATAATTTCTCTAAATCCTTACAATCCAGTATTGAAGGTGTCACCAAGGAGGCACAGAAACTTTCCAATGATTTCACACCATTAGCGAAAAGAACTGCAAGATTAGTTCAAGAGAGATTTGGTACAATTGAGGATATTTCTGAATTACCAGAAGAATATATCTTTTTGGAAAAAAAAGTTGATGCTTTGAGAACAGTCTACAAGAAGTTGCTAATAATCACCGAAACCTATGAAATGGAATCTTATGATTATCCACCGAACATTAAAGAATCAGTCAATGACTTATCAAAGACCATTAGTGATAGATTCCAAAGCTTACAAAAAGCTAGTAATACCAAAGCACTTGAAAAGGCTTTAAACGCTGAGAGTGATTCTGTTGTCTTACCAAAAACATTGAGTCATGAAATATCGAAAGCTGCAAAAAGTTCTTATGATACATTAATTGATATTGGTGAGGAAAATTCATTATCCAAAATTCTAATCAAATTTTCAGAAATCCAATCTAAAATCGGTTATAAAAGATTGGATCAAGACAAATTAATCATTGAAGAGTTTAATACCAAATTAAATGAAATCTTGCAAAAAAACTTTCAAGAAACTTCGAAAAATAGAAAAAATGTTGAAAAAGCAAGATTAAACTTTGATACAGTTCGATCTGAAATCAAGATAAATCCTAGCAAACAAGAAGCTTTGCAAGATGAACTAGATGAAAAAGAAGATGAACTAGTGAACGCAACAACTTTAGCAGTCAAAAGTATGAAGAAACTAATTGAACCTGCCGAAAGTGTTAATTTAATTATTCTATTTAACAAGATTCAATTGGATTACCATAAATCAGTTGCCAATGAACTTGAAAATTTAATCAAAGATTTAGAGAGTATCCCAATTGAGGAAGAAGAAGAAGAAGAAGAAGAAGAAGAAGAGGAAGAAGAAGAATCTAAATAGATAAAAATATATTATATAATAATTACGTAATCTCCAATCACGTGGATACCATGCCGTGAATTAACGCTTTTTTAAATTTGACATGTGAATTTTTAATTGTTTTTGTTTCAAAAATTTGTATAATTTAACCACAAGTTCAATTTCTTTCGATGTAAAAAGAATTTGTTTTTGATACTAGGAGAAACTTGCTTTTTGAATTTGAAAATGGATAAAGATAAAACAATCAGAGTCCATGAGATCGGGTCATTCTTACAACTAGGGGAAGACCCTTCATCAAGTGAAGAGTTATCCAAACCATCTCCAGCAACCGATAACAATAACATTCACAATGAAGAAGAAGATGCTAATAAAGAGAGAATGAAAACCCAAAGAACCTACTCATCCTCATCAACTGTTTCAATGGGATCTCCATTACTCTACTCATCTGGTTTTTATAGCACTTCTATCGAAAGCATACCAATAGAAAAAATGTCCTTATTAGAGCTATTGGATCCAGTATCATCAAGTACTTTAATTTCGAAAAAGTACACACGAGTTAAAGAAAAATCAATAAGCAAATTCAACCAATTGAAAAATGACACCAATAAAAGAAGAGAGAAATACATTAACGAGATCAGTGATTTTGATGGCATGAAAAAAAAGTTGAAAGAAAGAGTTGATAAATTGGATAAAAGAATGAATGGGTTATTCTATGCATCTACAACCGAAAAGATCTTTTATTCATTTGCATTGTTTTCAGTCTTTGTTGCCGGTTTTATAATTGGTAATTATCCTGAATATTTTCATGTTTATTACAGCATATTTGCTCTAATTTTGTACCCAATTAGGGCTTATACGTATTGGAAGAAATCCTTCCATTACTTCTTAGCAGATTTATGCTATTTTGTCAATTTATTGTTATTCACCTTTCTTTGGATTGCTCCACATTCTGTTCATTTATATACAGTTTGCTTTGCTTTCACATTTGGTACATTATCATGGGCAGTTATAACGTGGAGAAATTCATTAGTTTTACATTCGATTGACAAATTTACTTCTAGTTTTATTCATATTTTACCTCCTGTTGTTATGTTTGTGATCACTCATCAATTGAATTATGATTATAAATTAAAAAGATTTCCAGCTGCTGCAAAATTAACATCATGGAATTTTCTTTCAGGTATCTTATGGACTTCATTATATTACTTAATTTGGCAATCGTTATATCATTATTTCATTACTATCAAAAAAGCAGAGAAAATAAAGAAAGGTCGTGTTACTTCGTTTGAATGGTTAAGAAAATCAATGGCTCAACAAAGAATTGGGAAATTTGTGAATAGTTTACCTGATCCATACCCTGTCTTTGCATTTACTTTGATCCAATACGGTTATCAGCTACTAACCATGTTAATATGTCCAATTTGGTTTAAATATAAGAGTTTTGCATTTTTGTTCATGACTTTTATATTTTTAATTGCAAGTTTCAATGGTGCAACCTATTATGTTGATTATTATGGAAAAAGATTTGAAAAAGAAGTTTCAAGATTACAACAAGAAATCCAAGAATTACAACAAAGTGATCTAAACAGTGTCAGTGCTATTAATTCTCCAATTTTGGAAGGAACTAGCGAAAAAGTTGATTCAAAGAAAGAGTTATAATGATTTTTAATTTTACGTAAATATTTTGGATTTGGGGGGTTTTTTTTTGGTTATTTTTTTTGGTTATTTTTTTTTAATAATTTGAAGTTCTCCTTAAACTTATTGAGAGATCTGATAAACTGAAATCTGGATGCTTCATTTATCATTTACTTTTACTTAATAATCTCAATGAACTTTTTTATGATATTTGTGTGTAATTAATTCTCTATGAAAATTAACTTCACTAATTTTCATGAATTCATGACAAACAAATTACATAATAATTTTTTAGTGTTTTTTTTTCAGTCGTGAAAAAAAAGTTGAACGAAACTATGTTTGAAGTTAATGAACATATTGATATTGAACTGATTGAACATGTTCTCCCTATTTCGTACGTCAGTATTGAAGAGCAATGCTGCAAGTAACTCTATACGGACGTTCAAAAGTGCTAGTTACTTAATGAACCAACAAACAGCACCATCATCAACACCAGAATCAGAATCAAATAATCAAACACTATCCACAGATGAAAAACTATCACATTTAAATTTCTTAAGAAATTATTATAACGAAGAATTAGTTGAAAGTATCAAATTAGCAGAAACATTTATTGAACCTGAACATTATGCTAATAGAAAAATAAGAACCACAGAATTTGCACCACCATATTTAGATGATTTTAGCAAAAGAGATAAATTTTGGGATAATTTACACGTTGAGGATCCGTTAGATTACGATTTTAGATTACCACTACAACCATCTCCAATTGATGTTCCTCCAGGTTCCAATTTAGGTGAGAGTTCCATAGGTACCGGTACAATTGCTAAGGAATTATCTTTATTAACAGGATTAGATGAAAGATATATTGATAAATTAACAACAAAACCATTAATCATGAAACGTGTTTCCAATCAAACTGCAAAGGGTAAGATCCCTACAAATTATTCCTTAGTTGTTGTTGGTGATAAAAGAGGTATGATAGGTATTGGTGAGGGTAAAGATCGTGTTGAAATGAGTAGAGCAGTTTCAAAAGCTCATTGGAATGCTGTTAAAAATTTAAAATTCATTCCAAGATATGAAGATCGTACTATCATTGGTAATATTGATAATGTTTTCCATGGTTGTAAAATCTTTTTAAGATCAGCTCCTCCTGGTTTTGGTTTAAGAGTTAATCATTATATTTTTGAAATTTGTGAATTAGCTGGTATTAAAGATTTAAGTGCCAAAATTTACAAGTCAAGAAATCCAATGAATGTATGTAAAGGTTTCATTGAAGCTTTAAGCAAACAACAAACCTTAGAGGAACTATCAAATAATAGAGGTAAGAAAGTTGTTGATATTAGAAAAACTTATTATTCAGCTTAAATTGTATATATATATATATAACTGTAAATAATAAAATTATGGAATACTACAGTAGAGTAATATATTGCGAATGTTTATCCCTGATCCCTATATTTTTAAATAACTACTAACTAATATACAACCCCATAAATAAGATGAATAATTCTAATTACATGAACAACCAATAGAACCACAATCTTCTTCAGCTTTCTTTACCATTGGGATTCTTGTGTTACAAGTACAGTCACAGTCTCTTTCATTTCTTTTAATGATAGTTGTAAATGATCTCATTTGGGTTTGTTTGAATGATTTAGTTAATGGTGATCTGACTGAAGATTTAACAATTTGTGAAAACATTGAAGAAGTTGATTTGATAATAATGCGAAATATAAAAAAAAATTGGAAAGAAAAGTGAGGAATTCTGAAAGTATTTATACTATTTAAGAATGGGCAGTGAACACTTCGTTTCTTTTTCTAGAATTGCGTTATCTTCTGATATTTTTTTTTAGTTTGGGTGTTTTCCAAAATTTGACATATTATTTCACCCAAAAAAAATTGTAGTGAGAATTTAGGACTCAGGCCAGTAGGAGTGGTGTGAGAAGTTAGTAGTGAGAGCTGAAGAGGCTTTGAAGAATCAGCAATAACTATCAAGAGTTAAATGTTAAAAACTATGCCATGACAGACATTTTTCACAAATGATCACAACTGTGGTTTAACTATTCAAAAATATTAAAAACAAAGCAAATAAACCATTTTTCTAGCATAACAATTAAGATACAGTATGCTCACTATAACAATGACGTTAAAGTATTGGTAATGAGCCTCACTGAACACGACCCAACCTTTAACTTTGCATTTAATCCTTTTAAATATAACTAAAACAATGATCACAACGTCTATCTCGGAGATTAAGATGCTGACTGCGTGTAATATGCTAAAATAGTACTAGTGCTGTACACTGATCAAATATAGGAGATAAAATTTTATACGCATAAAATACCCGAAAAGATTTTGAACCCTGGTGCTCGAATGGGATTCTTCAGTAGTGATTTCCATTTCGACCAGCTCTTTAATTTAGTATATATTCGCCTCCAGCTCAATCTGAAAAGGTAGTTAAAGGAATTTAACAATTTTATAAACCCATCTTTTTATTTCTATGATTTGTTTAAAAAAAATCGCGTCTTATAAAATTTCTATAACTGTGAAAACTTAGAGAACGCTCCATACTTCCTTCATTTAGAGGTTGGTGTATTGGGCGGTCAGCATTAAACTCACTTTAATTCAAAGACCGTCCCCTCACTTCTTGCTCATATCCTCAAACTACATATTATAGAAAGCATAAGGAAACATGAATATTAAAAATTTGGACAACATTAAATTCTGTTGTACTGGGGTACCCAGTGATTTAAAAAGAGATATTGTCAATAAGATAGTGAAAATGGGAGGCACACATGAGGTGAATTTACTGAGTGATGTTCAATATTTGATAGTTGGATCAAGAGATACAGATAAGTATAAATTTTGTTTAAGAAGAAGATATGATATTAAGTTCATTGATCCATTAATGATCAATAAGGTCTTTAATAGATGGTTGAATAATGAACCGCTCAATTTGGATGATATCAACATGAAGGTGTTCAATAATCTAAAGATTTGTTTATCAAGGTTGAAAATCGATGATGTGTTGAGTAAAAGTTTTAATTCAAGAGATATTTCATTCATTTCTGATAATTTGATTGATCTAATCAAGCAAAATGATGGGGAAGTTTCTACTTCTTTGACTTTCAATCATTCAGTTTTGATAACTAATGATTTGAATGGGAAAAAATATGAAATGGCTAAAACTTGGAATATACCAGTGATTCATCCAATTTGGGTCTTACATTCAATTAGAAGAAATGCAACATTTGAATATATTGATTATGTTAATGAAGATAATAAAATCGCTGAAATTTCCAATGAATTGAATAAAAAAAGAACAAGACAAATATTTGAACAAGATGAAGCAGATGAAGATGAAGGAGTGGAAGAACAGAAAAAAGAATTAGTTATCAAGAAAAAGAATAAGATATGGGACTCAATTATGATCAATTCAACAAATACATCAAACAACAATAAGAAAAATGAATGGGATGACGATGTTGATGAAGATGAAGATAAAGACAACAATAAAAATTCAATTAATACTATTACAATTCAACAAATTTCAAAATCTTCGATCTTAAACCCAATAAATCCAATTAAATCAGATTTGTTCAAAGGCAAAAAATTCTTCTTAAAATTCTTCAATGTCAAAAAAAACAATATTTTGAAAAAAGTTATCCAATCTCATAATGGTGTTATATTATCAGTTGAACTTGATTGTGATTATTTAATCATTCCTTCAAATTTTGAAATCGATGATATTCCATCAAATTATAAAGAACATTTAATTTTAACAGAATGGTTTATTGAAAGATCATTACATTATTCTAAAATTAAAATTGATTTATGGGGAAAACCATTTTATAAAAAACTCAATCCGACTCATTTGAGACAACTTCCATCAAGTGGGTTGAACGTATCAATTACTGGATTTCAAGGAATTGAATTATTACATGTTACTAAATTAGTCAAAGAATTATTGAATCAAAAAGAATCAAATTCATTCAATCTAAACGAATCGTTCAGTAAAAAATCAGATGTCCTGATAATCAACATTGATTTGATAAAATTAAGTGAAAAAACCAAATATTTAACATCAAAGAATAAAACTTTATTCAACCAAGATGAAATAGAAAGTGAGAAAAACTTATCAAGCTTAAATTCAACACAAACCAAGATCAAATTTGCAAAATTGAACAATATACCTATTATTACAATCTCTTTTCTTTTTGAGTTCTTTTTCAAAGAATCAAATGATCTGATTGGAATCAATTCGAAAGATTGGTGCTTATATTGCCCAAGTCTAGTCAGATTAAATCAAAGAATTTCGAAAATAACCGTATCTCATGATAATAATGAATCAAATAATGATACTAATAGTTTTAATGAACTGAACCCAAACTTGCAAAACACAGACAATGAGTCTCAAGAGAGTTTACCAAAATTAATATCTCCCATAAGAAACAAAAGAAATAACAACAATCTAAGATTGATTGGTCGTGCAAAGGTTTCACATTTAGATAACACTAATAGCAAGTCTTTTAAAAAGTCTAGCCGTGATATTAGTTTTGAAGATAATGAAGATGAATTGAGAACAACTCAAATATCTTATGAGAACAATGAAAATCTTTTGCCTCATGATAATAATAATGCAAATTTTAAAAGAAACACAAGAGGTGTTTATAAACAACTGATGGATTTAAACAATTAATATATATATATATATATTAAATTGAGTTGACGACTAAAATAGTTGCAAATTTGACATATAAAGGCCTACTTTACGAATGGAGTACGTAAGTATATATCATATCAACTTGTTATCCTCTACATATTTTGACGTGTGACGTGCGTAATTAATAGATAATGTGTATAAATATAACTTCAAATAAGAACATATTAAACCGAGTATGCTGAAAAAGTAATATAGTGGTTAAAAAGAATGCTACACGTTGCTTATCTCATTATCTGTTTGAAACTCCGATTAAATATTTAGTAATACATTGCTCATTTTATATATATGAGTGTATAACCTCTAGGGTTTTATGTCATAACCATCTTATAAATATAACCACGTAATATGTCAAAACTGTATATAAGCAAGTTAAAAGCATCTAAATATGAATAGTCTTATCAGTTAAACACAACACAAATGAGCTTTATTATTGAATCAAATAACAACAGATTGCTTCTATTACCACCAGTATCAACTACAAATAAAATAAAACATCCAATTTCAACAAACCTAGAATTTTGGGAAAGGTTTAGGTCAATCACTTCATCGAACTTGAACACAATTGAGTCAGCTAAAGACAAAAACCACATACTTTCAGACATCACAAAGCATAATCAACAAACCCCACATTCCCATCATGTTTGTAAGAAAAGAAACAGTGGATATTGTATAAAGAAAAACCAATTCCATTTAACTGGATCAACATACAGAAAGCAAAGAGTTGGGCCTAGCTGCGATGTATGCTCTAAGAAGAAGATAAAATGTGATGCCTTAATACAGATTCTCAAGCAGGACGTGACTGAATCCATCAAGGTTGATGGGAATGGTAAAGTGATTGATTCAAGTGTAATTGATCAATACTTAACTAAAGAGGAATCCCAGAATGGTCACTGTCTCCTTTTTCATAACAAAAGACTCATCAAGTTCAGAAAGTGTTCTTTCTGTCAGAAGCATTCAATTGAGCCTTGTTATAAAAGAGGTTACACTAAGAGCGATATTGTGATGTTTAATATGTGGAAAGAGATGAATAATTAACGTTTTTGATTGAAAACAAACGCGACTAAATAGCTATTTGTTTTTACATGAAGCATACATAGTACTATTAGCACATACTCCCTTCCAAAATATATGAACAATCTAGTTATCTAATATTTGTATATAACCAGCCTGGTTTCGGGCGCCTATTTTTTTTTTTCCAGCAAAAAAAAAAAACTCAAGGCCTGAAATCTAGAAGAGATTCAGTAAAACATCATGAGTTCCTCCCCTATTTTATCGACAGTTGAGTCTGTTGAACTCACAGTCCAGAAGTACTGTGCGTCTAACACAAAGATTGAGGATATTAAGGCACTTCAACTATTAAATGAGCTGAGGACCATCATATTACAAAATCCACAACCAAAGGCTATAGTTGTATTGTGCTCAATTTTGAAACAATCTAATCCAAATGATTCAAATTACCAAATATTTTGTGAGAAGCTAATAGACGAAGTGTTCAAACAAATTAATATCAACAGCTCTTACGAAACTATCAACAGTGCCTTGAAAGTTTTAGATATGATTGTTAATGGGAAAATATTTTACGATGTTCCTGCTTCACAATATGCTATCCCTATATTAAACTCAACAAACACCAATTTGATGACACTAGAAGTTATTTCTAGTAAACTAGGAGACGAGAACCCTGAGTTGATGCTGAACTCATTAAGTTTTGTTAACGGTTATTTGAATCTAAAGCATGTTGAATTTAATTCAATTAATCATTTAGCTGAATTTATTTTACATTTACAAAAATCAGAACTCTTAATCATTTTAGGTAAATTAGCTAAAGAACAAAGTCATACCAAGATACTGGAAGAGCCGATGCTGAATATAAAAAATTCTTATGCTAAAAATGTCTCAATTTTAATGAACTTGAAAATTGATTTGAATTCGAAATATCAACAAGAAGTTTTGAACATCGTTTTAAATCAAATAACTAAAGCTGAGGATGAGCTTATCATGAAGAAAGAGATCATTCTTGAAAGATTCTCTGTTTTCCATTTAATTGATTTATATTTTTTTCTAGAGAATTCAAACATCTCTTTCAAAAAGGAATATCATCAACAGCTTCTATTCACTGCCAATAAAGCTAAGAAGTTTCAATTACCATTAGTATCCTTAGCAATTACTGATCTTCTTAATGAGATTTTTGACTGTGAAAATGATAACAAAATTCAACCGAAGTTTAAATATTTACAGAAATATTTTTTCTTAAGAGACGCCCTACAATATAATCTAATTGCCAAATTTTTACAAATTTGGGTTGAATCAAAAGCAGAAATAGAAGATTTTGATAATGTAATCAAATTAATTGAAATATTATTGGATGAAGTAAATAAAGGTGTGAATTCAAATGAATTAGACATCAGTCCAGTCGACAAGATTTCAATAATTTGTAAAGATTTGAGTTACAAAAAGTTGAGATCAATTCAACTGAATTTATTCAAGAATCAAGTTAATGAAATCACAAAGTCAGAAACTAAGAAATTTAATAAATTATTAGCCGATGAAACGTTTGAATTTATTAAAAACCAAAGATTTCTAAGTTTAGCTCAAGGTTCTTGGGTCTATTCAAAATTACCACCATCTAATTTGAGTTTAATTGATGAAAATAACAACGAATATCACTATTTTATCATTTTATCACCCAATTTTAAACAATTATTATATGAAGAATTTAAAAGCAAGACAGCAACTAGACCAAATATTGATAAAACTGGTAAATCCATCGATATCTCAGCAATTACCAACTTCGAAGTCGAAGAAATCTTACAAGTTGATAAAAATGCTCCTCCATCATCAAATAAAAGGTTGATTAACCTGATTAATAAAACAGTCTTGAATAAAATCTCTTTAACTAATAGAAAGAATAAAGTTTTATTCTCATTTTATGCTAAAAGAGACGAATCTTTAATTTGGTTAGATGGGTTAAATTTATTAATTGGAAATCATAAAAATTTATCAAATGATTTATCAACTCAATCAAATAAATTATATCAAGTTAGGAAAACTGTCCAATTGTTGAATTTCGTTCCCGATAATAATACTAGTGTTGATATTGGAAAAGAATTAAATAATCTGAAAATTGATGAAAATAACACCAATAATCTAGAATATTTAGAAAATATTACTAAAAATTTCTACTATACTTAATAATCTATAGACTTTTTTTTTATTAAATTTTAATAATATACAACATGTAATAAATGAACTCTTTATGCATTAACCTACTTATTTTCTAGCTTTAGGTTTAGCTTTACCCTTTATAGCATTTTTCTTTTTAGATTTTGGAACAGGCTTGGTTTCTCTATCAAGTTTAGTCTTTTTATAACTTCTTTTATTATCATTTTCTTCTCTTGCTTCAATTTGTTTTCTCTTTTTACTATTGATTCTTTTATGTTTCGCAGTTTGTTTCTCTTTTTCAGTTTCAAACCAAGTTCTTTTAGGTCTTGATTGAATTTCTTCTTTGAATTTCAATAAATTTTCAGTTTTCTTATATTGCATTTCTGCTTTTAGTAATTCCTTTTCAGATTTTTCTTCTTCTAGAATTTCTTCTAAAACTTCTTCTTTATCTTCGATTAACTTATTTAATTCAATAACTTCTTCCCAATTAACTTCTCTACCAACAGTTTTACTGATTTTATTGTTGACATTTGCAGCACTACTCTTGATAGCTTCTTTGACAATTGATCTGTCGGCATTTGAGTCACCAACAAATGAAATAGAAGTACCTTGTCTACCACCTCTAGCAGTACGACCAACTCTATGCAAATAAACTTCAAAGTTTTTAGGCATATCAAAGTTGATAACAACTTCAATTTTAGGAATATCTAAACCTCTTGAAGCTAAATCTGTACAGACTAAAATTGGAACTGTCAAATTTTTAAATGCATTAATTGATTCCAAACGTTGTTCTTGGTTTAAAGAACCATGTAATTCGGAAACTTTCAACCCTAATAAACCTAGAATAATTCTTAATCTATGAGCCATTTCTTTTCTAGCGACGAAAACAACGACTCTTTGATCTTTTGTGAATTTTTTCAAAATGTTGAATAGAACAGAAGGTTTCAATTCTTCTCTTTTTCGAATTCTGACGAACTCTTGTGTTAAACCAGTGGCTGCTTGTTTTGGAGGATCAATCATGATTCTAACTGGTCTCTTTAATGAAAGTTTAATCAAATCTTTGATTCTGGAATTCATAGTAGCTGAAAATAGTAAAGTTTGTCTCTTTTTTGGTAATAATTCTAAAATTTCAGTTAATTCAGTTTGGAAACCTTCTTCTAACATTCTATCAGCTTCATCAATAATCAAAACTTCGATTTGATCTGCACTGAAACTTGGGGAATTTCTTAAATGATCAATAAATCTACCTGGTGTAGCAATAACAATATCTGGTCTTAATTTTAATTCTTTCTCTTGTTGTCTTAAATTCAAACCACCAACAGCTAAACCAAAACTTAAACCATTAACGAATCTACCAATTTTTTTACCAACGTCATTAACTTGGATAGCCAACTCTCTAGTTGGTGCCAGAACAACAACTCTGGTTGCTGCAACTTTGGTTGGTTTATATAATAATCTTTCAATGACTGGAATCATGTAAGCAGCAGTTTTACCAGAACCAGTAACGGCACCAGCAATGATATCTTTACCTAATAAACCAATAGGAATAGTGGCACTTTGAATTGGAGATGGGGTAGTATACCCTAAGGCAGCTAAACCTTTTAAGATAGGTCTTGATAAATCTAAAGTATTGAAAGTTTTATGGACTTGCTTTTTAGCAGTTTCTGTCTCAGTTTGTGGTGCATAGAAGCCAGCAATTGCTTCTTCCGAGTCGTCTTCATCAGCAGCTTCAGTTTCAGATTCTTCAGATTCTTCAGGTTCAGGTTCAGGTTCAGGTTCTTCATCCTTTTGTTCTTGGTCATCTGATTCCTCATCAGCATCAATATCTTTAGTTTCTTTTGAGTTAGTACCTTGGAAACCCATACCAAACCCATCTAAAGCTAAATCTTCATCGTCATCGTCATTTTCTGGTTCTTCTTCTTCGTCTTCATCGTCTTCTTCTTCTTCAGCCTCCTCTTCTTCTTCATCCCCATCATCTTCATCTTCTTCCTTTTGTCTGATTGATGTGCCTACTAATTGGCCAAGACCACCTTTTCTTCTAATGATACCATCCAAATCAACACTGACTCTAGCAGTACCATCTTCTCTGTTAGCGTCACCAGAGAATTCCCAACCTTCTTCAGCAACTGCACCTAGATCTTCATTTAGATCAAAAACAAAATCAGTGTTTAGATCAGTAGAAGACTTCTCATCTTCTTTTTCATCTTGATCATTGAAGTTATTGGACTTCTTTACAACCTTCTTTTTTTTTTTATTAGATTTATCATTTTTAACAGTATTAGTCTTTTGTTTTAGTAGTTGTGCTTCAGGACTGGTGTCTTCTTCCTCTTCGAAGTCTAGGTCTGGGATATCATCTTCAGAGTCACTAATAGTAGGAACGAAATCATTAAATTTGACCATCTTTCAATCCAGATAAGTCTATAATAAACAAAATCTAATTTGTATCTCATCGCTTTAGAAAAATAAAAAAAAAAAAAATTTCTTCTAATCTCCGGGCTCACAACCAGTTAATAGATTACGTAATGACCACCTATGCTAAAGTCAAAAAAAACAGGAAACGTCTAAAAGATATCGAATAAGTAAATCTATTGCAAGATCAATTATATAGATAATTTACTTTGATCAGGACAATGGTCAATATTAGAAGTATATTGGCTCTAGGATCGAGGTATTCCGCATTACCACAGAATATCTCATCAACGTTGACAAGTTATTCACCATTCATAAATCATGCCAAAGATGATACTAACACAGCATATTCTCCAAAGACAATCTTTTTCCAGATAATTTGCATTCAAGTCTTCTATTATATGACCACAGTCTCATTGTTATTTGGGCTATCGCTATTGATTGGTGTCAAATTTGAATTGGAATGGGTATTTAGCTGGAAAGTTATAGGCTTCAGTAATACGTTAGGATTAACAATCATCGGCGTTTTGTTACTATCTTCATTCTTTTGTGTTGTGTTCATGACTTTCATAGTTGGTAGATCCAAACTAGCATGGGATTTTGCAATCACAGTACATTGCATCAATTTAATTGTAGTGTGGATATATAGTAAAGAATTCCCAAGGAGTTTAATTTGGTGGGGAGTTCAATTAATCAGTTGCGTGTTGTTAGTTAGTTTAGGGACTTATACTACCAGATGGCATGAATTAAGGGATACTTTCTTTGACGGTATAATTGATGATTCCTCGACTAGGCAACAATCAATTGAAATGAACGATAGAACCGAACAAGTTTAGAATTAAATGATTTTATGAGAAGTATGTATGTATCATGTGTGTAATAATGGTAGAATTTTTAGAGCATGGAAATAAACTAGTTGACTGTAAGGAGTTGTTTAGTAGATGCATGATTGTTTCTTGAGTGAAGAAATAAAATTATATTTTGAGCTTTTTATCTCTTTGTTCATTTGAGTTGATGATTAAAGTGAAAGCGAAGGCGCTAATACTGACGAGTGGAACTCAATCTATTTTACTAAAGTCTTTGATAATAGAAGAAAGTTACTAGAATTTATCATAAATTGTGGTTCATACCCCAAACTAACAAAAAACTTCTTTCAAAGTGATAACGGCTTTGGTGATTTTTGTGACACCTTTAACTCGAAAACTGGTAGTTATTTTGGAGCAATATTGACTATAAGATCTCAAACCTGCCGCTCATTAAAATAATTTTAAACAAATCAGTATTTATAACATTTAGTACAGCCTTTAGTTTCATTTCTATTAAAATTGCGGCCGAAATTTACTAAAAATATAGAAATACCTTCAAAAGACTGGACTAGTTAAAATCTGATGTATCTCCAATATCGAGTACTTGTATCTAAAATATACACAAGGTCTGTATAATATTGCTTGCCCTTCAATTTCAAACATTCGTGGTCTACTGTCGTAGTTTTTGAGTAGATTTCAATAGTCAATAAAAAAACTTGTCTGAAGATTAATAATCGAGTGATTTATCAGGAATACGTATTACAGTAGACTGAACTACAGTGGTCTGTAGTGATCAAAGCTGAAGGATCAATCAGCCCATTCCCGGATCCTAGACAATAGCTGTGAAATTTAGCTGTAAGAAACGATGATTATTATTTAGACTTAATTTAAGCAATAGGAATACACAAGTGTCACCTTTAATAGTGTTCCATATTGAAAAAAATCACAAATTGAGCGTGGATAGTAGAGCTGAGTTTTGAGGTCAGTTTGTGCTCAGTGATATGTTCATACTTTGTCTCATCTTAAATAAATATCTTATCTTCAGAGTTCGGGCGGGAATTATCAAATTGTAAGCAGCTGATAGTAAAATTCATTTGCTCCGCTACTGTCTTCAGCTCATGTCACTAGCAATAAAGGACTATATTATTGTAATAGGATAAAACATAAGATTCAAGTGATTAGAGTATACAATGATAACAATAAAGTGACGGTACATAGTAAACTTCTCACACTGAATATAAACACTGAAGAATAATTCCTTTTTGAGGTATGTCCGAGTTTTGAAATGCAGGCATCTAACTATACACATAAAAACATACATCGAGCTTATCAGTCATGAGGATCCTGGGAGTAGGACCGTCTACTACCTCTATATGTATGATATATGTTTAGAATTGAAACTACAAACAAACTATTGGGTATTATCAAAGGAGTATACCTATAGGTTCCTAATGATTTTCGTATATATCAGGAAGTCGGGATCATGGAATGTACATGCAGTCATATGATCAAATCAATATTGTTAAAATAATATTGCAGATTGAACCTATAGTAAATTCCCCAAAATGCATATAAATAAATTTTCGCGATTTTTCTGAATTTGTCTAAATGCTCTACTTTCAATTTGATTAATTCAGTTATATAATTCATTATTCGTGAGTAGCTGATCATTGACCAATTGTGAGCCTTGAACCCTTTTGATATTCATACTAGTATAAGGTAACAGGTTTTTGGAAATAGCTATATAATTTATCTTTGTGTATTGCATCCTATACAGTACATAATTTTTTCAAAAAATAAATAAAAATAGTTGATTAAAAATTTTAACTAACAATTGCCACGGTTACTATAGGTGTACAGTGTAAACCTTAAGATATAAGTTATAATCAAAATTGAATTATATATAGAGATAAAAAACAGGATCAACTAACTGATCACATCTGCCGAGAACCTCGTGGAAATTTCCAAGCTAACTACAAATTACGAACTGCGATATATATAAATCCAGTAATTTGTCGTTTGCCTATTTTCCCAATCATTTAATACCTGCATAACTGTAAAAGGCATATATATAATTTGCATCTTTTAGACAACTCTCTGGTTACAATCCAACGTCGAGGAAGTTCCAAGCAATCTCTTCGGTATTTCCCCCATATAAAAGGACTTTCAGCAACACAATTTTTGTAATTTTTCCAATTTTGAATACTGGCAGGGAAATTCCGCACATCAAGAAATAATCAAAAGAAAACTAAAATTCATTGAATCTTTTCTTGTTAATTGTGATTAAAAATTCACGAAACACAACAAGAACCCCATAAAGACTTATTGGAAATGAATTTCAAGAGACTAGCTATTAATATTTTGTCAAAGCCGATACTGTTGCTGAATCAAGTTTTGAGGTCAACGAATTCTAAGCCTAGAAATTTGAAGTTTCAAAACAATTATTTCAAGTCTAAAATTCTAATATTTATTGGATTGATATTCCTATTCAGCAATCTATTATTCAGTAATTTATTGATATTCAACATTGATAATTATAATAGATTCATAGATTCTTCCAAAAAATTAGATCTATACCTCGATTTAAATAGAAAATTTTTCAAATCTAAAGACTTTTTAAAACAATTCGCAACCCTCAAATTTAGTGATTTTAATTATTATGATGAATATTCAAAAAATCCTAAGAATTATTACAACAATGGTAATCATAGAACTCAGATATTCACTCATAATTATTCCACAACGGCCTATTTGAACTATCTGAACCAAGTCTATATCCAAGATCCGGATCCAACAGAATATTTACAGAATCATCAAATTCCGTTCCATTGGGGCGATTGGATAGATGTTTCTGCAGCTTTACCATTCAACGCAGCTTATGAATCTCTTTTGAACTCAGCAATGTTCAAAGGAGATGAACTGAAATTAAAAAGTGCAATCTATAAAATTTGTTTTGATGAATTGTTTGAAGGCAAAAAATCATGGATAAGTTCAGAAGATTTTAGAGAGAATTTATTCGTTTTTGAACAATTACAAGATATTGGAATATGCTCCTCTATCGTCTTAAGTAACTACTTCCCATTACCTGAAAGACTTTTATTTGAATCTGATTATAATTATTTTGAAATTCCTGTTAATCAAGATATTAAATTGAGAAAACCATTAGGTTTATCGTACTTTTCAAAAGTTGCTAGTGGTGACTATAAATCAAAGTCAAACATTGCAAAATTCATAAGTAGTGATCCTCATCAAACACCTAAATTGATGGATGATTTATTAACAACTATAAAAGATAAACTCCCCGAAGATCTTCAAAGAATTTCATTACAAGAAACATTAACTCAAAATCCATCAGATTTTGACGAACCTGATTTTGATAAAATTTATAATCAATCTAAAGCAATCAAGAATCCAACTCAAGAAGAAGCCAAATATTTCAAATTTTTACAATTTTCCAAAGATAATGTTGCAAAAGCTAGAAGGTTTTATTTCACATTCCCTTTAATTAAGAGTGATACAAGTGCAGAATTGCATCATTATACATTCCCATGGGTCAAAAAGATTATTTCTCATGAAGAAAGAATCAAAGTCGTTCATCACTTAGTTAGAAGTTGGTTTAAACTATGTGAAAAACATGGAGTTATTTCATGGTTTAATTATGGTAATTCAATTGGTTGGTATTTCAATGGAATGAACTTACCATGGGATAATGATGTTGATATTCAAATGTCAATCAAGGATATGGATTATTTAGGTAGAAATTTAAACAATTCTTTAATTATTGAAGATCCTAGTTTGGGAGATGGATTGTTTTGGTTTCAAACAAGTCCGTATTATTTACAACAAAATGATGCGCAATTCATTGATGCGAGATACATTGATACAAGAACAGGGATCTATATCGATATCAGTGCTTTATGGCACGATAAACAAAATCCACCTGATAAATTGAATTTAAAAGAAGGTGAAATTGCATTCCACTGTAAACATAATAATTGGTTTGCGTTTTCTGAAATTTTTCCATTGAAAAGAACTTTATACGAAGGTGCTCAAGCTTATATGATTAATGATATCAAAAGAGGGCTAATGAATTTTTATGGTGATCATCCAATGAAGCAGACTAATGAACATGATCATAATTGGCAACCAGATATTGGATTGTGGGTCCCTAATGAAATTTGTGAAAAAGAAAGAATTCCAAAGGATAGATTTGATCAAGATGGGCAACTAACGTTATATGGGGCATGTAATAACACAGAATTATTGGATTTATATAATAGAGTTAAACCAATGTGGCAAACTCATCAAAAAGAAGTTGAACTAATTGAAAAAGGTGAAAGTACAGCAGAGTTAACTAAAGAATCATTACCAATTTATAGATTTTTCAACCATAATTTATACCGTTAATAAAATTATGATACTAATTAAGATTCATAGGGTTTTTTCTGGTACATAATCATCAATATGAACAGAGTGTTCAATACATAATACTATAATAAAAATCATGTCATTGTATATATGTAAATGAAATATATCTACGCAAAGATTGGAATTCCTGAATACCCAGTCCAATAGTAGGGATCATTAAATCTCAAATTTTGATTCAAATCAGAGATTGTTTGTAACTCATCATTTGATAGTTCAAAATCTTCAATTTGTAAGTTTTCTAAGAGTCTCTCTTTGTTTGATGATTTTGGAATAATACCAATACCTCTTTGATTAGACCATCTTAATAAGATTTGGGCGGATGATTTACCATGTTTTTCAGCAATTGACTTGATGGAATCATGTTTCAATAATTCAGGTGTGTTCAATGCAACTTTATGATCTAATTCGAAAAATGAATTAGGTCCAAATGATGAATATGCAACTACCCAAATATTTTGTGATTTTGCATAGCTTACTAAATTTTCTTGGGTTAGATAAGGATGATGTTCAATTTGTAAGGCAACTGGTTTGATTCTGACTTTTCTTAAAAGATCTAATAATAAAGAACCTTGGAAGTTAGAAACTCCAATAGATTTGATTAATCCTTCATCGACTAAAGATTCCAAGGCTCTATAAGTTTCTAAAATTGAAACATCTTCAAATTCAAATCCAACTTCAGGATATCCAAAACCAGGTGGGTATAAATCTTCAATTGGGATGAATTTTTGAGCAATTGGGAAATGAATATAGAATAAATCTAAATAGGTCAATTGTAGATCTTTTAATGATTTTTCTAATGCTAATTTAACGTTATTTGGATGATGGTAAGTGTTCCATAGTTTAGAAACGATGAAAAGATCTTTTCTTTCAACGATACCTTCATCAATTGCCTGTTTGATACCGAGACCAACTTCAGCTTCATTACCATAATCTTGAGCACCATCAAATAATCTATATCCTAGTTTGATTGCGTTATAAACTTGAGATTGGGCATCAGACTTTGCTATTTTCCATAATCCTAGACCGATTGCCGGAGCTTTAAGACCGTTATTTAAAGAGACATAAGAGGACATAATGTGTGATATATTGTATATACTCTTGAGAAGTTGAAAGCAGATTGAGGAAGAAAAGAAGAAAACAGCAATTCAAAGTGTTTATATAGAGTCCTTTTCGGCGCTTTGATATCCTAATCCGGGGTAATGAAAGTGAAACTGCGTAATTGAAACAAAGGGAGGTGGAAGATGCAGAATACAATAAAATACTACTATCGGCTTCTAGATATAAATAATAATAAGGACTGACTATCAACACATCTGAGCATTCCATATATTGTAAGTAAAAAGAGTGGAAGAAGAGAGTAGAGTGGTGGAATATTACGTAATTATTACATCATCAGTTTTCTCATTTAGGATTACTAATTTATTAGCGCTTTTTCAATCTTTTCTTCTTCAACTTCAACTTCAATAAAGCACAAGAATTCAAAGATGTCTGAACCAACCAAAACCGAATCATCCTCTAAACCAAAACCATGTTGTGTCTGCAAACCTGAGAAACAAACCAGAGATGAATGTCTCCTAATCAACGGTCAAGATTCTGGTGCTTGTGATACTTTAATCGATCAATACAAAACATGTATGAAAGGCTATGGGTTTACAATTTAAGCAGTGAACTCCACAAATTTAACGCTTCCACCATGACCCATAATCGATGTATTTTTTTTTCATTTTCAACACACACACAACATACTGTTTCAATCTTGTACATATTTTTTATAGAATGTGTTGTGTTAATGCCATGTAAATATAGCCTTGTTCATATCAATTAGTTCTTTGTAGAGTTCTGTTGAAGTACACTCAATAACCCTGCTCATAACTACTCCATATATCATTGCCAGTATCATACAAATACTCTCCACAGATCTCTCTTTAGATCTAACTCTATAACTATGGCTCATCATATCCAGATTTTTTTTTTCCAGAAAAAATCAACACATGCAAATTAATTCGAAACTATTCAAAGAGTATCAACACACAAAATTAGGATAATCAAATCACTTTGGCCTTCATTCAAGATGTCAAAACATAGATCAGAAACATTATTATCAGCTTCGTTACCAACAACTTTTTCAGAACCAATTCAATTGGGGATTATTGGTGGTACTGGTCTTTATCATTTAGAATCTTTAACACCTGTTGCTAGATTAACATTATCAACTCCATGGGGTCAACCATCTTCATCAATCACTGTCTCTAAGACTCAAACTGGCTTCAACGTCGCTTTCTTAGCAAGACATGGTATTCACCATGATTTCTTACCTTCTGATGTTCCATCAACTGCTAATATTGCTGCTTTAAAGAAATTGGGAGTCAAGGTTATTATTGCATTTAGTGCAGTTGGTTCATTACAAGAAGAATTCAAACCTAGAGATTTTGTTGTTCCAAACCAAATTATTGATAGAACTAAAAGTATCAGAAATCATACTTTTTTCGAAAAGGGTTTTGTTGCACATGCTGGATTTGGTGAACCATTTGATCCAAAATTAAGTACAATTATTTCCAAATTCAAACATGTTATGGAAGAAAGTGGTCAAAATCTACACTCCAAACAATTAAACGGTAAAGATTTAACCGTTGTGTGTATGGAGGGTCCACAATTCTCAACAAGAGCAGAATCTAGAATTTATAAGTCTTGGGATGCTTCAGTTATCAACATGTCTGTTTTACCAGAAGCTAAGTTAGCAAGAGAAGCAGAAATTTCATACCAAATGATTTGTATGTCTACTGATTATGATGCCTGGAGAGAAGATGAAGAACCAGTTACCGTTGAAACCGTTGTTGGTAATTTGAAAGCAAATTCAGCAAATGCTAATAAAATCGCAATTGCAATCATTGATGAATTAGAAAAGGAAATCAAAGCTGGTAATATTGGTAATGATTTAGCGGGTTCCATGAAATCAAGTGTCAGTACCAACCCTCTTGGTGTCAAAAGAGAATTGTTGGAAAAAATGCACTATTTATTTCCAGGTTACTGGCCATTAGAGTAAATTTCACTGTATTGACTACAAACTGAAGTTAAATGCGTCAGAAAAATCATATTTTTTTTGTTTTGTTTCATTAGAAGTGTTTTTATTCATGTTATATAGAATGGTTTGAGTAACATTGTTTGTTTGTTATTCGAAAAATTGCTAGAAATATAAATTACTTGATATTTTGGAAATTTTAAATTCTTCTTGTCTTTGTAGGAGAATCCATTCTATAATAATATTTTGGACTTGGAATGTAAGTTGGAGTAAAAACACCAGAATTTTGTAAAGGATTCAACGATGAGTTTCTACTCTTTAAATTATCAATTATTGGATTGGATTTAAGTCTTGTTGATGATGATGAGATAGTTGATGATCTTATAGGCTTTATAGGAGATGGAGAAGACATAGGGGATGCTATTGGAGTCTTGCTTGGTGTTGAAGTGAGTTTGGATGTTGGAATGTTGTTACTAGTTTTAAGAATGTTATTATTCTTATTACTGTTGATTGTAGGTGATTTTATCTTTATTTTATCCTTATCATTAGTTTTAGTTGGCGATAGAAATGCATTTGTATTTGTATTGAATACCCTTGGTTCTATCTTTTGCAATTTCACATGATTGTCATTAGTGTTTGAATCTTCTTGAATTATAGGAAGTCCTAATAAATCTCTTTGCTGATTTGATAATTTTAAATCTTTGAATTCATCAGTTGGTTTTAAAATCTTATAGATCCCATTAACAATATTATATAAAAACAACACATTAAGTCCAGATCTAATATACCATACATAAGAATCATTCTGAAGATCAATTGATTTGAAATCTAGTTTCAACAAGATCAGGTTAACGAAATTCTCAACCAATCTTAGCGATAATAAAAGAATGAAGTTTATTAATATTCTCCTTGCTTCTATCTCCTTATTAACACTTCTTTTTTCTATCACTGGCAAAGCATCAATGCTCCATTGTAAGTCTTTCTCTGTACTCATCACTGTGGGTAACTGCTTCAAATATTTAAATATTCAAATATCAAGTAAACAATTCATAAAATTCTTCAGATTTCCGATTCAAATTCTAGTTCCGGCCACCAGTCACGTGAGTTATACACCGGAATTCATTAATGAGTTTTTCCCTTTTTTTTTCTTTTTTGCTCCGAAAAAAAAAAAAATCTTTAAAACACAAATTTTTGTTATTTAAATATCATTTAAAGATTTTCAAATTCTAGAGTCATTTCTGCTATTATCAATCATTATTAGGCAACTGGTACGTCTACAAGGCTAAGGGGTCACGAAAAATCAGCAATTACTTTCCAAATTTAGAGCTCTTTCCTTTAAGCTACCAATTCTGAGTCACAACTGATAATTGTGAATACGTGTGTCGTTCTGTGTTTGTTGCTATTCTAATTCGCTTTCAACGAGATATGGGAAGTCTACTACAATCTATTCTATGTTGTGCTGGAGACTCTGATGAACAATTACATAATACTCAATATCAGTCAACTAATAGTAATTCAAGAAACATTAAACACACTCTTTCAAGAGACACTAATATAAGTCAAAATAATTCAAATAAAAAAAACATTCAATCCACTACCTCTAAAAAAACTCATACAGATAAATCAGGAAAAAGTTCAGCAACTAGCAATAATAACAATAATACTAGTAGTAATAAAAAAATTGATCATAAAAGCAAAAACAACAATCATACAAAAACCACCAAAAATTCTATGATGAATTCTAATCCAAAAACTGATGTCAAAGTTTATGAAAACACAGACTCAACTGTTGACTCTGATAATTATGAAACTAACAATGTTGACTATGAAGTAACAACAGTTGAGAAAAACAATACTTCTCATGATTCCGATTTTACTTCAGATGAAGTTATTGAAGAATATGAAGATGATAATGAGGATGAATATTCGTTTGATTTAACTAAGTTACAACCTGGTCAAGCTCATGCTGATTCTGGCTGGCTATTAAATTCAAGACCAGCTAAATTAAGTAATAGAAAATGTTTGATCCTAGATTTAGATGAAACTTTAGTTCATTCTTCTTTTAAATATCTAAGACATGCCGATTTTGTTATTCCTGTTGATATTGATAATCAAATACATAATGTTTATGTCATTAAAAGACCTGGTGTTGATGAATTCATGAAACGAGTCGGTGAACTTTATGAAGTTGTTGTTTTCACAGCAAGTGTTTCAAGATATGGAGATCCTTTATTAGATGTTTTAGATATTAACCATAATATTCATCATAGATTATTCAGAGACTCTTGTTATAATTATCAAGGTAATTATATCAAAAATTTATCCCAAATTGGAAGACCATTGAATGAAATCATAATTCTAGATAATTCCCCTGCTTCTTATATTTTCCATCCACAACATGCAATTCCAATATCGAGCTGGTTCTCGGATGCTCATGATAATGAATTATTAGATATAATACCATTTTTAGAAGATTTGGCTAAAGAAAACGTTGAAGACGTTGGTTTAGTTTTAGATATCAATTTATAAAAAAAGGATAAAATAAAAACGATATAGATTACCCATAATCGTCGCAGAAAAAAGAAAATAATAAAAAAGATAATATTAATTAATCTTCTTGTATTCAAGGAGAGAAGAAATTATTGAGTTTTAATTTGATTTAGCTGGTTTTAAATTGAGTTTATTACATTTTTTCTTTGTTGTATTAAAATTAAAGATTTGAATTTTTAAATAATAGACAGTTTTTATGAATTTAATTAGAGAATCAAACAATGCAATTAAATAGTGTAGTTAATTACTTGCTCATATTTAAATAATCATTCCGTAAATATTAATATACACACTTACAATTTCCAAAAAGTCAATTTTCTTCATCATTTTCAGTTCTTCTTTCCCTTTTAAGTCTTTTATCTTTCTCTTCTTCACTTTCCTTGAAAGCAGTACTAACGATTTGTCTTTGTTTCTTATGTATGAATGGTTTTTCACCAGGTTTACTATTCTTTCTATCGTTTTCTTCCCTTTTATTCAAAGCATTAGTTTCAATAGTTTTAATTTCTTTGGCCCTCTTAATAACCATTGGTAGATGTCTATGTCTTGAAATCTTTCTGATTTCAGGCATGAATTTGAATCTTTCTTTTAATGCATTATCATATTCTAATTTATTTCTTAATTTGGTTGATTTAACTTGTGGAGTTTCATTTGCTTGTGATCTCCATAATCTTACATTCCCATCATCTGAACCACTGAAGATATATTTTGAATCCATTGAAAATTTAACTTGAAAGATATGTTGCATTCTCTTAGTATGATAAACGTCTCTTGAATGACCTTCATTAACTTTATATATTCTAATTGTTTTATCATATGAACCACTCACGATTTCTTGACCAGTTGGTGAGAAATCAACATCTAATACAGCAGCAACATGATCTTCAAATACATTTAATGCTTTACTCATGTTTCTCATATCGTAATAGTATAGATTATGATCTTCATTAGCAGTGACAAAATTAAATGCTTCAATTGGATTCCATTGAATTGAATTAGTTCTTAAACTTTGAACAATTTTTTGTGTTGGTGAATTAGTTCTAATATCATATAAGACAACAGAGTTATCAGAGCCACATGATGCTAAGACTGATGTTTCAGTTTTGTTGAAAGTGACTCTATTAACATTATCAGCACCCCAACTCAAATTAGATTTCGGTCTTGATCTATTTTCATCCCATAATTGAATAACAGCACCACCAGTGACGAATAATGGATCATCTCTATGATGATCTATACTACTGAATGCATGTTCTGATAAATACTGTTTCTTTAAACCTTGTTCATTAACATTATTCTGATCAGCATCATCAAATTCACTTGAATCAACACTCCATAATTTAATTGATTTATCATCAGAACAAGACATTAATAAACCTTGTGGGGTGACACAAGTTCCCGAAACGTTCCCATAATGTGCCTTAAAGCTCGCTAATTCAGTTGAAGTTGTGACATCCCAATATTTGATAATACCATCTGCAGAACCAGTTGCAATTCTGTTTAAAATTTGGAAATTTTTACTTATGGAATAGATACCATCTCTATGACCACGACCTAGTTGACCAACAAATGGCTTTGCAAACATACGTTCCAATTTAGTTGCAGTTAAAGCTTTTTTGTATTCTCTTGCTCTTTCAAATTGATGTAATTCAGGATTTAAATTTCTTGAAACATTAGATTCTTGTGTATTACGAACAGGAACATAAGTGTCTGCTGATCGACTTATAGTTTTGATTTTCTGTGGAACATATGTTAGTGAATATACTATCAGGTAAATAAAAAAGTCTTTTAACCCACCATATTGGCACAATAAATATGTCTATCTAACCAAATTAACTCTTGATAAAAACTTTTTATTTCTCTTTTAAAAGAAAAAAAAATACTATAAAAAATTAGCGATGAGCCGGAATTCAGAAATATCACGTGTGTTTAGGTCGGAAATCATACATCTATCATAAACTCAAATTTATTTACAACTTTCTTATTAAATATTTATATAAGTAGGATTCAAGTCCATTATAGGACATCATTGATAATCTTCGATGCTTCTTTATATGTTTTTAATAATTTCTCACATTTTTCTCTTTCTTGTGCTAAATTAGCATCTTCTAGCAGCAATTCATCATATAATTCCTCTTTGTATAATTTTGAAACTAATCTATTTTGAACACCGTCTTTCGAGAAATTAACGAGTAAGCACATAATTGCCTTTGGAACCTGATCTTGAATCATTTCTCTAATGATACCGAAGTATGAAGTGATTAGTCTTTTGATTAATTCACATTCTAATTCTTCACGTTCTGAAAGAACAGGATCTTCGGTTTCTAATGTTAGATCATGAGGTGGTTGTTGTGGTAAATATGGATGAGTTTGTTGATCCATGTGTTGAGCAAGATCGGAACTCATATGTAGATCTTCAAATGCTTTACTCAATTTAGTTGGTTGTTTTGTTCCATTCATTTGTAGTGATTGAGGTTGCTGTTGTTCTTTACCAAAAAAGAATTTCAAGAATGACTCATTTGATTGTTGTTGCTGCTGCTGCTGCTGCTGCTGCTGTGCGCTATTGCTATTATAGAATTGCGTTGTTTCATTGGTTGTTTCACTTGTAATTTCAGAATCTGATGTATCAAATTGATCAATTGACCCATTGTTTGAGGTTAAATCATTATTTTGTTCAATTATCAAAGGCGCTTTAATAGTTTGTTCAGATAGAGCCTTTTTAGGTAATTGAGATTGATGTTTTCTTGATTTTGCACGATCTTCAACAACACTTGCCATTGCAGCTGGTGCACCAATAAATGAAGGATGATTTGTATTAATATAAGATCTATGAATTTCAATCAAACTTGCAACATAGGAAATGGTTGGTCCTAATCTTTCTCTTAATAAATCACTAATAACTTCAATTAAACGTTGTTGTAACTTTGGATATCTCGCTAAATCTTTACTTCCTGAATTATGACAAATTTTCATCAATTCTTCATAAACTAACTCAACACATCTATGAGATGGAGCTTCTAATAATTTGATTTGGGGTTTAACTAGTAAATCAAATGCCAGTTCAGGAACAAATAATGACGGTCTTGGACCTGTCGAATTTCTAATTGCTGTTCTAATATCATTAATTGACAAGTTAGCTGTTGGGTCAATTGATGCCAATGATTGCCCTAAAACATCGTGATAGATATAATAAATTCTTGCACCACCACATAATTCTTTAGTATTGATATCTAACGAAGAACCTTCAATTGAACTTATGAAATTAGTGGCAAATTTAGTCATCAATTGTAAGATTAAAGTGCCACGATCTTCTTTTTTCAAACTGTTTAGACCACCATAAGATAGTAATTCTTGTTCAGTCTGACCCATAAGGGTGTTTAATCTAGCTTTAATATCAGGTAATTTTTCTCTGATATGATTCATTAAAGTTTGATTTAATAATTTTGCTAAATATTTCGTACCACATCTATTTGAAATAGTTCTGTAAGCGGGATGAGATCTGAAGAAGTCTTCTTCACCTTCCAACCCTTCTTCAACTGATTTATTTGTAATGATATCTTGTTGAGATCTGTTAACGACACCGACAAATCCTAATTTCAATGGATAGACTTTACCCGAAATTATATCTAGAGCATTTGTACCATGATCCATTAAATCCAGTTTGGATAAGATACCAATAGTCCTTTTACCTTGAGGATCAACTTGTCTAGCTAATTTTAAAGATTCTGAATTGACTAGATCAACGTTGGCAGGTGATACAGCTAAAATGATACAATTTGGTTTAGCAATATATTCCAGTAGTAGGTTTCTAATTTGTTTCTCAATATCTGTTGGTTGATCACCAATTGGAACTTTGGTGATACCTGGCAAATCAACCAATGTTAAATTTAAAACTTTTGGCGAATAAATTTTCAAATTGATTGGAATTCTTGAAATACCTTTATTTTTACCTGCAATTCTTGAAGTTTCATTTTCAATTTCTCTACGAATGTCTTGAAAATTGTAAAACCTTTTACCAGGGATATGTAAAAATTGACCCCATTCATTCAAGATTTCAGGCTTATAATCTTGTTGTTGCTTTAAATGTTGAGCTAATGAAAATTCAGGTTCTGGACTAGGGGAATTTGAATGATGATCATATTGATGAATCAAAGGAGAGTCTTCAGCAACATTGATCAACTGTAAGACTAATGGTCTTCTTGTAACGATACCAGTACCTCTTGGTAAGAAATCTTTACCCACAATTGTTTCTAGAATAGATGATTTACCAGATGATTGTGACCCAATGATACTCAAAATAGGCAAGTCTAGAGAGTCAATACCAGCGTCATAAGTGACGTCTTGAAGTCTGTTAACTGTTGGGATCAAATCTTCTAAAGACATTACGTGCTTCAACTATGAATTTTTTTGATTTAATTTTTGATTGTGAAGATTGTTTGTTTTTTTTTATACTGGAAAGAAATGTTGAGATTTTGAGATTTCCCAAAAAATCGCTTACGTCATCGTAGGTTGATTTCGACTAAGAATTCTATTAGGTATTGTCTATGTACTACTTATAAGGCTATTTCTTCGGTTTCTTTCTCACTAAGGTCATGTTCAATGAGTTGATCTCCTCTGCTCTTTTCTTTTGCAAAATTTTGGTTTCAATAATGTGATTTCCAACGATTTTATCCAATTTATACCTAAAATGATGATTCAAGTAATCTTTAACATTGATTAATGATTCAATTGCGCCTTCATCCGTGCTATAATCTTCTCCAGTGATATAAGTCTTCACGTTCTTGAAATGTTTAAGAGACAATGCCAATCCATGTTCAAAGGCATAGTTTTGTGGCTTCAAAACACCTTGAACTCCAATAACTGAAACAGTTACACCTAATCTAAATTCCTGTCTTATTTGTAGTTCATTCCAAAACTGTTCATTAGTTACTTTTAATATTCTATTTTCAAGGACTAGATGCTCTAAAAATCTTGTTTTTGGATCATCTGGAAATAGTGGAATGTTATAAACTGCTAAATCATTATTATTTTCAGTGAAAATATCACCAATTTTCCAATTTAAAAAATTTAAACGAGTTAGATATCTTTTTGTCTTAAAATCATCTTCAGCTGGGATTCTTAACGTCGCAAAAGTATCATTTGATTGAAATGATTCTATCAGTAAAGAGTCCAAAACTTTCAGCCACCAATTCAATAATTGGTCTCCTGTTAAGATATGCTTATTCGGATTCTTACCAGATTCAGGAAATAGATATTGTGGTTCAGGTCTTGTAAATAATGCAATTTTAGTTAAATTTGTGTTATTTTCTGGTAATTTTATGGAATATGGCTTAATCTGTTCTGGAATTGATAATGATCCATTATTTCTATTGATAAGAATATTCAATGCAGTTCTAGTTGATGTGTTTCTAGTTATTGAGTTCTTGGTATCCTTAGGGGTCAGAGATTTTGGTATGATATTGATTAAATACTGTTCAATTGATAGGTTTAATAGATATTTGATTATGTTTGAAGTGATCAGATTGATTTTAACTTTTGACGAATTTTGGCCATTTGTATCTGCTTTTGAAACGAAGAGTAATGATTCTGTTTTGTTTTGATTATGATCTATTGTTAAGTAAATGAATATTTCTAGTGCAAAAAAGATTAAATCATTGTTCGAAAGTGTTATAAAATGTTCAACTTTGACGGTTTTGATACCATTTGATGGATCTTTAGGAGATACTAAAGGATGTGTTTCTCTAGGATTTGACTGAATGTGAATTACTTCATAATCCTTCTCATTTGGCAAAAAATTCTTCAAATAATCACTCAATTTCATTGGATTCAACGTTAAATGCCATTTTAGCTGTATAATAAATATAAATAATTACTGGCGTAACAAAATAAAAAAAAATATTACAAAATTCACGTGACTACAACAATCATATAAAGACATCAGTTTTCTCATTAAATCATTCTATAAAACCCATATTCTCTCTCTTTAATACTTGATATTATTACAGTAATATGGTTCATGCTCCTTGGTACTCATCTGGAAGAAAAACTAATCTTTCAATCCCATCTTTTGTCAATAATACTTGTCTAATAACACCACCCGAACTACCATCCCATTGAATGGCTTGCGATAATGCAGTTTTGGCAAACTGAATAACTTCTTCTCTAGTCATATCTTTCTTGAAGTTTTTGTCAGTCCAACCATAAATGTAAGCAGAACCTGAACCTGCAATTTCGTAATCTTTTTTATGTACTGAACCACCTAATGGTATACTGTAGATTTCACCACCTGTTTTCTCATCATAACCAGCAACGATCAAACCAGCAGTCAATTGGTCTTTGTTAGCGTATGTTAGTTCTTGGAATAAAGAAGATGCGATCTTAGCAGTTGCAGGTTTCCCATGAGTGGCCACGTAAAGATCAAGATGATATTTGACAATGTCAGCAACAGCTTGTGTGTCAGCAGCAGAACCGGAACGACAACACCAGACTTTTTCATGGACCTGTGTAAGTTTATCAGTGACTCTGTTAGCGATATAGGAACCAGTTGTAGTTCTTGAATCAGCACCTAACAAGACACCATCCCTGTACTTGACGGCCATGATAGAAGTCCCTAGATTGACTTCCCCCTTTTTAAGATGATTGACATCGACTGAGATTCCGTTCATTGGACTGAAATAAGGAGAATTGATTGAATCTGGAGTGTTTTCGTTAATAGAAAACGAATTTGTTTTTGATCGTTTTGCCACTTCAAAAAAAAGCGATTGAGATTACCCTGAGTAAAGAGCTAAAGACCAGAAAAAAAAAATTTCAGTATGAAATCAACCAAATCCAACAGAAATTCATCATCTTAAAATCATGTCTCTTCCATTTAATGTCAATGAATTGGCTCCATCTGTCAATATTTGGGGCCCACCAGCCACCATCCCATCCTCTTTATCATTCTCAGACATCCCATACGCTCCTTTCTCCAAAGGTGATAAATTAGGTAAAGCTGCTGACTGGTTCAATAACGATGTTTTAAACAAAGATAAAGATTCTAAATTTAAAAAACCTCAAAGAGATCAATTCCATGCTTATGGTGCTTCTGCTGCGTCTCAATTTGCAGCTGAAGAAGCTTCCGCCGAAGGTGAAGAATTCGAAATCGTGGATAGTTCAAAATCATTGTTGAAAAATTCTTTAACCAACAACAACAATAACGGTCAAACTACATTATCTAGAAACAACAGAAGAACTCAGCAACAAAATAATAACCAAAACAATACCAATTACACTAAAAAAGCCGTTCAAACTTCCGGTAACCCACCAAAGAAAGCCTTTGCATTTACTAATAATCGTAGAAATTGGAAAGATGATAAACAAGAAAGAATCAGAGAATCATCCGTTAAGGTTGAAGATTCATGGAAAGTTATCAGTGATATTGAGTTACATAAATTAACTAAATTGAACTATGAAGTTGCTAAAGGTGAAGATTTACAAGTTTGCGGTTTGATCAACCCATACAATAAGAAATTCGAAAAATCAACAGGTTTATTGAAAACTATTGATAAGACCTTCTACAATCCAACCGCGTCTGAAGATCCTGTTATCCAATCCTTAAAAGAATCCAAATCTGCTCAAGTCTTTACTGCTGAGTCTGTCATCTCTCAATTAATGTGTGCTAACAGATCAATTTATTCATGGGATATCATCGTCACCAAAAAAAATGGTATTATTTCATTTGATAAGAGAGAAAGTTCCAACATTGACAGAGTCACCGTTGATGAAAATGCTCAAGACCCTCCATCTGATTTGAATGATTCAAATGTCAATAATGTTAATAATTTATCATTAGAAGCAACTTTCATCAATCAAAACTTCTTAGCAAACTCCGTTTTAGAAGATCAAACAATCCAATTACAAAATCCTAATCCATTCCACGATGGCCCAAATGATAAATTATTATCAAAGGGTTACAAATATAAGAAATTCCTTTTGAAAAACTCCCAAGATGATGAAAATCCAATTTCAATGATCATTAGAACTGAATTTGACTCTAAAGATCCAGTCACTCAACAAACTTTATCCATCAAAGCTGTGAACGAATATAGCAATGTTGGTATTGACTGGAAAACCAAATTTAACTCACAAAGAGGTGCAATCATTGCAGCTGAATTGAAAAACAATAACAATAAATTCGCCAAATGGGCAAATCAATCTATTTTAGCAGATGTTGATCAAATTAAACTAGGTTTTGTCTCAAGAGTTAACTTTAAAGACAACAAAACTCATACCATCTTAGGTGTCACTTCTTATAAACCAGCTGATTTAGCTTCTCAAATCAACTTCTCAATTGGTAACGGTTGGGGTATTGTTAAATCTTTTATTGATATTATTAACCATGAAGAAGATGGTAAATTCCTCATCTTAAAGAATCCAAACTCTCCTAAATTAACTCTATACAGAGTTCCTGAAAACTCATTTCAAGAAGAATAGATACTTGTGACTAGTTGATTTAATTGCTTGTAGTTTTGAAATTTAACTATACTGATATGAGTTGCAACAACTTATCATTTTTCGTGAACTCTAAAAAAAAAACAGAACTTATCACCAACAGTGGTAACTTCGAATCTCTCCCGTGGCTGGAATAGAGAGGCCTCTTATTTCAATCATTGATAATGAATTATACCTTGAAACGCATGACTTTCACGTGAAGTTTTGGAAAGAAAAGAAGACACGATTTGAAAAACGAACAAGTGGAAAACACACAGCAGAATCGACCTAATCACACCCATAAATAACAATGCAATTGACTTGGGTCTTATCATTTTTGGTGACACTAGTGCAAGTGCTGGCCTTCTCTCCATCACCTGACTGGGAAAACACAAGTTTTAAAAGAACAATCGATCTTTCCAAATCTTACGTCAAGGAAAGATACCAATTAACAATCAAAAACATTGCAAATACTCCTATTGATACTTATTACTTCGCTGTTCCAAACTATGTGTTTGAGAATTTGAGTGGGTTCAGTGTCATTGATGCTGCTAAATCTAAAAAGAGGAAAACTTTAGAAACTGAATTGATTGAAGAAATGACTGAGATTAATGACATTCCTTCGATCAATTACATCAAAATTAAATTACCACAACCAATTTCACCAAAATCTACTACTCATTTACTTGTTAATCTAGTCATTTCTGATTTCGTCGAACCAATTCCTTCAAAGATTGAATTGACTGATGAACAAACTCTATTATTAAGAACTTCTAAAAAACCATTGAGTGCCTACGTTACATCACCAAATGAATTGGCTATTGTTGGTGTTGCTAATGCTCAAGAGTTGGCATTAGACGGTAAAGAAGTTGAACAAACAGCTAAAGTTGAGGATTCATCGCTCAAATATTCCTTTGACTCTCAAATTGAACCATTCACTATTTCTTCATTGCCTTTATTATATACCCATAATTTACCATTACCTAAAGTTGTTAAATTAGACAGATCCGTTTGGGTCTCTCATTGGGCTGACTCTTTACAATTTGAAGAATTTTATGATTTGACTAATGAAGCTGCAGAATTAAAACATGGATTTTCAAGATCTGAATTCATGAAGGATAAACAAGCTATGAAGATGACACATTCACTTGTTGTCATTGAAATGGCATTGAATGAAGATTCAGAAGACATTTATTTCACTGATTTGGTTGGTAATGTTTCTACTTCAAGAGCATTTTCTGATAAAGTTTACTTGAGACCAAGATATCCTATTTATGGTGGTTGGAATTATAATTTTACTCTTGGTTGGACTAATAAATTGAATAGATTTTTATCAACTATCCAAGGTACTGATGAATATTCTTTAACTATTCCGTTAATTAATGGACCATCAGACGCAACTTATGATGAAGTTAATTTGAACTTCTATCTACCAGAAGGTGCTGAGTTTTTATCCATTGAATCTCCAGTTGAATATGAAAATACTGTTGAATCTAATGAATTTTCCTATTTTGATCTAAGTAAAGGTCATACTAAAGTTACATTTGTTTATAAAAAATTGGTTGATGAATTGAAAGCTGCTGAAATCACAATCAAATATAAATACACCACTTTAAACCTCTTAGAAAAACCAATCAACGTTGCTAAATTCTTATTCATCGGTTTAATCAGTTATTTCTTTTTGACAAAAATTGATATCTCGTTAAAAGCTAGAAAATAGAAACATATTAATCAGCTACATAGAATGAAATAAATTGAAATAAAAATTTAAAAAAATTACAATTTGGTCAGTATATACACGCGTATAATATTTCTATGTGTCTCGTTTCATTCGTTAATAAATAAACCATACCTGATTTAAAAAACATTATCTGATTCACCAGGTAATCTAGGAACTCTTTTAGGTTCCCAGTCATCTTCACCTAAACCTTGCATTCTATAGTATTCTTCTTTGATATCAACAGTTCTCTTCTTAGATCCAACATCCAGCATTTCTTCTTCATCCAACTCATGAACTTTTCTATCATGATTTTCATATCTGATTGCAGTGAAACTTGATAACCAAACTGAAGCAAATCCTAGAGCTGCAAAAAATGGTAATCCAAACAATAAAAATGGATGTTTTTTCAATCCCTTTTGGTAACGTCCGGCAATTGAAGCATCATAGATTGCTTGTTCTCTTTTGGATCTGAAAGTTTTGACATTGAAAACCATTTTGGTAGAGCAAGTTTTTGAGTCTTTTTGGCTTCTTTTCACTTCTAGTAGAGAATTCAGTCAATAATAATAAAATTTCGATGGTGTCTGGATGTCTCCACACGTGAAAGTCACGCTTTTTAGCAATTTAATCCAGTTTTTCCAATTCTTGTAGAAGGACTGGAAGAGTTGAGTGCTTCTTTTCAAGACACTATAATCCCACTCCATGATTATTTCTATTCTCATCTCAACAGTTTATTACTCAAAATTATTTTTGTGTCAGCAAAAAAATATTTTTAAATTTGATTTCAATCTTCTTATCAATCACATCAAATAATAAAAATGTCAGAAACAACAGGCTTATTGGATGGAATCATCCATAAGAAACATTCACTTAGAAAGAGAATCTTTCCTCTTGCCACTGCCTTTACAATCAGTGAGTGAATTTTTCAATTTGTGGCCCATCTTTAACGCTTACTAACTTTATCAGTATTTGTCTTTATTGGTTACTTCTCCCTATGGAACGCGTTTCATGAAACAGCATCACCAAATGGTAAGAAAAACATAATATTTCTAGTCACTGATGGGATGGGACCTGCTTCACTATCATTAACTAGGTCATTCAGACAATTAAGGGATGGTTTACCAATTGATGATGTTTTAACATTAGATAAGCATATGATTGGTTCTTCACGTACTAGATCAAACTCCTCATTAGTCACCGATTCAGCAGCTGGAGCTACTGCCTTCTCTTGTGCAATGAAGACTTTTAATAATGCAGTTGGTGTTGATGCCAATGAAGCTCCTTGTGGTACTTTATTAGAAGCGATGAAATTACAAGGGTATCATACTGGATTGGTTGTCACCACTCAAATCACAGACGCGACACCAGCAGCATTTTCAGCACATGTTTCATATAGATTTTATCAAGATTTAGTTGCAGAACATCAAATTGGAAATTATTCTTTAGGTAGAGTTGTTGATTTAATGATTGGGGGCGGTAGAGCTCATTTTTATCCACCAAAGGATGTGGAATATGGTAAAGGTGGTTCCAGATTAGATGATAGAAATTTAATTGAAGAAGCAATTGAACAAGGCTGGTCTTATGTCTCCAATCGTGAAGAGTTTGATGCTTTGAAATTAGGTGATAATGTTCAGTTACCATTATTAGCATTATTAGAAGATAAAGATATTCCATTTGATTTAGATAGAGATGAAAAAGTTTATCCATCTTTAGAAGAACAATCAATTACTGCGCTAAAAGCTTTGACAAAAGCTACGGAAGATTCAGATAAGGGATTCTTTCTATTAATTGAAGGCTCAAGAATTGATCACGCTGGTCATAATAATGATCCAGCAGCACAGGTCCGTGAAGTTTTAGCTTTTGATAAAGCTTTCAAATCAGTTTTAGAGTTTGTTGATACTTTGGACACTGAAACTATTGTCATTAGTACCTCAGATCATGAGACTGGTGGTTTGGTCACAGCAAGACAATTATCACCAAAATACCCAGATTATAAATGGAACCCACAAGCTTTAATCAATGCTAAACATTCAGGAGAATATTTGAACCAAAAAATTCTGGACTATGATGGTGATAATCTTGAAAAATTCATAATTGATGAGATCTTAATTAAAGATTTGGGAATTGAAGATTATACCAAAGAGGAAGTTGAATTATTGGTCAAGAATAAATCATTCACTCATTACTATTTAAATGACATCGTGTCAAAAAGATCACAAACAGGTTGGACCACTCATGGTCATTCAGCAGTTGATGTCAATATTTATGCTTATTCAAACAAGAAAACAACAATGTATCAACTTTATGAAGAATTAGGAGGAAATCATGAAAATACAGAAATTGGTAAATTTATGAGAGATTTCGTCAATGCTGATTTAGATGAGATCACAGCTAAGATTTCAGATGTTACTATTAAACCTGAAAGTTTTATTATATCTGGAGAGATTGTTGATAAATATCATCAGCTAGTATAAAACTACGAAAAATCAAAAAAAATATCTAAACGTCCAAATCTAAATTAAAACACACACAAGTACAACAAAAAGATATTACATATCTAAACCATAACGCTAATCATCAACTTTTTGATCTCCTTGCTGTAACATTTCAGCTTTTGCTTTTTCAACTTCTTCTTCCAATCTTTCAAGATTGAATTTTTCCTGCTTTTCCATCTCTGTTTTCAACTCATCTTGTTTTTTCTTTTCTGCCAATATTTTTCTAAAGTTATCAACATAATTTGGAATCTGATCAGCTCCACTATTTGATTTATAAAACTTTTCAATACATGAGCCTGGAGTCCATGTAAAATCTTCCATTGGATCACAAATACAATTCATGTTCATTCTAAAATCTGTATCAAATGGGCAAACATTCAATTTATTTGACTTGTTTTTATTAGTGATTCCCAGATTATTGAGAAAAAATATATAATTTCTATTGTCCAACAAAGTAACGGCCAATGTTCTTAATGTTGAATCTTGCCAATTTTCATAAACTAATCCATTTGTATCTAAGAAGTAATTCATGAACTTTTGATATTTTTCACTTCTGAAGAATCCTAAATATCCCATCTCAAAAACAGTTTCAAATTGACAATTGTTGAAAGTTTCCCCATTATCATCTGAAATGAAATCAATTAAATTATTTGAATGAATATCATTAGGTTCTTTGGAAATATATTTTAAGGTTTTATCCCATAATGATTCAAAAATATTTGGTGAATTTACTGAAGATAAACTGAATGCATAATTTTTAGAGTTTTCCTTCATGAATTTGAATAAGTCAATATTGATATCACAGTTTATTGAAAATCCTGGAGTCACTTTCATATAATAATCATAATTTGATAATTCATCAATTTGGAAAATTGAATTTACCCAGTAATTCTGTATCGTCTTAGTCTTTACTGTTATCTTTTCATCAATGCCTTTTTCAAGCAACTTTTGTTTGATTTCTTTTAATGTCCCACTTTTGGCTTTTTTTGGAGCTTTAAATCCTTCCCTTTTGGCAGTTGAGACAAACTGAATTTCTCCAGAAATTAAAGATGATGTACTCTTCATGAAATTTTCTGAATGTTTCCCATCTGTCAAGATCATCCAGTCATATTTGAACTTGTTATTGAATCTATCTTCCACTGTTCTGATTGTAACTAATGCGGAATATAGATCCATAGTTCTTGAAAACATCACAATCACACCTTTTGGTGGCTCTCCATCGTTAACAGGGTTCATAGTTAGATCATAATCGTCATTACTGAGACCAGCGTTGTCTAGAATGTTCAAGTTGAAACCTTCATTTCTCCAATCGTCTAACTTATCTGTGAAATGCGTAATTTGTTCATTTATTGATTGTAATGACGATGTGGTGTATTCTTTATATTCATATTTTCCTCCACTTAAGAGAAGGAAACCGATCAGAAGAGTAAAAGGAATTAATATCAGATACTTATAGTTGAGCCGCATGTGCCGTTGGAAGGCCCTCAGTAGTGAATTAAGCATCTTTATTTGTTTTATCTACAGAAGATTTTGGTTGAATTTACTCGGGGAAATTTTATTCGAATGAAGAAGGTGATTGAAATAACAAGTAATGCTCAAAAGTCAAACAAAAGACAAATATTCTTATAAACTCTCAATGTACATATAAGTGTAAATGTGCCATTCAAACTAACTAATAATAATTTGTACCTTAATTTTCTACGACACTTCTCTGCTCAACCACATTTTATTAGTTACATTAATATATATTAGGTTACACTTTATCAATTAATCACTGAAATCATCTTCTGGTGGTGGAACATATGGTGGTGGTTTGAAGTATTCTTGATCAGCAACAACAGCAGCTTTGAAAGCCTCTTTATCATCGACGTATTCATATAAAAATTCTAACTCTAAGTCATGTACTTGTCTACCTAAAATAATTAAAGAATGTAATGGTTCACCAGATTCATAATCACATAATTCTCTTAATGTAGCAGCTTTGAATTTTTGATTTGGAGATCCTAATCTTGAAATTGCAACAGCTGGTGTTTCTGGTGTATAACATTTCTGACCTCTTTTTTCTTCAACCTCAAGAAGTTGTTGTGCAGCAGTTTGGATATTCATATATCTTGGTGGTTCATAGATTAATCTGCCTCTAGCCATGTTTTCAATACTTTGTTCTTTCACTTTGATATCTAATAGACATAAAGTATGTAACCCAATTTTTCTGTTTTCTAAGATTTTATCATAGAATGAATCTGGTCTCCAATTATCGGTGAAGAAACATAGTGAGATAGTTTGGCCAAATGTATATAACTGTAGACCACAAGCACCAACTGCATTCATCACTGAGGCATTGTGAATAGCTTCAACTTTGATATTTAGTTCTCTTGCCCTTATGATTAGATCAGTATGAGTAGTAGCTCCAAATGGATCACCAACAACTAAAAATGCAATGTCTTCTTCTTGACCGTTTTCTAAAATTACATCAGATCCCCCTTCAACGAGTTCTCTATCAGCTAAAATAACTTCACGACCATAGAAATTTTCTAATGATTCTTTATTGGCAGCCATTAAAATTGAAGTGTATGCTTCTAGATAAACTCTGGAACATCTCTTCACTATTTCTAGACCTCTAACTGTGATATCACTTTCATAAGAAAGCCCTAGTCCGATAACGTAAAGCATTGGAATTCTCTTCTTATTACTTCTGTCTCTTTAAAAGCTCACGATAATTTTTTCATATTATTTTTCTTTAAATCATGTGACTGAGACTTAAATTACACCTACTTCTTACGGTCCTTTCTTTGGGTCATAAGAGATGAAATGGCGTGATCTGGCTGATAGGAGAAACGAGGTTTTGAAGCCAGTTATTCCTATTCTCATATCCTTAGGAATGATTTACTTGTCGTGGATTTATTCTCAATATGTTTGTTACAATGAGGTTTATAAACATCATTCAAAAGCTACAGGAATTGGCCTGATAGTTGGCAATTGTCTAATAATTCTGCTGATATACTTTATATGGATACAAGTTTTTGTCTTAGGACCAGGAATTCAACCCAAACTGCCTGTGTTCAAGTTGATAAAAGATGATAGAACCGATTACAAATCAATTGAACCACCAACTTATTTCTTCTGTGATATTAATGGATATCCACCCTGGTGCTCCACTTGTCAGTCTGTCAAAGCAAATAGAGCACATCACTCCTCCAATATGAATAGATGTGTTGGAAGGTTTGATCACTACTGCTCATTTATGGGTTCTACAATAGGTAAAAAGAACTACAGATTATTTGTTCAATTCATGTTTTGGTATTTGAATTACTTTATTTATATTGGAGTATCAAGTGCTATTTTCATGAATGATATCCATACAAGAAATGGAGTTAATGGAAACTTGATTGTGCTGTTTATTGCCGACATATTCTGGATCATTATGATAACTGGTTTATTTTTAAGTCATCTAATTTATATTAGAAAGAACATCACTTCAATAGATGACATAATTACAAAAAGACATAGAAAGAATAAAACCATCAATGATCAATTCCTTAGTTATAAATATGGGGAAGAAAGATACATTATTAGAATTAATCCTAACGTTGATTATATATGGGATAAAGGATTCACTACAAACTGGATTGAATTCATGGGTAAAAATCCAATCTTCTGG
This sequence comes from Phaffomyces antillensis, assembly GCA_003707195.2. Lineage (NCBI taxonomy): Eukaryota > Fungi > Ascomycota > Saccharomycetes > Phaffomycetales > Phaffomycetaceae > Phaffomyces > Phaffomyces antillensis. Next base: position 178,333 of record PPNI02000022.1, read on the forward strand.
ATTATCCCATATAGATCTAACATTGCAAAACCAGGAAATGGAGATGGTTCTACTTATTATGAAATTTTACAAGACTATAATGAAGAAATGAGTATTGAATGGATTAAAACAATTGAAGATAGAATTAAAAAAGGAAACTTGAAAGTATTTGGGAAAGAAGACTGTATATAAATATAGAAAACAAAAAGGCTAAAATAAAATCAAAACATCAAATCAAGAGATTACTTGCATGAATTTATTCTTTCTTCATTGATTTTTTTTTTTTCTTTTATGTGTCAAAAAAGATAAAAGAAAAAATTAAGAGAAAAAAAAAAATGGTTGCAAAGACATGATTATTTTAAAAAAATTAACAAAAACCTTAACGCAGCCAAATAATGTCAATTAATGGGGAAGAGAGACTTTTGATAGACGAGAACACAGATTATGGCTCTTTTCCACAACCGTCAACCCGCAAAAAGCCTCAAAAGAATAGCATTTTAAGATACAGTTGCATTGCTCTAATTATAAGCTTATCAACAATCATATTAGTAACCATCATATCCGGTATATTCATCGTTCCAAATACTCAAAGCTATGTGAATCAGTCAGTTGAATTTGATATTCATAGTATAGAGTTGGATAGTATCACTACACATGGTGTTAATGTGAGAATTGCAGGAATAAATAAAGTTAATTATAATGAAATTCAAAGTAATTTTGTATCCAATATATTTAAATTTGGTGGTGGGGTTTTGAAAGTTGCAAACATCGAAATGAGCTCAGTTGAAATCAATACATATATTGAAGATGAATCAATAAATATTGGAAAAATTGAAATTCCTTCATTTCAAGTGAATATAGTTGATGAGGAAATCACTATTCTTGATTTATTAGTCACAATCAAACCAAATTCATCCAAAATTTTAAAACTCATCAAAAATTTAATATCTAATCCTGATCAAATCTATACAATCTATGGAAACTCAAAATTAAATATTAAATTAGGTGAATTTATACCTATAAATGGAATCAATGTTAATTTTAAAACTGAAATAATTGGAAATAATTATCTTAAGTTCAATGGAGATGATCTAGAGATCAATGGCTTGAAGATCAACGAAGGTGTTGATGAATCTTATGATGTTGATTTCAGTCTTAGTTTACCAAATCCTCTATATCAAAACGTGATTTCATTCAAAGTACCTGAATTGAATTGGGATATCTCAGTGAATGATTGTTTTAACGAAACTACTATTAACTTATTTGATAATTTCAAGACAAAGAGTTTTAAACTGTCTAGTTCCAACAAAATTTTAACTATTCAATCAAATATTTTTTTAAAATCAATCAATGAAAAGTTGACAATTCCATGTGTAATTGATGATGAACAAAATACGCCATTAGATCAATTGATTGACTTATTTTTAAATCATGAAGAAATTCCAATAAGTATTCATAATTATAAAGGTTCAAAAGAATATCCTGGATTTATCAATGAGATATTGACCAACTTATATTTTAATATTAATTATCTGTCAAGTTTCAAATTAAATGAATTAATAGAATATGTTGATATGAATAATTTCAAATTTGAATTTCAGAATGGTAATATCAATAAACCAATCATTGATGGCGATATCGAAGTCTCAATTATTTTACCAATTAATGCCACAAGCGATTTAACAAATATCAAACTTTCAAAAGTGAAAGGCTCTTCTAAAAAATCAAAATATCCCATCAAGTTATATCATGGTAATGAAGAGTTTGGAAAAATTAGTTTCCAAGATTGGCATGATTGCATTAATCAACAAACTGAGAATAAAATTCTAGTCAGATTTTCCTTAATTCAAGAAGATCTAAAAATCACAAATAATGCAATATTTGGAAAAGTTATTAATGAAGTAATAAGCGAAGGTAAATCAAATATTGAGATTGAAGCTATTATGGATTGTTACATAGATACTTTGATCGGTGATTTTACAATAAATGGGATTGAAATTAACAGTGACTCTGACATAACAAGAGGTCAAACTATATAATCCCATGATCAAAAGATGAACTTTGTAACCGATCTTAACAGGATGACTTTAATTTACCAATTTCTATCATCATTCTATTTTATTTTATGGGATTTAATCTGAAATTTATCAAAAAGTCATCAATATTTTGCATTTTAATCAAACCGAATGAATCAACTCAAGTTATAGTTTTGCTGATTCTTACAATTATATACTAGTTAGCTTATTATTCGAAGCAATGCTAAATTTGGCTAAAACTACTAAATGATATTGTTTGAAAATTACGAGTATTAAATCAAATATTAATTATATATTCAGATATTGCTACAATAATTAGATTCTATGATTATATTCAGTTATCAGCAACAAATAGCCACAAAGGTAAGCAATGCCTAGTATACTACTATTAAAATTAGCTGCATATGTGGTGCTATTAAATTGATAGTTACTAAAAATGGATTTTCGTAATGTTCGAATCATATTGGCAATTAGAATGTTTTTCATTATAGCATATAGCGACTGGTTAATCAGAAAAGTAGTTTTTTTAACTGTTAAATCATATATCACTGTCTTCTCAATCTAGGATCTCCGACTACTTCTTTACCTCTGCCTTTATATTTGGAGTTTAGATTAGCTTCAGATGAACAGTTTGGACATAAGTTCAGAGTTCTATCAACTCTTACGGCCTGACAATTGGTACAGTATTTTGTAGTTGTATCTGATGTTCTTTTCGGTTGAGTGCTGAAGCTGGAATTTCTTGTTGAGTTAGAAGATGGGTATGGCCTTTTGTGATTAATTCTCTGATAGTTATCTTGATAAGAGGTATTTGTGTGATTATGCATTAAATAATTTGAAGAACTATTTACGTCATATGGTTTTCTTTGACTTTGAGGATAAAAAGCATAGTGATTTGAATGATTTTGACTTGATTGGTTATATGTTGATTGAGTATATGATTTAGTTCCACTAGGACAGTGAAGTTTTTGTCTTTTACTATACCTGTTATGAAACCTCTCATATACTGGAAACGCATCAACAGTCTTGTTATCACTATTCTTAGTCGATGTTGATAGTTTATTTGTTGAAACTTCAGAGGACATTGACGATGGATAAAATTTATCTATGGAAGAAAGATTTGATTTATGTGATAATGGTTCGGATGGTGTAATTTTTGATGGAAGTAAATCTTCTAAAAGATCTGGTGAATTATGATCTTTAGTCTGAGATGTATCTTTCAAAGGTATCAAATCATCAGATCTATACTTTTCTTTAGCAGAACTTGTGAATAAATCATCGTTGCTATCGTTTTTTTTTGTCAAGTCTTTTGTTGGAATCAAGTCTTCTTCATCTTTTTCTGAGTTCCCATAAGTTTCAAGAAATGAACTATCAATATCGTTTGTATTATGATTGATGCATGAACTTCCTTTTATTTTCAGTATTTTCATTTTCTTAGTCTTTTCAGCGAATAAATCTTCATCACTTTCATTATACTCTTTAGTTAAAGCTTCTTTATTGATGACTGGTTCAATGCAATTATTTTCATTTATATTTTCTTGATAATTTGTATCTTTGGTAGTTTGTGAAATATCAACGATTTGTTCAGTAATAGTAGCATTACTGAGGTCATTATTTGTTAAATCATTAGTAGTTAAGGGGTTATCAACGTATTCTTCTTTCGAATTGGTTTGAGTTATCGAAGTTTTTCCTGAGTTTGGAATGAGATTTTGAGTCTGAGAATCAACTATAATTTGTGATTGAGTTTCATTTAGTGAGTTTTCATGAAGTTGTGGTGTCTCAATTTCATCATTGATTTTTTCATCCCCGTCAATATCAAGTTTAGTTTCATTTTTATTTTCATGAAGTCGTGTATTTTCAACCTTTTCTTGTAAATCTTTTTGTGAATCTTGCTCTTCTATATTTTTAATCTCTTTATTAAAATTTGTACTGTTTTCTGTAGCATGATTGGCTGTTACTTCGTATGTGAGATTATTTTCCGAAATTTGCATATCTGGCATGAGTTTAGGGGAAACAGTAAGTTGATTATTTGAATTTAAAACCTGTGTGAGTTCGGTAGAACTGTTGGCATTGTTAGTATTATTCTTATTGATGGACAAAGGAACAGATGGGGCAACAGATGGTATAACATCTGCTATTGGAGTTGATTGTGCTGATTCCTGTTTAATACTATTCTCATTAAATCTTCTTATTAAAATATCTTCTAGATTTTCTGGATTATCTTCTTGTTTTATATATGGGTGACCTTCAGGATAGTAATTCATATTTTCATCAATCTTTATGGAGCTCTTTTTAGAATTACCACGAGTATGTAATTTTTGTAACTGTCGTTCCACTTTTTGAGCTTCCTGCTGTTTCTTTCTTTCTTCGATTTTGATTTGATTGATAGCGTTGACTTTTTGAAGCTTATTGGATATCAAGTCATCTATGTATTTTAGTAATTTGCTTTTAAACATGCGTAATTGTGTAGACTCAAAAAATTTGACCTCTAGAGGTTGTTCTTCGATGAAAGTTTCTTTCTTTTTAGATTGTTTCAATTTTTCTTTCAAGTTTGTGAAGTTGGTATTTGGGACTGATGGATCATGTTTTGATGCGAAGATCATGACTAATTGACGTATTGGTAGGATCATGAAGTCTGAATTTAATATAAAACGATCTTTTGTTATTTGTAACGACCTTGGACCGAGATTATCTTTATTTACTTGTAAATCATAAGCTTTTTGGAAAAACGCTTCTATATCAGCTTCAGATTTGCTATCTATGCCATTTGATGAGGAGTTTATCTCTTTCTGTAATTTTTGATTCGAGTAGTCTGTAATCTTCTTGACAAGTTTTTCTAGTTCTCCATCCAAAATATCTTTCAACGGTTTTCTCCATTTAATATCAGACTCTCTTGTAACCTCATCATTCTCATCGAATGAGTCCAATTTAGCGCTCAAAAGTTCCATAATGCCGTCATTAGCGGTATTGTAAATTTGTGTTTCGTAATCGTTCTGGCTTATCTCCTCAGTTTTATTCCTGGAATTTAAGATAGATTGGGTTGACGATACAGTGGCAACTTTAAGAGCGCCTAGGGTCCCTACTTGATCTCTACCTGAGAAGGAAACTGATGATTCAAGCATCAAGGACAGGCTTGAATTTGCTATTGCTGGATATATTATAGAATTAGAGAAGTTCTCTAAATCAAAAAATATTTTAATATTTCAAGAAAAACTATCCTACAAAATTGAAAGAATTAAGGCGAAAAATACTTTTTTAAAAAAAAATACTACACATAAGTCATAAAACAATCAATATTATGGATAAAATGGCAATTAAGCCACATCTTCGTTTACTAAACTAGTGTAATATTCAATTAGACTATATTCAGTTTGTAACGTTTCATCTCTATAAGCGACTCTAATATCTGGAACATTTGTCTTTTCTAAATCATTACCTTCAATGTCTTTCTTATAATAGTCTTTACCTAACCAATGTTCTTTAATTGATCTTTCCCACCCTGATTGAAGGACAGAATTCTTAGCCAGTTCACACATATCAACATTAGACAATTTATAAATTTGCGCAGCGACAGAATATTCTTCAATTAATGGTTCTCTAGTGTATGAGAATTGTAGAGGATCATCAGTTGACAATGACACATTCAAACCTCTCTTGAAGTAGTATGGGAAAGGATTTTTATCGTATGTTAAAAATAATGCATTATTAGATAATGGAGACATTGCAACACCAATTTGATCTAGATAGAATAAGTATTGAACAAATGGAATTTTTCTTAATAAGATACCATGTGAAATACCTTCTGAAGTTAAATAAGCTGATATTAAATGTTCTGGGTCTCCTGCTTCACCAGAATGTGGTCTTAAAACAAAAGTATTGAAACCTCTCTTGGCTCTATAGTTGTTTAATTGTGCAATGTTTGCATACAAGTAATATAAGTAGTAAGAATATGGAGGATTTTGAGCAACATTCCATAAACTTGGAATTGGGAATTTCTTATGAAATCTTTTATCAACCTTTGACTCATCATCAACTGAATCGAAACCGATTACTCTTTGTAAGAAAATGAATAATTTTGGATATTTTCTTGGATTTTTAGTTGCTTCTAGTATAGGTTCAAATAAGTTTCTAATGATGTCTTTGAATGATTCAACTTGTCCAGTTTTTTTATAGATATCATATAGTCTAGGGACTTGAATCAACCATCTAACATTATGGGAAAATAATTTATTATCAACGACCCATGATGCTAATTTTTCCCATTCTTCAATTGATCTACCATAGATTGAAATTCTATATTCACACATTTGATATTTTGAATTTTCCAAATCACTGAATATTTCTTTTGTGATATCTGCTAAATATTTACCATTGATATAATTATCAGTTTTTAAGAAAATTTCTCTTAATCTTGATTCACCAATTGGATTATATTTTAAATTGAATTTATCAAATCTATGAAATGAATCTTTATGAGCATGCATATCTAAAGTATCAATTGATAAATCATAAGCAGTTAAATTCAAAGATTTGAAAACTTCATCTAATGTTAAAACTTTACCATCTCTGAAAATAACTTCTTTTGATGGATCATTTTTCATTTTATGCTTGATGAATCTTAACAAATGTTTTTGATTCATACATGCTGAGTGATGAACGTGAGTATCAACTTTTCTAACGTTGTAGAAATCTCTATGTGGATTTTTTTTTGAGACTGAAGTTTCTTCATATTCATTTAACAAATAATATAAATTCCATCTTGCTTCTAGATATTGTAACCTTCTGAAAGCAAATGATTTTGCAGGTCCATTTGAAGAATATGCAACAATCTGATCTAAATCCATATAGTAATCTTTTAAAGTTGGAACATCTTTGGCTAAGCATTCATTTGTCTTCGCATCAATAACTTCTAAAACATCATCTAAATTCCATTCAAATCTAACAGAGTCGTCATTTTCAGGAATTTCAATATCCTCAAAATTAAATGATTGACAATCTGGTTGAACTGTTTCTGCTAGAATTTGTTTCTTATCCCAATGTGGTTTTGGTGGTTCTGGATAAATCTTCCATGATGCTTGATTCTTTGGATTTTGATCTTCGTATTGTTTTGAAATGCTTTGATATTTGTTTCTTAGCTCTCTGCAGTGTTTGATTTGGGTATATAGTTCTATCAATTCTGGAGATGGAACGTCCTGAGTACCATGATCATATTCATTGATTGAGCCTAATTTATAAGTATGAGAAACTTTTGAAGAAGTTTGCTGATGTTTAGCAAGCAATTTTGGAGATCTTGGTGGAGCAGATAAAGTGTTTTCACCAGTTGATGGATTGATTACAACTGGAGGAGGTGGTGGATGAAGAAAATTTGAAGTTGATGCTGTTCTTTTTTTTGGTGTTTCTTTACTCCAAGGAATTTCATCAAATGCTCTTAATTTAGCATCTTGGTCGTGAATGTTTTTTTCTTCAGCATACGTAAAATTGGTGGATAGCATGTGATTAACCGATGAGAAGTCTTCATCTTCATCATCATCTACATTTGAGTTGAATTGTTGATTTGTGATATCTTCGGTACTACTGATCATATCATTTTCAGTTCCTTCTTCGTCGAAAACCATTGGATGATTTGCTAATTGGGCTTCATGGTCGTCTGATGTTTTACAAGCACCGCACATTTTAGAACAATATTCAATTTATTGAAAAACAATTTTTGAAGCTTTAAATGGGAACTGATGAATTGTTGATTATCTGAGTTCTATTAAAAGTACATAGATAAAGAAATTTTTTGTGAAAATAGTTTTTCCTTTTTTTTTTCTGGATACCGGCCGGAAAAATTAAAATTTCTTAACAATGTACTCTTAAATTCACATGATTGGAAATTCATTTTATTTACAAGTTTCTATACAAAATCGTAATCAATTTTTCAATTCTAAAATCACCAAGGACTCCACGTGCTTTGTTTGTGGGAAAAAATCGTAACCTTTCACAGTTTTAATGTCATAATTCGCACCATTTTGAGTTGAATTGATAAAGTATTTTAAATCTCTTGCCTGAGTGAAGACATTACAAGAGACATAAACAATCAGTTTTGGCTTGAATTCAGACAGTTGAGTCAAAAAAATATGACTTGAACCCTTTCTAGATGGATCTAAAACGATACAAGTCTCTTGTGGTTTGATTAATTCAGGATCAAGATCTTTAAAAATCTCTTCAGACGAACCTAAAATGAAATGAGAAGATGAACTTAATCCATTCAAAGTTGCATTTTCTGAAGCCATTTTCAAATTACCTGAAGAGATTTCAATCCCAATTAAGCGCTTGATGTGATCACTCAAAGAAATTCCAATGAATCCACTTCCACAGTAGGTGTCCACTAAATTATTCAATTTTAATACTTTTAAATGCTCACCGATATCATTAATTAATAACGGTAATATAGAGTTATTGTTTTGAAAAAATTCACCAGCAGGGAATTTAAACATAAAATTGTTTATCTTTTGAGATATTACTTCAGTATGATCAGTAGTGTACTCGATATTATCATCGATTGATTTGTCCCTTAATAAGATTGTACCACTCTTTTTATAATTTTTAACGATACCTTCTAATAAATGACGATCTTTTGTTAAAGCATTTGAGATAACCGGTTTGGCTATTGAACATTCATGAACGTCAAACATACCTCTTCCAATACCAGCCTTCTCAAATCCAATCATTATATTAGATCTATTACTATTGAAGTGTGGTGTTAACTTTGTCCTATAGCTATATCTCAATGGTGAGCCAACAGTATCTCCAATTGGGAGTTGACTTGTTCCAAATCCATACTTTTCGAATGCCTTTATAACTATTTCCTTTTTGAAAGATAGTTGGTCTTCATATGGTAACATCTGTAATTGACATCCTGAACATTCTGTGAAATGTTTACATTGAACTAAAAAATCATTTCTCAATTTAGATGGCCTCAACACTTTTATTAAATGACCTTCTGCGTATTCTTTATGATGAATACCTATTCTAGCTTGAATTATATCACCTTTAGTAGTGAACGGGATGATCACAACTGTTGTTGAATTTGAAGGATCATGATCTGATGGAAGAACAGCAATACCTTGTCCATTACTGTTCACATCCAATATTTCTAGATTTTCAACAATTTTGGAATTCTTGAAGTTTTGGTAATGCAAAATGGTTGAGTCTGGAATGAGATGATTTTGGATTCCTCGAGTCTTAATAAAATTGGTAAGTTCGTACATCATTATTCCCTCTGATGAGTCAGTATCTGGAGTTGGTCTTTTTCTTCTAAATTTCTTTTTCTTTTTCTTTTTCTTCAGGCTTGTTGGGCTCTCATTTGAAATGGCCATTGATGATAGAATATCATTTATGTGTGAAAAGATAGGGACTATTCTGTTGAGACTGAAGAAGGTTCGACACTGGGGTTGATGAGAAGTATGCTTCAGAAGCCGTATCAATGAAGGACTCGTTGATATTATGAATCTAGACATTTGAATGAGTTAAAGTGGAGTGAAAAGTTAAGAGCAAATATAATTTGAAAACTATTTTTTATCAAAAAATTAAAGCTTCTACAATATAAGACTAAAAACTTTGATAATTATTCATATTGATCGAAAATTTCTTTGAAAACAGATTTTTGCAATACACCTCTGATGATTATAGGTACCTTAAATGTAAAAATTGTTTTAGAGCTAATTTATCTCACTGGTACTCTTTTATCATAAAATAGTAACAGAAATTTAGCAGAACATCAATTTTAATACAATGAATCAAAAGAATCATTTTTTATTCACATTGATTTTCCCTATGCTATCGTCCAAAGATCATGTTTATGGTTTTGTATCCATTTCAATCTTAGATTTATAAATCATGGGTATTTTAATTTAAATATAAAATATAAAAATATAAAAATATAAAAATATAAAAATATAAAAATATAAAAATATAAAAATATAAAAATATAAAAATATAAAAATATAAAAATATAAAAATATAAAAATATAAAAATATAAAAATATAAAAATATAAAAATAATATAAAAATATAAAAATATAAAAATATAAAAATATAAAAATATAAAAATATAAAAATATAAAAATATAAAAATATCACTGAATACTCAAATCACAACACCCTGTTGGTTTTGTTTGGTGAAGAATGACTTGAAGAACACAATAAGTAAAGGTGTAGAAGATCTTAGCGATAAGATTGAAAGAGTTCCTCAGTTAATCATTTGAAAAGAATTCTGATGAAGGCCGAAACTTATCATCAACAAAATAAAGTGCATCAGCTGTTCCATAGTTATCTTTTTCAGTTAATGGCAATATGTTGATTGGTGCAACAGTTTTTCTATTATCCAAAGTTAAAAGATGTAATTTATCTTCGTAATCCCCAAACTTGATACTCTCATATAACAGCATATTAAGCTTCTTTTCTTCATTCCAAGGTAAAAACTCTCTTTCAGATCCATTAAACTCTTTAAACAGTATGACAACCCTTTCTGTATTATTTGTTTCCTCTTCGACTAGTGCATATTTTTCAATTATCTTTATAATAGTTTGATTTTCAAGTCCAGCGTACTCCCTTAATCTTTCACCCTTATAAAGAATCTTAGCATGGTGAATTAAAAGCTGTGTCTTGTCGGTTCCATTTCTAGATACAGGAACACTGAAAAAAAATTTATAACGTGTATCAATGTTACTGAGCTTGATTCTTATATTTTCATCCAATATTTTTGTAACTTCTTCTTTGTTAATTACCTTATATGGGCTATTGACAAACTGATATTTCATGAAATCTATTGAGTCAAAGATCGTCCATAAAGCAACTGATGTGTAACTGTTAATGTAGCTATATCTGTGATTTCCAGAAGCTTGTATAACTCTCTTGCATATTTTTTCACATGGGAAACATGAAAACTCTGAAGGAGAATAAATTGATCCCCTGTTGTTGTTAATGATATGCTCTAAAGAATGGAATGGCATTGAAAAGAATGCACTGAGATCTGCATCTTTGCTTTTGGATATCATTATATTAATGCTCTCATGTACTCAGTAAAACATCATGATTGTTGACAATAGTTGAATTGATAGCACATAATAACCTATTTATTAATAAAACGAATAATAAGGTGGTTATATTTGAGCCAAGGACTTCACAATTAATTTCGTTGTTTTCATCTAAAATATAATAAATTAGTAAACGATTAAATGTAGCATTTTCTGATGCCTTTTGGTGCTTCATTTTCGATGTCTTGTTCAAAATCTGGTATTGCTCACAATATAGTGACTTAGTTGCTTGTCTTCTCAATTCTAAAACCCCATTATCTACTAGTTTCTTTGTTTTGTTCACCATAATGGTATTTATACGAGGAACCAAATTTTCTAAACTGACATGCATCACATCGGCACAACAATCATCAGGGATTCTTAAAATTTTGGATATCTCTGAGATACCCTTGACCTGAAATGAATTTGTTGATGATTGAAAGTCAGAAGCCTGAAAAAGATTGTTATAAAATTCTTGGTCATAAGTGATAACAGTAATTTCTGGTTTTTTGATAAGATCATCTTTCCGTGATAAGGAGCACCACATACAGGGAAACGTCGCCCTTATTCCATTGGTCAATAGAAGTTTGGAAATGGCAGGAAAGTCTGCACTGTAATGAATAATAGAACAGGAAATCTTACCAATACCAGGGATGTTTATATCTCCATCTTCATGATTCCAATTCTCAAATTCTTTCCTGATGAAAACCAGATATTCATTAATATTTGCACCATCATTTTGATGAGATTGGTATATTAGAATTGGGAACAAAAACTGTTGTCTATACCTGATTGAGGGATGTAAGGACATACAGACTAACATAACCACTTCAACACCAAAATATGATTTTTTTCTAACATTAATAGCATCATTGTGTAAAGCAAATTCTAATCTTATCTCACCAGTCCTTCCATTCTGAGACAAAAGATAGGCTTTGATAGAATCATTGTATAGAATTGGGGCTAATAAATTGGCAATTGGATAAAAATAAAATCTGTCACCTTTACTATCTATATTCACTTGATAGTTAACAAACCTTAATAGCCGTTTTGTGATCGTCCTACCTCCTGGGATTTCTGAAAATGCTTCTAAAACATTATCTAGTGATCTAATTGAGAATGTTCCATTGGTTAAACCATGTTTAATTAATTTGATTGTCAAATCCTTGGTCCTTTCTGATAGAGGCAAATCCCCTAAAAGGTTTAGATTTCTGATTCTTAAACAATTCTGAAAACTCAAATTGATATTCTTCATGATTTCTGCTTTCTCTGAAGATTGGTCTTGTTGTAAATTTTCTTCTTCAGAAACAACTTCTCTTCCTCTGAACTATCATAATCACTTTCACCAAGATTTTCATTGTCAATAACATCATTATTGATATAGGTAAGATTATGATCAACGTCTTCCTCACTTTCTTCGATTTCTTCTTCTTCATGATAGGAAACATTAATTCTGGTATTACGAAGTCTTGAAATTGGTGGATCCTCTGCACCAATCTGGGGAGGTATATAATCATTATTATGATACTCATTATGGACATCTTCATTATTATCATTAGCATCAATGTTGTGAGTTGTCTCATCTGAGTCATCACCGGCAAAGTCAAGCTCAAAATGGTTATCAGAGATTGGTATTGCTTGTTTCTTCTGATTGATAACATTTAAGGTCATTTATCCAATTTTCTGGATCTGAGTTTTCGGTTAAAACTCTTTCAGTAAATTTTTCAATCATTCCATTGGTATAACGATTCAAGAACCTCATACATAATGCATCAAGAGTGATGTTGAATATTTTTCCATCCAATTTGCTAAAAAATGTATCAAAAAATGACTTTGCAGATTCGTATAATATTTTCACTCTTTCTTGAGTCCTTGAAAATTCCAAAACACTGAAAATAAAGAAACATTTCTCTAGCCCTCTAATGAGCAAGTGTATCAAAACTAAATCAAAAAAGGATTGAAACTGAAATAATCCAACTGTTTGTATTGATCTCATAATTGCAAAATCTACTGTTGTT
>PPNI02000023.1:0-183007 GCA_003707195.2 Phaffomyces antillensis
ACGCATTTCAAAGTATAGCAGTACAAAGCTTACAGCTGTATAGACCATCTGAGCACTACAAACATTGATTATAACTAATTTCTGAGCAATAAACCTCGAGTTTGGTAAATCTACCGAATAAGGTGTTCTTATACGGTAGATCTACTGAATAAGGAGAATTTTTTTTGGCTTATTCGGTAGATCTACCAAATAAGGCGTGCCTTATTTGGTAGATCTACCGAATAAAAAATCTACCGAATAACGCCTGACATATGTATATATATAAATCAAAACTCAAATCTTTGACTTTCACAAAAAACACCATCAAATACCCAAGTTTCTTCCAATGGAACATATTGTTTCATTAACAATTTCAAAGCTTCTTGAGCTGCAATACCACCTGTTATTGAAGCAATATTCAATAATTCTTCCCCATTTGATCTTAAAATCTCGTATAATATTGACTGAAATGTTTCATTATCTACAAACGCACTTCGTTGTAGAATTTCCTCATAGTTTGATAATCTTTGAGAAATGGAGGTCTCGTTTAATAATGCGAAGCAATAAGCTATTAATGTGAATTTTGAATCTGATGCATTTATAAAATTTGAAGTCTTGAATAATTTTTTATTGTTGTTTAATGAATAATGTAATTTTGAAGCATTTTTAATGAATTTTATGACTAAATCATCTTCAATTTTAAATTTTACTTCAAATTCAATAATCACTTGTTCTAAGAATTGTTGAAAATCTTTTAAATCATCAAGGAATTTATCTTTATAGATTTTTTTCAAATTTAAGTAATTTGTTGTTGTGGAATCCATGTCTTGAATTTCACCAGTTAATGGTAAACAACCATGATATGATAAATATTCATTCAAAGTGAATACTAAGACCCAAAATTTTTCATTATAATTCCCATTGTAATTCTTAAAATCATTTTTAATTGTACCTAAATTAGCAAACAATGGATTATCATTAATATTACTAACTTTCTTTAGTGTAATCATATGTGAATTTTTAACAGCTTCTTCTAAATTTATAAGTTCTTCCTTTGGTGATAGATTTCTAATCAGTTTTTTAAAGTCTTTCAAATCTTTAGCTTCCGGTAATTTTTTATTCTCTTCATACCAAACTTTGACTAATTTATATAAGATCACAGGAAATGGAATATTTGATAGTTCATCCACTGAAATATCATTCAACTCAAATGATTCAAAGTATTCTTTCAATTCAGGCCATGCTTTTAATAGCCTCAAGTCATGAATTATGGTGTCATGAGTGTCAATTATACAAATTTCATCATATTTCAAATTAACTAAAGAATAAAAAGATTTTGTTTGGACTTCCAAGATTGGAACAACGTTATTTTGGATTTCAAATTCAATTAATTGATCACTTATAATAAGATCAAATTCATGAATTTGGGAAGTTATATAGTTTTGTAAATCTGATTTAGTTCCAATTGTGAAAGTGTCATGTTTAACATCTGAGTTCAATTCATTTAACCTTGAAGCCAACGTCTTGACTAACGGTTTATCGAGGTCCTCATCATCAAGGTAGAAATTTCTTTCGATTTCGTACTTTGAGATTGTTATACCTGTCGATAACAATGTAAAATGACCAATTCCACCTAATATGAGATTCTTCAATAATTCACATTGTGATAATGAAGTACCGATGACTAATATCCTGCTACTGGATAGCAGTTGCTGTCCTGATGAGTTCCATAATCTCAATTGACGGTCGTACTTCTGTGACATTGGGAGGTGTCCTAGTGGTTAGCTGATGGTTTAATATACCTACTAAGTCTTAATCCCAAAGATGATGCAATTGAAGATTATGTAATCCTGACATAATCTATTGATGACATAATGGTTCTGGTTGGCGCCACAGACCACGTGCCAAGCAATTCAATTCCGGTCGGGGCAATTTTTTTTTTTTTTTTTTTCAGTTGACGTATTATAGTGAAAATTTAATATTAAAAAATTAAATAAATATCTGAATAATTCGAGTTTTGCGAGCTTTGGATGTTGATGTCTTTTTGTGTTTGATATCACACTGAGTCTTTAGATTGATTGGGCCAAATTACAATGAAATTTGGGAAAACTTACGACCAGAGTCTGCACGATGAGATGCCCTCATCTTGGATTGATCATGCTATTAATTACAAACAGTTGAAGAAGGGTATCAAAGTCGTTGTTGGTGAGATAGACGAAAAGGGCATATCTGAAAAGCTTCATTCTGATAAGCTGCACTATATCTTCCATCAACATAATGATCAATTAGATAGAGTACTAGTTGATTCAGAGGAACATTCAACAGATTTAACATTAAGATCTGACGAAACATTCTTTAAGAATTTATATTCACAATCTATTCAATTATCCAATTTACAGAAATTAGAAGAGACTAAATTAGTTTCAAATATTCAACAATTCAGTGTATTGATCACAGAACTAACAACTAATTCTAAAGATAAATATAAATGGAGAGAGATTTTCAATTTATACATTGAGTTTAAATTGAATTTAAATAGTCATTTCACTAAAAAGACATTATCACAATTTATCACCCATTTTAACACATTGAAAATATCATTGAATAAAAAACATCAAAAGGTGTTTGATGCATTCATTGATTTAAATTTAAAACTAATCCAATTTCAAACTTTCCAAAATTTAAATTCAATTGCAATTACTAAAATCTTGAAGAAATTCAATAAAAATACAGAATTAAACCCTTCCAACATAACACCATTGATTGAATGCCATACTATCACCATAAATCCTCATCAAATGGAACAAATCATCTCTACTGATATTCTCAGGATTGTCCCACAAGTTGATGATTATTTATGTCCAATTTGTTTCCAATTGGCTTACAAACCGATTCGTTTAAGTTGTTCCCACTTCTTCTGTTTGAGATGCATGATTCAGTTACAACGTCGTCATGAATTGAAGTGTCCAATTTGTAGAGATCCAAGTGTTATGCTTGCTGATGAAACTAATATTGATGAAGATTTAATAAAAGTCATGAAGAAGGAATTCCCAAGGGAATTGAAAAAAAAGAAAAAACAAAACGATAAAGAGACTACTGAAGAGGCTATGCAAGTGCTGTATGGTAATGATAAATGTGTCGTTGTATAGCAATAGTAGAAAAGGAATAGAAGATTAAAGAAGATCGTTTTTTTTTAATGATTATCCACTTCTTTAAATAACTAATAACTAATTTTTATAATACAGACGATTTAATGAATAGACTAAGCGTAGTGAGCCACTGTGGGCTAAATGAGTTTATAGTAGAAATTGATAAGAAGTACAAAATACGATTACATAATCGGCTAATAATTTTTATTTACAAAATATTTCAGTATTTTAAACAAACAACTAAAATAAGGATTTTAAACTCAATAATTTACGCATTGATCACAGAATAATGACTTCCAATGATGACTTGAGCTTGACTCTGACTCCACTCCTTGAAAACTCAAATTTAGTCATCCCTCCAAACTTATTACAGACTTCAGATATAGAAAATGATATTAATTCAATTATAACAACAAAGAGCCAACCACATCCAACCACTAAAAAACCACAAAAATCACGTCCTGCATTCGTTAATAAACTATGGACCATGGTAAATGATCCTTCAAATCATGAAATGATCTCATGGGCTCCAAATGGTGAATATTTCCTGGTTAAAGATAGAGAATTATTCGTCAAGAATGTTCTACCTAAATATTTCAAACATTCTAATTTTGCAAGTTTTGTGAGACAGTTGAATATGTATGGATGGCATAAAGTCCATGATGTCACTTCTAATTCAATCCATGCTCAAGGTGAAGAGAATTGGAGTTTCACAAATCCATATTTTAAAGAGAATAGAGAAGATTTAATAGAAAAAATCATAAGAAATAAACCAGGTGATGAAAATTCTACCAATCAACCAACTACAACTATTGAGAAAATAGATGTTGGTGTTTTGATCAACGAATTGAATGTTTTGAAGGCTAACCAGGTGAAAATAAGTCATGAACTGTCAAGAGTTAGACAAGATAATGAATTATTATGGACTGAATTATTTCAAACTCGTGAAAAGAATATAAAGCAAAATGATAAAATTGAAAAAATATTACAATTTTTAGCAAGTGTTTATGGTAATAAAGTGAAACAAATAGATGGTGAGAATTTTGCAAATTATGCACAACATCAATTAGATAATAATCAATTCAATCAAGATCAACAAATTCAACAATATAATCAACCAATACGTGTTGTTACTGAATTACCGAATCAGAATAGTATGGACGTTATCAATAATGACCAGATTTATCCTAAACCTCGTTTGATGTTACAACAAACTCGTCATGTTTCAAATCCTCAAGTTGTTGAAACTTCGATTGATGATAATAATGTTGGTGAGTCTCCTATCCAGGAGATTATTAGAACTTCTAATACCTATGATAATAATAACAATAATTTCCCTAATTTTGAACCATTTCCTGATGATGTTGAAGTTATCCAACAAAATGCAAATAAATTTCAAAATGATTTAAGATTACAACAAGGTTTCGAATTACAACAGGAACAACAACGTTCAAGTTCTGAACAGATACTGCAAACTCAAGAAAGACCAACTTTGAAGAAGAACTCTTCGGTGCATGAAATTTTTAAATCAATTGAACAACAAGGTCAGTGTATTGATGATTTAATCAGTAAATTGAATCAGCAGCAGAATGTCCTTGATGAAGAAGAAGAACAAATCCAGCAAATCAATGAAGAAAATTTTGATTTAAATGATTTCTTAGATCAAGACTTGATAAGTGAGAATCAATCCAACAATACCAATAATAGTAATACCAATAATACCTCAAATATAAATACAAACTTCCCCGAAGAAACAGAAGAATATTTCAATGCCACACCAACTGCGAACTACTCAGAATCTAGCTTCTTACCAAGTCCACAAACATTGAGCAGAACTGGTACAATTCAAGAAATCAAAGATACTGACGAATTAGAACTTCAAGATAGTAAGAAACATGGATTAGTAGAAGCAGAAGAGAAAAAACTCAGAAACACAAAGAAAAGGAAAAGTGAAGGGAACTGAAACCGTTACGCTTATAAGATAAATTTATTGAACACAAATTATATGAAACTATTTTTATTGTAATACTTAAAATATCATAGTACACATTTATACTTCTTTAATGATTACCAGCACCTTTACTAACAATATCTAGGATGGTTTCATAAGCAACCTCATCGAAATCAGTACCTTGAATATCAGCAGCAACACCATTTAGTGATCTTCTTAAAGCATCTTTAGAGGAAGCATAAATCATCTTTGATTTAATTGGAGCCGTATCTGGGATCCAGGTGAAAAAGACGATTTTGGATCTTTTACCACCATCAGCAACCTCGAATTCGAAATCATAGATGGCATATAATGCTTCATCTTCACTTAATTTAGCTAAAAAATCATCATAATCCTTAGATTCTGATTTTTCTTTAACGATGATTTCAGTTTTACTTGGGTTTAATTCAAATAAAACGAATTTGAACTTCTTACCTAGTTTCAATTCATTGAAAGCATCGATGGATTCATCAGCGACAACGACACCTGATCTTGACTGCAGATGGTAGTTAGTATATTTGTTTTTGCGGTGGTGGTGGAATAGTTATCGGATATATATATACTATAAGGGGAGTGAGAGAACATATTGACAGCAATTTGAGACACGACCAGATTGACTCTGCAGAATTGAAACCATTGAGTGAGCTGTTCAAAAAATGGCCATTACCAATACGATTCCAGCACCTATTGGACTCCAAAACTCACCATTTTATCGATTTATCTTAACGTTTTTTCGATGATTTTGTGAAGTGTTTTCTCTTTAAAATTCGCTGTTCTTTTTTTTGATTTTTGGGCGTTTTGGGGTTCGCGAATTTCTGCATCACGTGAATTTCAGTTTTTTCACTCTTGTTTACATTCTGATTTAGTAGTGAGAGTGGTGAAGATTTAGCGATGGAAAGTCTCGTTAGGAGGCTGAATGAGCTTGAAACGATCCTGGATTTGGACTCAGGGAGTAAAATTACCGTATATAAGTCGATTGAGATCCTTCAGACGCTGATTGATCAAAAAATCGAGTCGAATCCATCGTTAAAGAGATTAATTAATGGAATTGATAAATTGAAATTAAAATATCAAAATTTAACACGATTAGATGAAATGGAATTAGAATATCGTAAGAATGTCATACTTGCAGAAACCGAAAGAATCGATCAGTTGATCTCCAATTTGAATAAATTATCAATGTTAGAGAAACATTATTCAATTCCATTGATTAATATCGATCAAAATCACTACACTACAGAATTACAAAATTTACAACTTTCATATAACTATTTATTGATAAGAAGTATCAACCTTCTTCAAAACTATCTAAACTTGAATGAAAACATCAATAAATGGAAATCATCAAAATGATCACAATATATGTTTAAATTCATTAATCTTCTCATCTGCATCTTCTATTTCTTCCATGTTTTCAACAGAAACTTCAGGTTCATTATATATACTTTCAAACTCTTTAATGAATGGTTCTTTAATGGTTTCAGTCATTATCATTATGAAAGAATGTAATTTATTGATTTTGATGTTGATTTCACCAGAAGTCATGCTATTATCTTCTCTAAAAACAACTGCAATATTATCTTCAACGTCCTTAAATAGATATTCCTTGAACTTGGATTTAAACAGCTCAATATCAATTTCATCATCATTTACAAACATTTCAGGATTATCTTCAAGAAATTTCATTGGTTTTAATCTCTTGACCCATGAATTTGGAGTTTCATAATCTTGGATTGAATAAGCAGTGGAAACATCACACATTCCTTCCTTTTCGAATAATTTTTCATCAATTATCAATTTCCCACTTTCACTATTTGGTGCATTCAATAAGAATTCCTTTCCTGTTAACCTTTGACAAACTTTATTAATTAATTCTTTATTTGCTGAAATTGAAAATGCTGGAGGTGAATTAATTATAAATCTATGCGTGTATGGTTTTGGGAAAACAGGCTGGATGTATAATTGTGCAATTATGTTTGAGATTTGATCGAATAATCCTAATTCTGGAGTTTTCTTAGAAATTTCATATGGGATTGAATTTATTGGATATGTGATGTAATTTCTCCATTTGTTCAATTTTGTATCATTCGTGAGTTCAGGAATTTCAGTTTCAAATGTGTTTAGATTCAATTCAGTATTGTAATATGAACTAAACGTTGGGAATTGGTACTTCAATTGATCTTTTAAAAGTCTTAAAATGATGTTGAATAATAATGGATTATTTAGTTTTTCATTTTCATTTAATGGTCTCATGTGTTTATCAGTGATCATATATCCCATTACTCTCATTCCTAAGCTTCCTAATGATATTTCATCTTCACAAAATTGATAAAAACTTCTTAATAACAGATAATCATGGAAATTTTCTTTATTTAATAAAGAATTTAAATCCCATATGAATCTCTCATGTTTCAACTCATAAACTTTATAATAAGTTTGTAGTATATCACTATATACTCTAAGAGCTAGATAAGCGTCTCCAAATAATGGATCTGAAGTTACTTCATTTCTTAAAATGACACTTCTTAAGACATCTGCATTAATATCAACTAAATTCTTAGATCTTTGTTTTCTTTCCATTGATTTTCTAGAATCAACACATGATACTATATAACTGTTAGGTATGTTTCTTAACTGAGTTGAGCCTTCTCTTCTTCTCCACAGTTCAATAGGTCCAGTTTCAACTGATTTAATATATGGAAAATGTTCACGATTTAACACTTCAAGTTTATTAACAACTGATGTGATTTCATGATCATTAACCAATGTCTTCTCAAATATGAATGGGACAACTTCAAAGAAACCTGGTTTGACGTTAAATTGTTTGGATAAATGAGTGGAAAGTTCAGAATATGTATAATCTTTACGTTCATATGTTATTGGACCAGTTTGAGCATTTTGAACGCTGTCAAAATATTTTTGGTGTAATAAGATATGTTTAGGAATTAATGCGACCAAATCACTGGTGTTAGATTCTTCTTCAAGTTTGACAAATGGAATGGTTTTACCCTTAAAGAATGGATTTTCAGTTTTTCCAAGTTTGATTAATTTCTCAAGATCTGGGTGATTTGAAGGGATACCTATCCCTTGAATCTTAATAGTGATACTAATGGAAGGAGTATCTAGATTATAACTCTCTTCATTGATTGAAATTGGGATTTTGAAACTCTGTTTATTTGGAAATTCAACATATAAAGCAGATCCTGTATTGGGATTTCTATTTTCTAATAAATAAACTTGTTTAGAGATCTTTGAAATCTTTTCACCATTTGATGCTTCTTTGCTCGATAAATTTTCCAAATATTTTTTACAATGACTTGGTGAGTTCATATAAATACCAAAATATATTCCATTATTCAATAATTTTCTGAAATGTGGATTAATTGAAGCATCCATTAACTCTTTTGAATCAGTCAACAGTTTGAACTTCACATCTTTATATTTCGTGTCCAGCTCTATCAAATTCTTCATATCTTTCATATTGAACTCTTTAACTCCTTTATCAATGAAAACGATCTGGTCTTTCACATCACCATCATCCTTATTCTGTGATCTCTGCATCGTCGCTTGAATATCGACTTTTTCGTAGCTTAAAGTGTCGCTTAGAGGGAAGGCATTGCGTAGAGCCTGAAGTCTCCTAAGTGCTGATTTGGGCCCTGAACTGCGAAACAGAAACATTTGGAATTTTTAAATGGTGTTGAATTTAATTATGGGTCAAGTATTGGGAAATTTAAACTACCGAGAGATGATTGATTATTTATTTTTTTTCTTTTGTTAGAGATGAGATGAGATGAATGTAAGCTTATATTCGAGTATTAAATGAATTTCACCATGCTCAGGACTTTGAAACTGTCGAACTATATAAGGACTCCAGTAGTACCCAGATCAGGTTTGAATTCAACTCTCCACTACTCTACTCAGGCAACAATACCCTCATCAACAACCATATCTGATCGAATTAATAATACCGGTTTAATCCAACTACAACCAAAACTGTCAGATAGAATCATCGTAGCCATGTCTGGAGGTGTTGACTCCTCCGTTGCTGCGTATATATACTCGAAGTATCCCAAAATCCAGGGTATTTTCATGAGAAATTGGAATCAACTTGATTCAGAAAGGTGTTTAGAGGAAGATATGAATGATTTTGAAGAGGTTACTAAACAGTTAAACATTAAAGAATTCGAGATAGTTGATTTTGAGAAAGAATATTGGATCGATGTTTTTCAACCAATGATTGATGATTATGAGAAAGGAATCACTCCAAATCCAGATATCAATTGTAATAGATATGTTAAATTTGGAAGATTAGTTGAATATTTAACTGAAAGGTATGGTGATGGTGATGATTGGTGGTTAGTCACTGGACATTATTCTAGAGTTATGAAGGATCCCAAGACTGGTGAAATGAGTTTATTGAAGGCTTATAATAAAGGAAAGGATCAAAGTTATTATCTATCACAAATTAATCCTAAAGTCTTGAAACGATTATTATTACCAATTGGTCATTATAATAAACCAGAAATTAGAAAAATTGCAGAATCTTTAGATTTGATAGTTGCTACAAAACCAGATTCAACCGGTTTATGTTTCGTTAATCCAACACAAGGTTCATTTAATGATTTTTTAAAGAATTTCATAAAGGAATCTCCAGGTAATATAATCACAGAAGATGGTAAAATATGGGGTCAACATGATGGATTATGGAGTTTTACAATTGGTCAAAAATCAAGAATCTCAATGCCACAAGGTGATCCAAAGTACAAAGGAGTTTGGTTCGTAAGTGATAAAAATTTCAAAACTAATGAAATAACAATTGTTAAAGGTGTCAATAATGAAAAATTATACAAAAATTTGATCTACGTTGACAATTTCACATCATTGATCAATGAAAATTTATGTGAATTCCCAATTGAAGAGCTAACGATTCAATATCGTTCATTACAAAACTCAATTCCATTGAATGAAATTATAGAAACTGATAATCATGGGAAATTAATAGTCAGATTGAAAGAAAAACAAAGAGCCATTGCAGTGGGACAATATCTCGCATTTTATCATGGTGAAAGATGTCTAGGCTCTGGTGTCATTAGTGGTGTTGAGTGAGGAAACTCATGTATTTATTTCGGTGTTTAAACTGTGTATTTTGTGTATATAGGGAGCTTTTTTCATGGCTATAGCTTGTTAATAGAGATTACTTGTAAGTTCATTATTTATTCATGACTAACATTTCGTAATATAATATGGAATGGCATAGTTGGATTAATGCGTTCTTGGGATTTTCTAGACAGGGGCCGTGGCTACTTTGTTTCCTTGTTGACCACAATAATTTATTCATCAAAACAAGTAAAGTAGTCGACTATATATTCAAATTTTGGCCGAAATCCCGTTGATATTTGACACAATCCTTCACATCTAAGAGTTGCCACTGTCTATACCCAAATTTCTGATATGCAACAGCCAAGGTGTTCTAACAGTGTTTGAATGATATGTAATAATTTTTCGTCAACAGGAGAGTTGGTTTTGTGATCCCGATAATGGTGGTGCTAATTTATATCACAAACAAGCAGTGGTGGTGGCTTTGATATCCAAGTTATCATTAAATAGTAACCTCAAGTATACTACAGCAGCTTATCTGAATCTAGTGATTAGCTGTTCCTCCCGTGTTTTGTCATTTTATTGTAAAATGAGGATTTTGTTCATTTAAATCCACCTTTTTAGTTACCTGAAATGGATGTCTATCTCTTATTGAAAGTACTTTATAATAAACCAATTACTCTACAATATCTTACCTCTAGAAACAGAAGAAAATCAATTGCGTAAAGTATCATCTCACAATGCCTTCTAGCATTGAGTTAAAAAATGAAGAAATTATTGAAATTGCTCCAATAACTTCAGACTCAGAGTTCGAAGATTTAGATGTGAATCAAAGATTCAGAGAAGAATTCACATACACTAAACACAACAAATGGAAAGAATTCCTTTTGAATGTTGAAGGTCATGAAGGTAACTCGGCACTATTTGATAATGAGCCATATAACGTTGAAACTATTTTAACATTTGAAGACCATTTACGTACTGATAAAAAAACAGCTCCATTTTGGAAAAAAGTCGTTGGTTTCATATGGGATCCAATCTTTTTACCACCAAGTGAAAGAAAATACATGTTAAAAATTGATGTTTTTATCTTTATTTATTCAATTTTTGCTGGGTTTATTAAATATTTAGATCAAACAAATATCAATAATGCATTTGTTTCAGGTATGAAGGAGGATCTGAAAATGTATGCTAGCAATGACTATAACTTATTGACAACTTATTTTAATATTGGTTATTTAGCATTTAGTATCCCGTTTTCAGTATTGATGAAATACGTCAGATTAAGTATCTTATTACCAACTATGGAAATTCTTTGGACCTTTTTAGTCATGATCATGGCTGTTACTAATAGTAAGCAAGTTATATTTTGGCTAAGATTCCTTCAAGGTATCATTGAAGCTTCATCATTTCCTGGTTTAACTTTATTGATTGGTGAATATTATGATAAAGAAAGTTTAGGTAAACGTATGTTTATGCTTGATGCTACAGGTTCTGTGTCTAGAATGTTTGCTGGATATTTACAAGCTGGAGTTTATCATACAATGAATGGTAGATATGGTTTACCTGGTTGGAAATGGATTTTTTTAGTTGATGGGTTTATTTCAATTCCTGTTGCAATTTTGGGATTTTATTGTATACCTGATTTCCCTGCTAATTCTAAAGCTAAATGGATGACTAGAAAGGATAGACAGTTTGCAATTGCTAAATACAAAGCTAGTAAGAGAATTAAACCAACTCCATTGACTCCTAAAAGATTAATTAAAGCATTTTCAAACTGGAAATTATGGACTTTTGTCATTCCTTACACTATTGGAGTTCTTGGTCTGATGGCAACTAATTATTTCCCATTATATCTAAAATCTTTAGGGACTTACTCTGTTGAGCAGATCAATATTATCCCAACTGCTGGTCCAGCATGGCAATTTGTTGCAATGCTCATTTTAAGTTCATTATCAGATTGGACAGGTAACAGAATTGCATTTATTTCAACGAGTCAAATTATTGGATTCATAAGTTGTCTATTATTAGTTATTTGGAATATCCCATTCAGTGCATTGATATTTGCCTTTATCTTAGGTTACGGTACATTAGCTTCACAAACTTTATTGATGAGTTGGTTTGCTCAAGTTTTTTATGATGAACCAGATTTAAGAGGTTTGAATATCGGATTAGGGAATACTTGTGTTTACTCTTTTAATGCCTTCTTACCATTAAGGATCTTCAAAGCAAATGATGGACCAAGGTATCCACTAGGTTATAGAATTTCAATGAGTTTTTACATTATTGGTTTCACTAGTGCTTGGGTTTTCTGGTTCTTTGTCACAAGATATGCTAAGAAGAGAGCTTTGCAAGAAAACGCCAAAACTATTTCAAAAATAGATTCAAAAACTGGTAGTGAAATTGAGAAATCTGTTTAGCTATCAACAGTTATGTATGTAGTCTTTACAGATAGTGTATTGATCCCATTGTAGAGAATTGGTTTGAGTATTTATTTTTCGCTGAAAATAGCAACAAAACAATTATTCTCATAGATTTGATAAGATTTTATGGTATTTTCTCTCAGATTTTTGGCTCGAGCCTGAAACCACAAGATGACAGACCTAGAACACCCAATCAGAACTTGTAAATCCTCTCAATTTCCATCTCATCAACTGAAATTCAAACGAAATTATTGAAATTTCAAAGACAGAGCTGCATAATATTGATAATTTTCCATGCAGCGTCGACTATTTTAGGCAATCAAATCTACCAGATTAGGAAATCTCATCACAGACTTTGGTACGCGCCGCACAATGCGGTTCTACCACGACCTTTCAAGATAGCAAAAAAAAAAACAAGCCAAAGTATGAAATTCCTCCCCCTTTGCCAAATCAATTCTCACGAATAATCCCATTTTAAAATGCATAGAACTTACTCTTTAAGAAACTCAAGAGCACCAACTGCTTCTGAATTACAATCTCCAGCACCACCAACATCTACTACCAAATCTAAATTCTTTGGTAAAGCTGGTATTGCTTCATCTTTCAGAAAGAATGCTGCTGCCAATTTTGGTCCTGAATTAGCTAGAAAACTATCTGCTTTAATTAAATTAGAAAAAAACGTTTTAAGATCAATTGAGTTAGTCGCTAGAGAAAGAAGAGAAGTTGCTAAACAATTATCTGCTTGGGGTGAAGATAACGATGATGACGTTTCTGATGTCACTGATAAATTAGGGGTTTTAATCTACGAAATTGGTGAATTAGAAGATCAATTCATTGACAAGTATGATCAATATAGAATCACTTTAAAATCAATCAGAGACATTGAAGGTTCAGTTCAACCATCAAGAGAACGTAAACAAAAAATCACTGATGATATCGCTTTATTAAAATATAAAGATCCTCAATCCCCAAAAATCCCAGTCTTGGAACAAGAATTAGTTAGAGCAGAAGCTGAATCTTTAGTTGCTGAAGCTCAATTATCAAACATCACCAGAGAAAAATTAAAAGCCGGTTTTGATTACCAATTTGATGCTACCAGAGAAATGGCTGAAAAATTCGCTTTAATTGCTGGTTACGGTAAAGCTTTATTAGAATTATTAGATGATTCTCCAGTTACTCCAGGTGAAACTAGACCAGCTTATGATGGTTATGAAGCTTCTAAACAAATCATCATTGATGCTGAAAATGCTTTAGCTTCATGGACTTTAGATCAAGCTGCTATCAAACCTGCTTTATCATTACATCAAACTTCTGAAGATGTTTATGATGAAGGTGAACATGAAGCTGCTGAAGCTGAATGGGCCGAAGCTGAAACTGAAACTGAACCAGAACAAAAATAAATTTGAGATAGTGTGCTATATTTAATTCGTACGTTATGACTCAAATTATTATTTTTTTTCTCTAATTCTTTTTCAACTTCACTTTTTTAAGCCTTTATCTTTTTACTTTGTATAATTTTTTGTACTTTTTTTTAAGAAGAAAAATGTGTTAATATTACAATCACCAGATCATATTTCTATAATTATTGATGTTGTAGAATTATAATGCTATTATAACTTAGATTATATCTTGGAGCTATCTTTTTTTTTGGGAAGTTTAAACTATGATTTCAATATCTGATGGATCCATTATTTCAAATTTTTGTTGTTTTGGTTGATTTTTTACAATTTCAATTTGATTTAACGTTGATAATTGTAAGATTTCATAAAATGATTTAACAATAATTGATCTGTTAGTACTTTCATTGAATAATTCTTCAAGAGTTATTTTATTACTTTCATTTTCCATGCACCTTGTCTCAATATAGCTTAAGAATTTCAAAGTTTGTTTCCCGTATTTCTTATTAATTTCATCAACTGTTAAATCTCTTTGAGATGATCTTGGTCCTGAACTTGAAGATCTTGAAGATCCTGATCTTTGAGCGATTTCACCCCTACTGAAATCATTACCAACAAAATCAATTTCAAAATCCAAAATATCATTTTCATTAACTGTTCCGATTCTTCTTACTGTTGATGATGATCTTTTTTTACTACTATCTTCACTAGATTCGTTGGTTTTATCAACATTATGAGCAATCATGACATTATTTGGATCATTTTCATCATATCCACCACCAAAATCAAATTCAAAAAAATCATCATTTCCACGAATTTGATTAACATCATTATTATCATTAGCAATTTGATCAAATGGTAAATTAATTGGTGTTAAACTTGAACGTGAGTTTCTTCTATTTAAAGAATCGTTCCTTCTAACTTCAATTGAAAAACTTGATCCACGGTCTCTGATTAAACCATCAACGAAATCTTCACCTTCAATTTCATCAACTCTACGACTTGATCTACCACGTTCAACAATCAGATTAGTTTTAAATGCTAATGATTCAAATATAGGTAAGTAACTCTCAAATTCTATTGTTTTATTCAAATCTTGTAAATTTGAGTCAAGTTTTTGCTTTTTGGTCATTGGTCTTTTCATGATTTCAACATAATTATCTCTTGCAGATCTTAAATCTTCAGTGCATAAACTAATCGACTCATCACTTAAAACTTTTGAAGATGATGATCTTGGAGATTTTCTCTTATTAACCGGTTTATTGACATTTATTCTTTCAGCTAGTGGTTCCTCATTTTCTTCAGAACGTGGTTCAATTATTTGATTCATTTCTTCCAAATGGCTGATTTCTTCAACATTTCCCTCTAAAAAAATAGGAGCTACAGCACTAGCATTCATGGTATTCGGATCACCATAATCGAAATCAAAATCAAACCCATAATTTTGATCATCCTCCACTAATCGACGTGTTAGATTGATATTATCATCATTATTTAACTCATTGACATCCAAATCTAATAACAAACCATGTTCATCAAATGCAAATTCAGGATCATTAGCTTCAAGATCATCAACTGCTCTATGATATCCAGACTGTGAGTTTAGATGTTGATCTTGTGAAGAATTAGTAAATTGTAAACCATCAGAAAGTATATGATCAGCAACATCAGCATCTCTAATTTTATTAATTCTCTGTAATTTAACAACATCACTATCATTCTGAACCTTATTCAAGAAATCCAACCCATCTAGATCAGGCAACAAACTGGTTTCAATATTAAACATTGGATCATCATTAAGAAACACATTACGATTTGAACTGGTCTTATCGTGAGCTTTATTTAAAATAGTACCCTTCTTTCCAATAATCAACAACTTATCACCATTTTTATTCCCATATAGCATGTCTCTTTGGATACGCGTCTTTATCAAGACCGTGTCACTGTTCAAGTAATCAGTCTTTTGTCTATAAACCAATGAGACTCCATACAATAAATTAGAGGTTAAACGAAGCGCCATCGGTCTTGGTGGATCTCGAATAACTGAGCAAGTGTTTGGAATTGAAATTGATTGGATATCCTTCTTACTGATTCTCTTATAAGATGATTTGTTTCCTAATGTTGAGATAAGCCTATGAACAGTGTTAGCCGCTGTCATGGAAATGGATGGTAATCATCACTACTCACCAGACTGTGGAAACCCCAGAATGCTGTCTTATGATGGCTTCATGATCATTGAAAGACATTGTTCGAGATTATATACTATTTGAATTGGGATTGGAGTAATTCTTGTAATGATCAAGATATTTATTTTCATTGTTTAAATAAAGTATGGGAAGATTTTGGATGTAACTCTGTAATTAACCCGATTTAGGCAAGACCAACAGCAACAGTACCTGCAATTGCCAGAAGGATTGAGCTGAAGATCCCACAGAAGAATAAAGCCTTCTTCAAGGATGAGATCTCTTTATAGAATAATTTGAAGTAAAAAGATAATGGCAGAATAACACAGATTGCAAAACAAATTGTACTTCCTAAAAATGACATAAGTTTACCAAAATCAGTGAATAATAAAGATGAAATAAAGAAGATCAAAACAACACCTAGTCTGTTCACAAATTTGATGATAAGACTGGTATTACTTGTTTTGTTATTATAATGCTTTTTTAATGTGAATTGATCAACTAATGTGATAATCGGTTTCAAAACCAAAGGACCTTTTGAAACAGGTAGTATACCCATTAGTGCAACTAAAAAAAATTTGGTCCATGAAGGAAATCCTTTCTCCATCATGATTGATTTGGTGATTTGATCCGTTATCTTAGATCCAAACATTAGATAACCTAGTGAAGCCATTGCATAATCAATAGCCCAAGTGAATGTAAATATTGTGGAAATTGAACCCTTGTACTTATGAGGATGACGCATATCTTTATATAATTCAGGGAAAATAGCATGTCCACCAAATGGTGCCATAAAAATACCAATACTTAAAAAAAAACCATTTAAACTTTGTGGCCATAATGAAGTAGCTGAAAGGTCAATCAGTGAACCTGGAGCTTCAGTTTTAGTTATTCCACATAGAACAATAGTAGCGACAATGATAGTGGTAGTAATAATACCAACTAAGCTCAAATGAGATAAAACGCTTAATTCAAGGAAACTGGATAAGAAGAATAAGGTTGCTATTATTGATTTGAAGATAAATTTATCAATATCTGTCAAAGCATTAAAAGAATCTGCAAAGATAATGATTAATGAAGTACCTGCAGTTAATAAATCAAATGTAAATGTTAAAACTGTTGAAATATAAGCAATATGACCAAAACTATAATTAGCAATGTCACCATAAGTTCTCAAATCGTCATCTTTTAGCAAACATTTACCCAAAAGTTTAGCAGTGTACTGAGTTGATAATGCAGATAAAAACAAAATTATGGTACCGCAAACCCAACCAGAATAATGTAAACCTAATGGAAGTGATAAAATACCAATTCCAATTAGAGTATTGATACCATTGAAAATCGTTTGAGGTGCCGTACTTCTTCCAAAGTCCTTTAGCACTAGTGAGCGGACACTTCTTGAATCTGCTGTATTTACATCATTATCACTAACTGCAGTATCAATATGTCTATGATGCTGTGTTTCTTGTAGAAGTGGTGAGTTCTCAGTATGAAGGGATCCTATTTCCATAGTTCTTGGTCTTTCAGCATTGATATCAAAATCAGCTTGTATGAAATTAGCTGAGCGTGAGTATGAAGTTGCAAATCTACTTAATGAATTTTGACCACCAGCATGTATCATATCTTGAAATGAGTTATAAGCTGAAGATCTTCTTCTACCATCAATTGGTATGCTTTTTGGTGTCGTTGATTCTGTCATTGTGTTGATGTATTGAATTAACAACTGTGATAATTGTATAAATTATTAGGTCTCAATCCAAATAATTAGGATTGAAAAGGTTATTAACTTTTTTTTATATGAGAGTCAAAAGAACTAGAGAAAATTTATTGATATGCAGGATTTCAGTAGAGGGCTTTCGACATATAAACAGTGAGGTTTTCTGAAAAGATGATTGGATAAGTCCTTCAGAGTCTTTAGTTGTTATTGATGATTAAATGACCTGTTAACTTTTAAGTACCAACAATTACTAATTTTCACTCTTTGAAGAGTGAGTTTCGTCTCAAATAATTTTTGTTTGTTTTTCTTAAGTTACTATGACATGCCAATTTCAAATTATGAGGGTACAGAAATCATGTGACGTTAACTAAATTCCGAAGAAACAACAAAGAACAAAGCAGAATATTATCTCAATGGATTAAATTGATTCTCAAATTTGCCTGTTGATCTTTAAATTTGTCTATAATCAAGTAAATTATGAGTGCTCCCAATGCTCTTCCCCAATACGAAGACATCAGTCACCTACAAAGAGTTGTTTCCGAATTAAGAGACGTAACTGATCGATCAAACACTTCAAAAAAACACATAGTTAATCTTGTTGATGATATAATAAACACATTGAATAAGGACAATCCTGATTATAACTCTCAAATCAAATACATTAATGACTTTCTACAAAGATACAAAACACATCCACAAGAAATCATTGAGAAGTTCAACATTAATCCACCTAAGCCAAAAAGTGTTACTCTAACTCAACAAGAAATTGAATTAAAGGAACAAAATGTCAAACTAAAAGCCATCCTTGAAGAAAAGAAGAAATTTAATAGTGAGATTGAATCTGTCAATCAAGACTATGAGACCAGTATTGATAAACTGATTGAACTAATTCAGGACAAGAAATATAATGATCAAGTTGAACAATTTGAATATGTTACTGATGTTAGAGCTAAAATTGAAAACGAAAGAAAGGAAGAATGGGAACTATATGAGAAATTATTGAAAAATGAAGATGTCTTATATAAATTGAATAGAATTTTGATTGACTCTTATTCTATTTTTGATATTGAAAGGGCTATGAAAGATGGAAACTAAGGGCTATGAAAGATGGAAACTATAAATAGATTGTGATATGGGGATTTTGTACTTATTCTGCATCTACTTCACTTAATTTAATGAATTTAATGATATTTATTTGCTATCCAAGGACAGTGTAGACACTAATAGGTCCAAATTATTTTGTGTTGATCATGTAATCTCAGATTGAGAAACTGCCCTTCTATAGAAATTATTAAGTTTAATCTAACTTCAAAGCCCTTTGGTTTTTAAATAAGATCGCACGATTAAACATTTATTTGCAATTTCGTACTTTCTTTAATTCTAAGCTCAAGTATATATTATTAAATTGTTATTGTTATGTATTATAAATTCAAAGTTCTAAGTCCTGACTGTTACACCTGAGTCCCGGCCAAATTTAAGCATGAAATCGATTTGTCCAGGGTTCCAAAGTATCAAATTATCAGAATAATCTATTGGATCAGGATTCGAAATTCAGCTAATGTTCTTTTAGTGGCTGGAGAATCATGATACCATTGGCTGCAAATTTCAATGAGTTCGACTGTTTGTTACGACTTGCGTCCCAACAAATTTTAACGTCAATTTAAGCTTGAATAAAAAAAAAATTATATACGTGTATATAAATTAAGCATAAATACTGGACTGCATGATATTTGAAGTACGGCTATAAGATTTTCAATTAAAATTGATCCATTTCTTTGCGCCTATTGGTTAATTCAGGAATTTCTACAGGTTGCAAACCGGGACAAATCTAGAATTCGTTATTTGCCCGTTTTTATGCCTTTGGCTATATGCACTTTAAGCACAATCATGAGTGGAATAATATAATAATAATATAATTAACATTAATTAATTTGATTTTTTTCAATCATATCAATTTCATCTATTTGATCAGTAAAAACCAAAATGGAAATTTTTGTTGATAAAAATGTTAACTAACTCAGCCAAGTGAAGAATAGGAAAATGTTGTAAAGTCTATGTAATCCAGACATCTTCTGATAGTGAATGGATTGATCTGACCCTTCCTTGTAATAAAAGTCACATTTTCAAAAAAAACGGTAGTGAGTTTATACTTATTTTACATACAAAAATTTTCTTTTATGACTCCGTTCTCGCAGATCCAGATTCTACTATCAAATTTTGCAAATATTTCAAGGCTGTAAAGTAAAGTGTCATAATTTACAATAAGTCAACAATGATTACAACTATATATCCAATAGCTTCGACAGTATCATCAATTGCAGTTATCACCTTTTCACTAATTACTCGTTTAATTAAGATCGTATGAGTTCCTTCAACCTTCGAAGTTTATAACTTCAATTTTCCGGTCAATGCTGGGAAAAATTGCTTGGTAAAATTGGCCCGTCAGATTTTAAAAATAAGCTTATTTTTTTTTTTTCTTATTGGCTTGATTTTTACTACACCCAAATTTTCCTGATCAAATTTGTTTTATCTGATTGATCTAGGATTCAGGACATGTATGAAATTAAACTGTTCCTTAAGGTACTGACAAAAACAAAATATTGACAATTGTCCAGACAAAAGTTTTCTTCAGTGGACACATGGGACACGGGACACTTTGAACAGGCAGTTGTTGAACACCCTAATTAATGATATTTGAGCTTATTATCGTGAAGTATGTTCTGGGAAGTAGAGTCCAGTAGATTCTACTCTAATTTGTGATTTAATTTTGTATGTATTTAATTACATATTAGATCAATAACTGGTCTAGTTCAATTGATCAGATAATCACAGATAATCCACAATCCACTTAAACACCATGTTGAACCTTTAACGCCAGGAGTGATGGTTAGATAGCAAAATAAAACAGGATATTTTTATTCTTATATACTGTTTTTTGTAATTATTTGCTCATGAAAGAGAATATAGAGTAGAATGCTAAATATTTGCTCGCTTTAAACAATATAGTAGCTGAAGCCTAACAGTTAGCAATGTTGAACAGATCTATATATAAACCTGATAATATCCTTCGAAAAAGCTGAATTATTTGTAGTTCAAATGCAGTCTTCCTTGTTAACAAAAATTATCAAAAATTGATGAGAAAAACTACACTATATATATATATAATCAGCTGGGTAATTCGTAATTAAGGACATCATTCAGAAATAATAGTTCAAAACTAGCAGAAGAATAATTCCTCTTGTGTTATATTCTTGTTTATAAACTACAGAAGGATCTATCCAACTTTGATGTGTTTGTTAATACATCATTGTCATGCTTTCCTAGTTCTAATGTCCTAGTCCCATAGTAGTCTGTACTATAATTTGTTTTGTCTGCTTCAAAAGACTATAATTTTATGTCCAGATTCCATAAAGACTGGACGTATGAGAGATCTGCAGCTTGACCTAAACTTTATAGAAATGTCCAAGAAAAAAAAAAGCTTAACTCATTCATGCATAATCAGATTAACAGTACTGATCATTTAAAATTTTGAAGTGAAATGTCCAATTAAATTTTAAAACTCCTCTTCATATATATAAGGACAAGATCCCTCCAATTTATACAGATTAACATTCTTTTTGCTTATTTTCTTCTCTAATTCAAAAACTTTTAAACCAAAATGACTTCAACATCTAAGGTTTTCAACGTTAGTGTTTTCTTCGTTGTTTTCAGAGAAACTTTAGAAGCATCTGTTATTGTTTCTGTTTTATTATCATTCATTACACAATCTATTGCGCCTGGTGATAAACTTCTAGCCAAAAAATTGCAACTTCAAGTTTGGATTGGTGTTGCTGCTGGTCTTATCATTTGTTTAGCCATTGGTGGTGGTTTCATTGGTGCTTTTTACAGATATGAAAATGATATTTTTGGTAATTCTGAAGATTTATGGGAAGGTATCTTTTGTATGATTGCAACTGTTATGATTTCGTTTATGGGTATGGCATTATTAAGATTAAATAAAATGCAAGAAAAATGGAGAATTAAAATTGCAAGATCAATTTTAGAAGTCCCAGAGAGAAAAATTGATAGATTTAAGATTGGTTATTTAACTAAAAAATACTCTATGTTTATCTTACCATTCATCACTGTTTTAAGAGAAGGTTTAGAAGCTATTGTCTTCGTTGCAGGTGCTGGTATCACCACTAAAGGTTCTTCTGCCTCCGCATATCCATTACCAGTTGTTATTGGTTTGATTGCAGGTATTATTGTCGGGGTTATCTTATACTATGGTGCTTCTTTCAGTTCCATGCAAGTTTTCTTAATTATTTCAACTTGTATTTTATATTTGATTGCAGCTGGTTTATTCTCAAGAGGTGTTTGGTATTTCGAAGCCAATGCTTTCAACAAGGCTTCAGGTGGTGATGCTTCTGAATCTGGTGATGGTAATGGTTCTTATGATATTACTAAAACAGTCTACCATGTTAACTGTTGTAATCCAGAATTAGATAATGGTTGGGATATTTTCAATGCATTATTAGGATGGCAAAATACCGGTTATATTGGATCTATACTAGCTTATAACTTATATTGGTTAGTTTTGATTATTGTTATTGCTTTAATGATCTTTGAAGAAAAGAAAGGACATTTACCATTCTGTAAATCATTACAATTGAGACAACTAAACCCAATGTATTACATCAGAAATAAAAAGAAGAGTGAACTAACTGAAGAGCAAAAGGAAATTTTATATAATAAAGCTGCTCAAATTAGATTCAACCAACAGGGTGAAATTGAAGATGTTAAAGAAGATTCTGTCGTTTCTGTTCCTGTTAAAGA
Source organism: Phaffomyces antillensis (assembly GCA_003707195.2). NCBI lineage: Eukaryota > Fungi > Ascomycota > Saccharomycetes > Phaffomycetales > Phaffomycetaceae > Phaffomyces > Phaffomyces antillensis. Next base: position 22,751 of record PPNI02000023.1, read on the forward strand.
ATCAGGTAAAGCTTAGAAAATTCCCAGGAACTTATGTTTGTGATTGAAAGATGATGAGAGATGTATATATATATATAATAATAATAAATACGATTTAGTTAATAATAATTATGAATTTATGTGTAATTTCTAATCATGTCTATCCATTGGATCTATTTTAAAGATCTTATCAGGATTCAATATTCTTAATGGATCTAAACTAAATTTAATTTTTCTCATTAGATCAATTGTATCAATTCCTAATTCTTTTTCTAAATGATTCCTTTTTGAAAACCCAATTCCGTGTTCTCCAGAACAAGTACCTTCATAAAACAAAGCCCTATCAACCATTCTATCAGCTAATGACATTGCTTTTTGTTTATCCTTTTCATCATACATTATCAAACAGTGGAAATTCCCATCACCGACATGGCCCACAATAGTTGTATATAATTTTGATTCTTCACAATCATTTAAAGTATCTTGGATCATATTTGATAAATTTGAAATTGGAACAGCAACATCAGTTGACCAAATTTTAACATCTTTTGAAATTTGAGATCTACCATAATCTATTGAGGACCAAAAGATAGATTTTCTAGCACTCCATAATTCATCTTGTTGTTGCTCATTTTTAGCTAATTTGAAACTCAATGATTTATTATTCTTTGAAATTAATTGAACTTGATTAATTATTTCCTTTAAGATTTTTTCATTATTATTTCCTAATTTGAAGAATAGAGTAGGTTTAACATCCCATTTATTTGAATTTGAATTTGTAAAATTGATACAATGCATCATTTTTTCATCTAATAATTCAACTGCATTTGGTTGAATATCATTTTGAATCAATGAAGTTACTGTATTTGTTGCATCAACAATAGAATTAAAAGAAACAACAGCAACTGTCTCATATTTAGGTTTAACGTGTAATTTCACAGTTGCTTCTGTTACTATACCTAATGTTCCTTCACTGCCAATAAACAATGAGGTTAATTTATAACCATTTGAACTTTTTTTAGGTCTTCTTTGAGTCTTAATTACTGAACCATCTGCTAAGACAACAGTTAGGTTAATAACGTTTTCTTTGATTGTACCATACCTTGATGCATTTGTACCTGAGCATGAAGTTGCAATACTTCCACCAATTTGAGCACCAGGACCAGGATCTGGACCGAATAACAATCCATGTTTAGAGACAGCTTCATTAATTTCTTGCCATGTAACACCGGCTTGCACTGTTATATCTAGATCTTTCTTATTAACTTTTATGATTTTATTCAATTTAGACAGATCAATTACTATACCTCTTCTTGTGGAAATATATTGACCTTCAATTGACGTGCCTCCACCATACGGTAAGACTGGGATCTTGAATTCATGTACGATTTTCATTATTTCAGAGACTTGTTCGGTTGAGTTGGGATAGACGATTAATTTTGGACGTTTATCTTCAGTTGGTGGATGTAATGAATAGTTATTAGTTGAATGGTTTTCAATATCATTATGGGTTTGAGATATGTTTTCTTCACCTAATAGGATCAATAATTTCTCTTTAGCTAGATCAAAGTCCCATTTTGTTCCATAGTTAGGGGATGGAATATCTGATAGTGAAGTCTTTGAAGAGTGAGGGAATAGGAACTCAGGTGGATTTTTTATTGTTTGATTCATTGATAAGTAGAATCCCATTGCACCACCAGTGAATATTCCAAGTATTATTCTTAATCTGATTGAAGATTGACTGGTTTGTTTGAGAGATTCTTTTGGAGTTGATTTTGTGGATGCATTTCTGGAAATTTTTGGAAACCTTCTGAGTCCATTGTTGAGGAATCTGAAATAACTCATGGCTTTTAGTCTGTTTTATTACTGTACTGATGGGTATTAATTGTTGAGTGGAAAATTATGTGGAGTTGAGCAACAGGGCTGCGTAATTTATCACCAAAAGTCAGTTGCTGCTGCTTCTACTAATGTCACTAGCATTACTAGATAGGGACTACAAGAAGGCCTAGTTGAAGCAGCTCGTTAAAGTGTGTGGTCACTGGTTATTCGCTCTGGTGGTGCTATATATAACTCACAGCAATCTATGCCCTAATAGGCTCTACAAATAGATTGAGATTATACACACAAGTGTTTATTTCTTCTTATAGTTCAAAGCAAAGTCAATGGCAGCCCTATAACCGTAAATAGGACCTAGCCCACAGATAACAGCGACTGCCTTATCTGCCAAATAACTCTTATGTCTAAACTCTTCTCTAGCATGGACATTAGTGATATGGACCTCAATGAATGGGATATCGACACCCAATAAAGCATCTCTGATGGCGACAGAAGTGTGAGTGTACGCACCGGCATTGATCACAATGAAGTCAACACCTTCTTTCTTAGCCTGATGGATTCTGTCAACGATTGAACCTTCATGATTGTTTTGGAACGAATAAAACTTGGAATCTGGGTCAAATTCAGAGATTTGATTGGAGCAGTTTGATTCGATGTCACTCAAAGAAGTTGTGCCGTATTTCTCAGGCTCTCTTGTTCCCAATAGGTTGAGATTTGGACCGTGAAGGAGCAGAATGGATGGCATTGTGTGGAAGAGATGTAGTGGTGATGAGTTGGGAAGATTAGAGAATGGATTTTTAGCCCGAGATTGGGTAATATATTACATTCTTATGATGGAATCTTTAATTTTCGATAAATTTATGGAAATATGATCGTAATCACCCTCTCAAAACAAATCAATGCCACTTCAACAGTACTTCTCAATCCGCCTCTTAAACCTTCGAATGATCCCCAGGGTCACGTGACTCCTGGTTATGTTACCTGTCCAATGAGGTATAATTCGCGGGTTGTATTCCAGCCTCATAAAAAAAGTTGTTAAAATTATCCCTTTTTCCATTATAAGACAATCAAGAGATAGAAAAAAGAGAGAATGTCATTAAACAAAACATTTCACTGGTAAGTGGCCCTCTCCTGCTGCTATCTATCTATATATATCTCCAATTGATACTAACCATGGCTTTTTTTGCCCTCAGGGTTGCAGGTCCAGAAAACGTCATAGTTACAGGTACTTTTGATCAATGGTCAGGTTCATTGCCATTAGTCAAACAATCAAACGGTGAATTCGAATTAACTATTCCATTATCATCAACTGAAGAGACAATTCTATTCAAATTTATCGTTGATGGTGAATGGAAGACTTCTCCAGAATATGATGTCACTAATCAAGATGGGAATGAGAATAATGTCGTTTATGTCAAGGATTTAATCTCTATTGAATCAAACAATAACAATGCTAAAATCCCAGAGGCTGGTGGTTTATCCGTCCCTGTATCATCCAAAGAACCAGAGTTCACTCCAACCGTCATGCCATCTGAAGAAGGGAAACAAACTACATTGGGTGAACCAGGTATTGTCATTCCTGAAAATGCCAATGAAATTGAAGCTTTTAAACAGGTGAGTGACGTTGATGCTAAGGCTTTGAATGAAAGACTGAATGGTGATTCTAAACAAGTTGAAGAAAACAAAGTTTCTGAAAATATTGTCATTCCTGAAAATGCTGGTGAAATTAAAGAATTCACTGAAGTTAGTGAAGTTAATGCCAAAGATCTAAACGATAAATTGAAAGACGAAGTCGTTGAAGATGGAAAAAAAAAGATCAAAGTTAAGAAGGTTATCAAAAGAAACAAGCAAACTGGTGAAGAAATCGTTTTAAGCACCGTTCCAGTAACAGAAGAAGATGAAGTCAAAGACGTTAAAGAAGAAGCTAAAGGAGAGGACAAGCCAAAGGACACTGAAAAACCCAAACCAGCAGCTAATAAGACCCCAGTTACTCCAGCTAAAAAGGAAAAGAAAGGGTTTTTCAACAAATTGAAGAAGGCTTTCAATTAAATTATTTCTGTTTCAGTTCTTATGTACTACAAATATATTAATACAAGTTTAATAATTAGTGTGAAGGTATAGTAGTTGTATAGTGATGGTGATAAAGTTATATAGTAATATGTGGTACTATTATTAGATGTAAAGATCCCGAAAGCAACAAAAAACAAAAACAATGAAAATCGTATATTCTCAAAACTCGAATCAAACCAAAAATGGACTTGATGCTTTTGCTTGCTCTGCTGGTCCACATCAGATTGATCTCTGCTGTCTCCCAGGCGTTCTGCTCCAACGAGAACACCGGGATCTCAGCCAACTTACACTCGAATAGGTACCAGTCCAATGGGTGGTGTTCTGATACTTGCAAGAGTCTAGGTAGCTTCAACTATGCGGTGGTGCAGAACACCGAATGTTGGTGTACAAACGACACTCCAGCTTCTACGGTGAGTCTTGAACAGTGCCAAAATGGCTGTCCAGGTTATCCAATCGAGAAGTGCGGTGGTGATTCAACTTATGGGTATATTCAACTTAGAGATTTTGTCTCATCTTCCTCTTCATCCATCCTACGAACAACTACATCATCATCTTCAACATCGACATCGACTACATCATCTACCTCCACTTCATCATCTACATCCACGACATCCTCCACTCCTACATCTTCAACAACATCAACATCAACATCAACATCATCAACATCATCAACAAGATCAACAACAACAACATCAACATCAACAACATCATCATCTACTTCACAAATAATATCTTCCACCTCATCTAATGAACCAGCAATCACTGCAAGCCCAGTGATATCAACAGTGGTATCGATGCTAACAATCACGGGATCTCAAGAAACAAAAGTCACAACAACTCAAGTCATCTCCACTGTTATAAGTCTACCATCACCTACCTCTTCTCCATCATCATCATCACCATCAAACACCAATAGAAGCAGCAACGGATTCTTCCAATCACCAGGTAAAGTCGCTGGTACATTTGTCGTTGTTGGTTTAGTGGTAGCTGCTCTAATAGCTGCTCTATTCTACTTCTGTTATTTCAAAAGACGTCATTCTCAGTCAGATGATGCTGAATCCTCAGATTTTGAGAATTCAAACACGAGTCAAACCAATGAGAAATTCGCCAATATCCTGGAACCTTCATTGTCCAATGACAATGTTCCTACTCAAAAGGGCTCCATACCGAACTCAGCTGGTGAGAATGGACCGTTTGATTTCGTTGAAGTTGATCAAAGATTAGACCCGAATCAGGTCTTCAATTACCAGAACGACTCGAGGGCCTCACTGGATGACAACATGGACTACTCTAGAAGGGTTCTCAGGGTGACTAACGCATAGCTTATTCTTTATTCTTATTCTTATTCTTATTCTTATTCTTATTCTTATTCTTATTCCATTAATATACTGGGGGCGGTTTTATACATTAATCTACATTTATACATTTGTCTTTTTCTTTATAATTACACATTGAGATTTCATAGCTTCGAACTGTAGAGATTGTGATGCTTTCATTGGTGGTGAAGAAGTACTCCTATTTGAATGGCGACCAATGGTGTCATTTGCCTTCAAAGAGTGAAATATTGATGGATGTCTCTGCCGCCGAAATGAGAGTAGTACATAAAGAAACAGTATTGGTGAGTTTATAATAAGCATTGAGAATAGCTAATGGTTTTAGTATTAACTAGGTTATAAAGCAACAGTTCCAGAACACGGAAATCACCTCAGTGTATCATAAATCTCCTTCTATTGGCTTTAAGTTGACTCGTTCAAGAAGATTCCAAATCTCTTTCCACTCAGAATCAGATTTTGATAAATTGGTGAAACATTTGAATGATCACGATCTATTGAAGAAGAAGCAAACATCTGATCATGGCGCCTTGATACAACCAGTCGCAAGTGTGACATCACGCAGAAATATCAATCATAAACCTGAATTTAACGTCCCTAATTCAACTTATTATGATCAATACAAAAAAGGTAATCTAAATCAACAACATACACAGATGATATTGAACACTTTCTCACAGCCAACTTTTCCTAGCTCACAAGTGACGTTTGAGCCGTTGATTAATGAAAGATTTGGATTCTCACAATCTCAATTCGAAAATGATTCAATGTTTTTATCTCATGATGAAAATGTTGTTAATACAAGATCCAGCAATAGTAATAACAATGTGATAGGTGATAATGACTTTTTATCACAGATACTTAATGAGATGCCAAATAATTCAGTTCAAAATCCCAATAATTCTTTGGATTTCAATCAAATGTCTGATTTTGAAATAAAATCATTATTAAGAGAAAAGATCAAAGACATGAATTTCATTAATTTCGTTGAACGAGTGGAGAATTGCTTGAAAGATCTATGATTTTCTAAATCCATATTTATTAAGAGTCTATATATATATGAGAAATCTTATAATAACATCAAAGATGCTAAAAAAATAGAAAACATTGGAACCATCTTATAGTTACCTTCATTATTACTAGAAGAAGAAGCAACTGAAGAAGAGGTAGAGTTACCAGCAATAGATGAAGTAGTCAAAGTTGTACTTGCAATAGAAGAACTTGCTGATACAGCACTTGTAGAGTCAACACTTGAAGTACTTGATGATGAACCAGTTTCAACGGCCAAATTCAAGAAATCACTAGGAACGTACACGGAAGAGGCACCTGAATCTGAAAGAATGCTAGAATACCATTCAAATTTAGTGATCATAGTTTGGAAATCATTGAATGGGAAATCTCTTGTTTGAATATCTTGAAATAAAACTTTTTCATCAGTGATGGATTGGATACCAACAAAATAATTGCCGATAGCAGTAGGTAATCTCATGTTATTAGCACCCATGAATGAAATGTATTCATTATAACGAGAGTTGAAATCTAAAATGAAATTATAGATTAATGTAGCATCTGATTTCAAAGCTTCTGATGATGCACTTGATAATTGTTGTGAATTATAACTTGTGGTTTGACAAGAAACTAATCCGATTAAAAGAATTGGAACGAGCGAAAATAATTGCATATTTGTTATTTATATATTGTCTTTTACTCATCTTTCAGTGATGGTGCTTGGGTACGTTTTAGATTTTTCCTGGTTTTATATACTTTTCTACAACTTATTTCCTAATTGAGGTTCCAATGGGTAATAAGTAGCCTCAAAAACTAAAACTGTGATGTTGCAGATTTTTTCATATTTATTCAAAAATTCCACCAATTGGTATGTTTGTGAATAGTGTCATTTTTAGTACCTCTAAATACAATGTTTGACAGTTTTCAAAGTCTTTTGAAGCTTTTTGTGTTTGTTTTTCTGACACATAAATTAATTACTCTTTTAAGCTAAAACAATACATAATATTTTAATTATGTGCATTTAACAAAAGTATATAAAAAGAAACAAAATGTTACTGAAAATCACTAAAATCGAAAAACATCTAATATAAATTATACATGGAAGTGTTTTTCAAAAAATTATAGTAAATGAAAATCCCCATTGAAATAAACACACAGGATATCAAATGAATATAAAACATAAAAAGTAATGGTAATAATAATAATCATAAAAGTAAAAGAATAATATAAATGATCATTTCCATATAAGAACTGATCATTTTTCATAAAATAATGAGAATTGGAAAAAATAATTGAACATGGATACATTATTTACAACAATAATGGGGAACCTAAAGCTAAAACAAATGGAGCAACCAAATATAAGATTGAACCAGAAGCACTATCCTTCATCATATAAGCACCAGAATCTGCAGTAGTGGTTGTACCAGAAGTGGTTGTGGTATCAGAAGTGGTTTCTGAATCTTCAGAAGTGTTACCACCTGCAGCACCACCCCCATTACTAGTACCTGAAACTGAATTAGTGTGTGAATCTGAATGTGTTTCACTTGATGTGGCGGATTCAGTTTCAGATGTTTCTTCTGATCCCGTTTCAGCAGCTGCACCAGCTAATAAAGTTTCTAATCTTGATGAATACCATGGAACACCAGTGACAAATGTTGAAACTGCACTTGCATCAATTTCGCTGAATAAAGAAGTATAAGAATCATCAGTATAAGTTGAAACTTGTTGATAAACGGATAAAACACCTGATGGAACAGAATTACCTTCTTGAATGTATGATAAGTAATCACTTCTGTGTGATTGAATATCACCTAAAACAGCAGATAATAAACCTTCATTTTGACAAATGGCTTGAGTAGCTAAAGCTAATAAAGTAGTTAATTGAATAAATTGCATATTGTCCATATAAATAATTTTGAAAGTGAAGTTATTAATATAGTAGAAATAATTGCTACGAAATGAAAGATTTTAGTTGGGAACTAAGCCTATATATATAACTGAGTTATTTGAGACCCCACAGTATACCTTTGATATAAGTTGATGCCGAACTAATATAAGACGTAATGACTGAAATATTATATTATTTTATAGGGATGCTAATTTTAAATAGCAATCAAATTATACATGAATAATTCCCTTGAACAGTGATTAAAGGTTATATTATTCTCAATTTGAGTTATTTAAGCTCGAAGAAATCCAAAAGAAGTATAAAAATTGTCTTGAGTTCATTTTAATTGCTAAATTCATGATGAATTTGTGGAGTATATCCTAATTCGGTAATTACTGTAAACGGATACTTCTACAGATATTTAGTATGAATCTGGTAATTTCCTATTCGGTATATATTCTCGACCTTTTATTCTTTTCGTTTATAAATTTATTAAATTGCACCCAAACAGTTATCACTCAATTATCAGAATTACAAAACTATCTTGTCGCAATGTTGGATCATTACAACCGATTAGAGAACATACTAGTGCACCATTTATCCAAATTTAAAATATTCAAACCTCATTTCAATGATCCAGTATCTAAAACAATGACAATCATTGGTGTCATTATATTGATCTTAATAATTATATATAAGATCATATTCGCCATTGGTGTTCATTTCAAATTATGGGATGTCTCTGGAAAAGAATATTTTGTTGATACACCTGTCCATTGTGCACATGTTTATATCGATGGGTATGTTGTGAAGAATGGATCGATCAAACAAAAACTACAGTATCATGTTGAATTTAGTCCTGAAGAGTATCATAAAGATGACCCTGAATTAGGTACAACGTTGGGGTTCTTAAGAAGAAAACTATACTTCCTTTTCAAAGATTCAGAACTTTTCTACAATTTAGGTGTAGATGTGTTCAAAATTCAAGATGTTGAAATTTTTGATAAGAAACAAAATAAAGTAGTTGAAGACTCAAAACCATTATGTTTGGTTGGCATTGAGACGGGACAAAGAATTAAAGCTCATTTCAACATATAGATTTTGAATTCATGTAATTTTTCATTTCATAGTTCATTAATAATATACACGTTATAAAAATTCATATTTCAAGCTTCTCATATTCTTTAACACTAACATTCACTAAACTTTTTTCTCCCCATAACCAAAGTTTGATCAATTTTTTCAGATAAGAATCGATTATTTGATGATTGTCATCTTCATTGTTGTTATCATTTTCAATGAACTCTTCTTCATCAAATTCTGATAGAGTTGGCATATTCTCATATAAAATTGACTTATTGATAAGATCAGCAATATCTAGTCTTAGTTTGGATTTCATTAAGTCCTTCAGTTTATCTGGTAAATTATCAATATTTTTGTCATTATTTGAATATAATAATAATGTCATTGTCAATTCTAATTCTTCCATAAATTTTGGATTTTTTAAAGCTTTACTGGTCAATTTTCTTTTGGCAAAATCAATTATATTGAGTATAAATTCATCTTTATTTCCATTTCCTGTATCTTCTATATTATTCGTATCTTTGTTATTAGATTTGATCATCTCAATTAAATGTAACAATAATAATTTAAAGTGTAAAAAATCATTTTTTTCTAACAGGTCAGGATACTTCAGCTTCAATGAATCAATGACTATTTGGATCTCACCTTTCAGTAAGTGTGACTTCATGTCTTGACGGAATTTGATTGAGTCAAATCCTGGATTAGCTTCTTCATTTAAATCAATACCTATCTCATTTGAAAACTTAATTGCTGTTGTTTCATACCCTTCAAAGACCAAATAGTCCATCACGATTCGATTCAATTCTTTCTTTGATATTTTCTGAGATGATAATCTTTTCTCCCATGGGATTATCTCGCCCATTCTGATGAAAGTTGGTGTTGTCTTTGGTAATCTTGATTAGTGAAAACGTTTGTGTCAAAAGAAGTCAAGGAGAGAAATCAGCGAAATATTTGGTGTTTGGATGATTTTGAGATCAGCAAAGAATTAAGAATAATATGAGAAATGTCATATAATTTAGAGAGTGAGGATACGTCTGATTGGAATATATTTAAGTCTTATGGAAATATAAGATTTGAATGTGATGAGTCTTCTGTTCAATTATAATGAGCAAAATGATCTTGTCTTCTAATACTAAGCATAAGCTTCAAGGGTTTGGCGTCAATAATCTGTCTTAAGGATCTATCGTAATAGATATCACATGTAGTCAGAGATTCAACATACTGTATAAAGAATTATATATAGGGCACAGGAGCAACTATCCCGCTGTCTTCCCGCTGCTTAACGAGTCTCAATTAACCTGTAATCATTAGATAGAATACATCGTCAACCATTTGGTATTATATTGGGTTTATTTATCATTATATGATCATTATCAAATTAAATATTCAATCTCTACCGTTTCACGCTGCTGTCAAATGCTGTCAAACGGGCCTTTTTAGTAAATAAGTCTATTAGTCAACTCTTTGAAAAATTATAAACAGTTTTGAGTTTTGAAATGTGAGAGATCTCTTAAATCTGGATACTTAAGATGCCGACCGGCTGAACCAGTCGGGATCACCCATAACAAGGTTTGATGATCGTAATTAGCTATACTATAGCACTTGAGACAAAATTTTAATGATATTTCGAAAATTATAGGGAGTTTACTATTAAGAGAGAACACTTAGCGTTGTGAGCTAATGAGCTCATTTACTGAAAGTGTACTAATAATGATTAACTGACGTTAACATTTTTAATTTTTTTGAGCTTTGTAAGACTGACTAAAGAGGCAGATTAGTCTGAATTAGCTGTTTTCTCACATGACTTGATAAACAAATTGGGTATCAGGAAGTTGTTATAGCATGTTTTTGAATAAATACCTAATAATATGTATGGTGGTTTAAATGTCAACAACTTACACCTTTTTGTGATGTTTTGGTATCTATGTCCATACTCATAATCAATGGTGAGCTTTATATCTCGAATTATGGAGCACTAAAGATCTTACATTGCTCGTTTTATATGTCATTTGTGATTACTATCTAGATATTGTAGAAGTAGGACTTAGGAAGTCAAGTATTTCTCGACTATTATATAGATCTAACTTTGTATAGCCGCCGTTTGCTTTTTGATACAGGATTTCATAGAGCAAGTACTCTAGTCTATTGAGCTTAGTTTACATCAACTAAATAACCATACGGACTTAGGTAATTATCTCATTGAAGATATACTTGAAGCCCTAACAAGATTTAGTTCCATTGATCTAAACCAAAATCTGCCTTATACAATACACTGAAGAGCTAACTCTTTTGGGTACTAAAACTTCCAGCAATTCACATAATTTGAGGCTTATAGATTCTTTGATTTGTTTGAAAGTGTCAAAATTTACAGATCTGTTCGGATTGGGAAAGGTTAGATGCACGGATTGATAGGCACAATAATATCTACTAACTTCTCTCTACACTTATTGGTGATTATTCACCATCCATCAAATAACGTCATGAAGAAAGTTGGGATTTCTAGATTTGATACTTCAAACACACAAATATCGTCATACACTACACTTTCAAGTAATCTGAACACAACAAGATATGATCAACTACAGATACAATTGAATCTTTTCAAAGATATTTTGATATCCTCATCGAATGAGTTAATGCAATCTTCTGAACATCGTGCGAAATTCCTTGCCTTATGTGCCAAAGTAGGGATCAATCCACTAGCACTGTATAATAGAAAGCAAAACTTCAGAGAGTTCTATAATATATTATGTCTTAAATTAATTGAGTTCTGGAATGAGACTAAAGGTTTAAATGGTGGGTTAGTCTCATTATCTGCGTTTGAGAGAATATATTGTGGAGATGAAGAGGATAAGAGTAGCCAAAACAGTCTGGTACTAACTGATGAAGATTGGGATGTTGTTCTAGAGGAATTGAAAATTTTAAGTCCCGGTGTTGTGTTATTGAAATTAGGTACAGAAGATGATAAATTCATAAGTTTTGATGATCAAGGTTTGAGCTCATCTGGTGAAGAAAACAAGATATTAGGATCCATAATAACGAATGAGTCGATACAAGAAACTGAAATATTGAAGATATTTGGTAATGATGATGAACTAGGTGAATATAGAGTTAAAGATGTCTTAGGAAGGTTGGTAATGAAAGGTTATGTGTGGGTTGATATATACCAAGGCATTACAACGTATTGGAATCCGTCAGTGATGGGGATATGATCCAAATAAATTTATAAACTATACTTTTTGTTTTTTGATAGGACGATCTTCGGCATCATAAATGTTCAAATTTAATGAATGAATGATTCTCGAATAATCAGTTTTAATATTTTCATAAGCAGTTTGTAGTTTATCATTTCTCACAGACTTCTCAAATTCTAATAAACCTTCTTTGTTTTTATCAAATAATCTTTTCTTAATTAAAAGTCTTGCAATTTTTAGATTCTTATCATTATAAATAAATCCTAATTCTATAACTTTTTTGAATTGTTGGAACTCAAGTTTGAAAGTTTCAGCATTTTTCTTAAACCATTTCTTATCGAATTTTTTCAAATCTAATGGGAGTTCATTGATGAATCCCGCTTTAAATAATCTTTCAAAATCACAACGATATCTTAAATCATCAAATTTTTCATTTGGATCTTCCACTGTGATTTCTTTAACTAGTTTATCTTTGAACCAATATTCAATGAGTGATTCATATAGTTTTGAACCGTGTTTATGTGCTTGATATGGTGGTAATATAACAAATTGAGAAATTTTCTTTCTATTTGGATAACCTTTTGTACAATCCCATTCATCAAATTCCTTAGATGATGAGAATTTGAAATATGTGTAAGTTGTTGCAAACCCAATAATCTCCTTTGAGTTTGTGTTAGTTATGAGGAATAGATCCCATAATGGATCAGTTGAATCAATGTAAGAGCCTGCTTCAATGAATAAAATAACAAAGATTTGTAAACGTTTCAATAGGATTGTAGATTGTTCATTGTCGAGTTTCAATTTATTTATTGAGTAATTACTATCTTTGACTTCATAACTTGTGATTAATTCACTGTTTTCGATATAATCGACTGACTCTCTTTCCTTTTTAACCAATTCTTCCCATTTAGATTCATCTTCAATTATGGTATCTTCAGGCAGCCATTCCAATAATTTATTTTTGACCTCAGTATCAAAATCAACACCATCAACTTTCTCACTATAACTGATTTTCAATAATGGTAAAAACGTAACAGAATCAAATTTTAATTGGATTTTCAAATCTTTAAACCCAAAGATCTGTTCAGAATCACCAAAGATAGGGTATGTGAAGGCAGGATGGAAGGTGAATGTGCCTTTATCATCTTCAATTGAGACACTGAATACCTCATTAGACGAGGATGTGTATGTATCTGGGTTGTATGACATGTTTTTAGTGGATCTCTTATGGGCTTAAATATTTAGCGTGTCTAATAACAACACATTTTTTTTTATTTATTTTTCGTGTATTTTTCAAGTAAATTTAATTAATTAACCAGGACAAAAAACAACAAACACACAACATAGGCGATTTTTACTCGCGACATTGCCATTGCGAAAAGGGAAAATTGATGAATTTTCAAAAGTATTCAATGGTGGTGAAAAAGGTATCAACATGAAGACAGAAGAAATATCAGAAGTATTTGTATGGGCGTCTGAAGAGGTTGGTTATATAAAATTGCAATTCTTTGCGAATTGTTCAACATTTAGTGGGAAAAAAAAATATGGCAAGGTGCTGTAATACAATTGACTAGATTCATCAAATACTACATCAAATGTTTTATCTTATCTATCATTAATTAAATGTAAAAAGTATTAAAAGATAGTAATCATATATAGGTACTGAAAAAAGTTATAAAGTTGGAAATAAAGCAAAATGATCTATGATAGTATAAACAAGCTCTAACAATCCAAACAAAAACAATGGAAACAGAAAACTCAAAAAAAGAAAAGGTTAGAAAAGAATATAAAACATTAGAATTAAATCTTATCAAACTTAGAATTCATCATCTGATGAAACGTAAGCATCACCTAATTCCTTCTTTTTCTTCATTCTTTCCTTCTTCTTCTTTCTTAATTCAGCTGAAGATAATTTGGATTTCTTGGTAGCAGAAGCAATCTTGTTACCCATAGCATCGAATTTATCACCTTCATCTTCTTTCTTTTCAATTCTTGGACCAGAACCTTGACCACTAACCCAGTTATGACCAGATGGAGTCATTCTACCGTCTAAGACAGCCCAAATTTCTTCAGTTAATTCTTTAGTGAATTCAGCAGAGTGAGTAATAATAATAACACCACCAGCGAAAGCTTTTAAGGCTTTTGATAAAGCACCTAAAGAGTCACGATCTAAATAATTGGTTGGTTCATCTAAAACGATTAAATGAGGTCTTTGCCATGTACAAGCAGCTAAAACTAATTTAACTTTTTGACCACCGGATAAACCTCTAATTCTGGAATGGGAAACTAATTCAGCATCTAAACCTAACATAGCACAATGAGATTCAATTTCTTTTCTGGTTAATGGACGGAATTGACCAGAAGCTAAAGCTTCTTTCATATCAACTTCGGCAACTAATTTGGAATGAGATTCAACTAATTCACCTCTTGGTAACCAAGCGTTATCAACAGACATCATTGGAACCCATCTTTCAGTTTTCATACCAATGTTTTCACCTAAAGTGAAAGAACATTCATATTCGTAAGTGTTTTTGAACTTTCTTCTAGCATGGATACCAGCAATTCTTCTTGGAGAACCTTCAATTTTGAAAATTTTGTTCATGGCTTGTTCATCATTTTCATTGATTTGTCTTGAAGCTCTATCCATGGTTTCTCTATCTTCACCAGTTTGGAATCTCCATTGGATATATTCAGATGGAGTAGAATCTAAATGAGAATCAATATGAGCGAAAGCATGTTGTTTAATGTAAGCAATACGACAATTTTCATGGACGTAAACTTCACCTTCAGTTGGTAATAATTCACCAGTTAAGACATTAATCAAAGTAGATTTACCAGCACCATTTGGACCAATAACAGCAATTCTTGAGGATAAAGAACATTGGAAGTTGATATCTTGGATTTGTGGTTTGGTGGTACCTGGGTATTGGAACATCATGTTGGAAACTTTAACAATAGCTTTTTGTTTAGTTTTAACACCTTCTAAGAAACCTGGTTCTGGGAAAGAGAATTCTAAATCAGAAGCACCTAATTCATGGTAAGATTTAGCTGATGGAACTCTTTTAACAAATTCTGATAAGTTACCTTTGTATTTTCTTAATTTGAAACCTTCATAATGGATAATGTATTGAACAGTGTTATCTAAGAAACCGGAATCATGGGAAACAATAATGGAAGTAATACCACAAGTGTTTAAGTAGTTGACTAACCAAGCAACGTTAACGGTATCTAAATGATTAGTTGGTTCATCTAATAATAAAATATCAGCATTCTTTAAGACAGCTCTAGCTAAAGCTAATTTCATCTTCCAACCACCTGATAAAGAGTGGATTGACATACCAATCATAGCATCAGTGAAACCGAATTCAGTTAATTTTTTGGTGATTTCTTCTCTAGTACCTAAATTACCTTCGTTGTAAACGAAATCAACAACTGAAGTATCATCTTCAGCACCATCAATATCATGTTCAACGTAAACGGTTTTACATTCTTCTTGAGTTGGGAAACCTTCAACTTGACCATTAGCAATGGCTCTCATTAAAGTAGATTTACCAGCACCATTTGGACCACATAAACCATATCTTCTAGCACGTTTTAATCTTAATTGAGTTTTGTTTAATAAGATTTTAGCACCATAAGCTAAAGAGAATTCACAGTTACATAAATCTTCACCTTCATCTTCTTCATCTTCGAATTTTGGTGGTTCTGGGATGTTATCAATGGCACGTTTTCTCCATTCATCAATGTCAGCTTTAGCTTCTTTTTCATGTAAGAAAACAGTTAAGTAGTTGGTTAAATGTTCGTACCAAGCAGCTTGATCAATGATTCTTTCATCAATTAAATCACCGGCAATGGAAGCAGCGTAGTTAACAACTAATTCGAATCTTGGAGCAACTTCGATTTTGTTTTCAGCTAAGATGTTGGTTAATTCTTTTTTAGTAACGTTAACATCACCAGCAGTGGAAACTTCTGGAATAACATCACTTTCTGGGATAGCACCAACTCTCTTTAAAGTGTTAACAGCTCTTAAAGTAACATCACGAGCTTCTGGGTCAGCAATGGTGACGTAGTTAGCTTTTAAACCTGGGTATAACAATTCTAAGAACGGAGCAATAACTTGTGGATCGTCAACTAATTTACACATGTTATCGACAATAACAGCAGTTTTACGTTTGATAGCAGTATCACGTTCAACTAAACCTCTTGATAATAATGGAACCATGATGGATAAAGTAGCAGTGGTAACTTCAGAAACGAAAGTGGTAGCACCTAAAATGTGGACGGTTTCTGGAACTTCAGTTGGTTTAGCAATACATTCAATTAATTTAGGAATGAATTTTTCAATATCCTTGTTGTGGACGGTTTGAGTAGCAGTGGTAATAGTTGCATGAGCGGCTTTTTTAACATCAGGTTTAGTATCCCACATAGCTTCAGATAAGACTGGAATTAATTCAGGCATTCTTAAAGCGACTTGAGCTTCAGCGTGTTCAA
Organism: Phaffomyces antillensis; assembly: GCA_003707195.2. Taxonomy (NCBI): domain Eukaryota; kingdom Fungi; phylum Ascomycota; class Saccharomycetes; order Phaffomycetales; family Phaffomycetaceae; genus Phaffomyces; species Phaffomyces antillensis. The sequence continues at coordinate 39,634 of PPNI02000023.1, forward strand.
CTAAAGCAGAGATAGCAGCTAAAACAGCAACTTTTTCTTGCCATTTAGAAGTTTCAGATAATGATTTGACTAAATGTGGTAATAAAGATTTAACAGCGTGAGGATTGATAGATTTAGAGATGGCTAATAAAGCTTTAGCAGCAATTTCTCTAACAACGTTATCCTTTTCACCAGATTTGGTAGCAATAATTGGGACTAAAGCAACGATGTATGGTTCAACAGATGGAGATAAACCGGTTTCAGAAGCGATGTGAGCAACGGCTTCTAAAGCGTTAGCAGAAGCTTTTTTGTCTTGGATAGCTTTAGACAATTCAGCGAAGAAAGCTTCTGGGACATCATGCTCAATGATGGAACCATTTAAGAATGAAGCAACATTGGCAGCGGCAGCATCTCTTTGATCTGGAGCAGCAACAGACAACTTGGTGAATAATTCACCCAAAACTTGGACAGAGTCAGCCATTATTTGTTTTGGTTTGTTAGTTGAAGAAAAAAGTTAAGTTGAGAAAAGATTTCAAAAAAAAATTTTTCTTTCTTTTATGAGAAAATCGATCAGAAAATTTTTTTTCCAAAAGAGATTTCTTTTTTTTTTTTCTTTTGGCGTTACGTAATCGATGAGATCGGAGGGTGACCCTGGAAGTACCGCGAAAATTACTGCATGTAGCTAAAGATGGAGTAGTAATAGAAGCATGTGATTGGCTTGCCAAATTGGGAGGGTGACCTCTAACGAATCTTAGTGGTGTGTGGATGTATATCACGTGGGTATGATTATGTCAGAGATGAGTAAAGAGTGATTACATAAGAGGATTTTTGGATTTTGGATTGATTAATTTGAGCTTTGAAGAACTCAGATTGTACAAATTAAGCAAAATTATCATACTAATTTACTACAATGGCATTGACTAAAGCCAAATTTGTCAACAGTGTTGGTTTGCTACTTCTAGCACACGCTTTATACTCCTCTCAAGAGTTCACTCGTTACTCTAAAATGACACACACTATACCTACTTTCCCTAATGATATTTACTTAGAAATAGGAATTGCTATTCTATTATTCCTATACTATGCTCTTATCTTATACCCTTCATCATTAAGAGTAGGGAAACTCAGTGTTGTTGATAGCAGAAGAATTGTTAAACCAACCACAACTTTACGTGAAATTAATATAAATGAGGCACTTGTTGACGATGAAATTAGAAAATCTTCTGAATTTTATACGGTAGAAAGTAGAATAAATTATGCTGATTTCAAAGCCAAAAGAAAAGAGTTTGAAGAATGGAAGAAAGAACTAGCGAAAAAGGAATAGAAGCATCTCATTGATTTGAGTTATAAAATACCTGAACCCTCTTAACTATGTAGATCGTGTCGGGTAACTCTTGAGTATAAAAAGAGTTGAAACTTTTTCCTCTTTGATTCTCTTTATAACACTCTGTAATTATTTGTGAATTCTACTCTCTGTTAACTGTCGCGTTTTGCACAGTTCTAATTGCTGTTCTGTCCTCGTGACTCCAATCAATGAGCAGTCGTTTGTCCTAACAGTAGTGATTCTATAGTCAAAGACCCTTTTAATCGCTCATCTATTTTGTTTGCAAACATACTATGATAATACCATGAGTTTCATACTGGGGTGAAATCACTTTACTTCTATTTGCGTTCTGTTTTGTATAATTATTGTAGTTAATAGCCACTATCGAAATAGAGTATACACGTCGATGAATCTACAAGCTATTCAAAACTCATCTATCTCATCACTTAATTGTTCTCGGGAAAATTTCAACCATTCTGAAAAATTTTCACTTCTTCAACTCCAGAAAATTGATAACAAATTACACAGTTGAATCTATACCAGATTAGTATCTATCAAACTACTTTCCAAAGTGCTTTGTTAAAAAGGTTTAGTTACTAAAAAAGTCACCGAGATATCTCAATCTTCCCTCCCAGCTCGGTGAACACATCATTTCATCAAGTTTTATTTTATAGAGAAGTTATATACTAAAGTGTAAATAAAATGACTCCAGTTCAACCTGTTGATTCAAAATCATTCATTGATCATGAATTATCAATCAATCTAGACTCAACCGAAGCTTTTGAAGGTCCTGAAAAGTTATTAGAAATTTGGTTTTATGAAAATAGAGAAGCTATTCCAAATAATGGTTTGAATTTAAGAAGTGGTATTTCATTTGATGAATGGTCAGAGATTTTAGATCTTGTCAATTGTAAAATCCTATCCATCAAATCATCAAATGAGTTGGATGCCTTTTTACTAAGTGAATCATCATTATTCGTATATGATCATAAATTAGTTTTGAAAACTTGTGGTACCACAACTACATTATTATGTCTTGATGCTTTATTCAAACTAGTCAATAAAAGTTTAAACTGGAAATTCATCACTGAAATCCAACCATTTAGAGTTTTCTACTCAAGAAGATCATTCATGTTTCCAGATAGACAAAAATCGGTTCATAAAAATTGGAATGATGAAGTTGATTACTTAAATCAATTTTTTCAAAATGGTTCACATTATTTAATTGGTAGAATTGACAATTCTCATTGGCATTTATACACCACATTACAAGAATCAAGTAAAAAAATTGAAGGAGTTGATGAAACTTTCGAGATTCTAATGACTGATTTATCGAGATCAAAAGCTCAATTATTTCATACCTCTAGAAAACCAGGGTTTGAAATTGAAGGAAATCAAGATTTAGGTCATTTCTTAGGAACTTCAACTTCTAACAACACCGGTTTAAACAATATATACAATCATGATAATTTCAATCAAGAGATCATTCATGATGCTTTCCAATTCACTCCATGTGGTTATTCATCCAATACTGTCTTGAATGAAGATAGTTATTATACATTACATGTCACACCTGAAAAGGATTGGAGTTATGCTTCATTTGAGTCAAATGTTGATCCATTAAAGTTCAATTTAGATAATTTACAAATTTTAATCAAAGTGTTGAATGTTTTTAAACCAGGTAAATTTCAATTGAATTTTTTTACTAATAAATTTAATGAAGATAATTTTCAAAAATTATTGAATTTATCAAGTTTTCAAGATTATAAAAGAATTGATAAGGTCGTTTATGATTTACACGATTATCAATTGTTATATATCAGTTTTGAATTAACGGAAGAAGGTTTGATTAATGACTTGTCTATTTAGGAGGTAAGAGGAAAATTTAATTGAGTTAAGTGAAGAGTATGCTGAAATGAGATAAAAAATGAAAGTGAGAGGAGAAGCTGTTTTTTGTATATATTGTTACATTGATTTGAAGAGTGAAGAATTAATTTAAATCATAGAAAGAAATAAAATAAAAAGCTTCATAAGAGGTTTTTTCTTTTTTTTTTCGATAATAATGATTTGAAAATTTTTTGGTTTTTTGGGAGGAAACTATATTGATTATTATTTCATTATAAAGTTTTTTTTTATGTTTTTGGTATAATATTAACATAAATTTGATTTTATAAATCCGTTGAAATTAAATATATTTGCGTTTATAAATAGAGATAATGTAGTGCTGTTTCTTTGGAAATTTGATAATGGTATACAATCAATAATTGCATGTCTATGTATATATGCACTCATTGACTTTAAACGATCTCTGATACTGATACACTGAAACAGCTATATAGTATTGTTCAGAGTTCTTGACTCTTGTCTTTTTTTGTTTGAAATTTGTTTATATCAAAACTATACAACTAAACACAACTCTCTTTTATTCTAATTTTTACACTATTTTCTATAATTCTTCTTTTCAACTAAATCTTCCTTTAGTGGTGATTTTCTTTTATAACAAGTATTTACTTTGTAGTGTCAAAATATGTATTCTGAAAGGGTTCCTTCCTATAAACCTTTTCAGACTTATTATTCAGGAATCCCATCTATATATACTATAAATTACGTTTCAATGACTAATATCCAGTTACTGTAGTTCATGCATCGACTGCTTCACATTCTAATGCAACTTTTCCTGTATGCTCGTTATTTCTGACCAATAATCAATGATTCTATCTCTTTGATTGATGTAAGTTCATTAATTGACCAATAAACTGTCTCTATCGATTGTAATGTATGTGCATATTACCTATTTTCCTGTGTGTTTAATGTGATGTGATAATTTCTAGTATGTTGAATACTCTTCAGTTGTAATGTTTAAAATGTTAATATGTTGAATATATTGTATTTGTGACATCAACTAAATCTTCCTTTGGGTGTGTTCCACACGAATTTATTAGCATCGGTTCAGTCTTGCCAATGTGGCTTGTTAGACTTTGTTATAGTCATAGTAAACCACGTAGCTCTTTTGAGGCGCGATAGATCAGTCTGAAAAACAGTGATATTTCATAGGCATCAAGAAGCTCGTGTGGCGTAATGGCAACGCGTCTGACTTCTAATCAGAAGATTCCGGGTTCGACCCCCGGCATGAGTGCTTTGTTTTTTTACACTTTTATTTTTCTTTACTTTAAAAGTTTATCATGAGATAAACATGACATTTTTTTTTACTCCCTAAAATTTCAATATTTATCTCATTTTTTTTGACTCAATAGTGAATATTCACATCTACTCACACTAAATTGACTCATAATGACTGAAATTCCTCTAAACGTTAAAGGTGCTGTCGATGGAGACCCTTGGTTAACCCCATTCGCCAATGAGTTGTCAAAAAGACGTCAATTTGCAGATGATTGGTTGAAGACCTTTGATGAGAGTGAAGGTGGGATCTTAAACGTTGCTGATGGGTATAAGACCTATGGTTTCCATGTTGATCCTTCCAATGGCGACATCACTTATAAAGAATGGGCTCCAAATGCTGTCAAGGCTTATCTTGTTGGGGATTTTAATAATTGGGACACTCAATCTCATGAGATGAATAAAGATGAATTTGGAAATTTCATAATTAAATTACCAAAAGGTTCAATTGAACATGATTCAAAAGTGAAGATATATTTAGAGTTACCAAGCGGTGAAAAAGTTTATAGGTTACCAGCTTGGATCTTGAGAGCTACTGCACCACCAAAAGAATCAACTTCAACAATTTATGATGCTAGATTTTGGAATCCTGAAAACAAGTATCAATTCAAAAATAAAAGACCTCAACCATCCGAAAGTCTAAGAATCTATGAAGCTCATATTGGTATTTCAACCCCTGATGCTAAAATTGGTTCATATAAAGAGTTTTCTAAAAATATCTTACCGAAAATCAAAGATCTAGGTTATAACACACTTCAATTGATGGCTATCATGGAACATGCCTACTACGCATCATTTGGTTATCAAGTCACTAATTTTTTCGCAATTAGTTCAAGATTCGGTACCCCTGATGAATTAAAAGAATTGATAGATATTGCTCATGGATTAGGTATTACTGTCTTATTAGATGTTGTTCATTCTCATGCCTCCAAAAATGTCGACGATGGTTTGAATAACTTCGATGGCACTGAGTATCAATATTTCCATTCTGGTGGTAAAGGTTCCCATCCTTTATGGGATTCAAGATTATTCAATTATGGTAAATATGAAGTTTTAAGATTTCTATTATCAAATTTGAAGTTTTATTTAGAAGTATATCAATTTGATGGGTTTAGATTCGATGGTGTAACCAGTATGTTATATCTACATCACGGTGTTGGTGCTGGTGGTGCATTCAGTGGTGATTATAACGAATATTTACATCCTAACTCACCTGTTGATTATGATGCTATAACTTATTTAATGCTAGCCAATGATTTAATCTCTAAAATTGGGGAATTAGAACATACTAAATTAATAAGTATCGCTGAAGATGTTTCAGGTATGCCAACTTTAGGTATCTCAAGAAAAGATGGTGGTGTTGGGTTTGATTACAGATTAGCAATGGCATTACCTGATATGTGGATTAAGCTGTTGAAAGAAAAAAAAGATGAAGATTGGGATCTAAATGCTATTGTCCATACTTTAACTAATCGTCGCTACACTGAAAAGGCAATCGGCTATTGTGAATCCCATGATCAGGCTTTAGTTGGTGATAAAACTTTAGCCTTTTGGTTAATGGATGCTGAAATGTATACAAATATGTCAGTTTTAAGTCCATTGACGCCTGTTATTGATAGAGGTATGGCATTACATAAATTGATTAGATTAGTTACTCATTCATTAGGTGGTGAAGGTTATTTGAATTTCGAAGGTAATGAATTTGGACATCCAGAGTGGTTAGATTTCCCAAATGCTAATAATGGAGATAGTTATCATTATGCTAGACGTCAATTTAATTTAGTTGATGATCATTTGTTACGTTACCAATTCTTATATAAATTTGATAGGGCAATGCAATTACTAGAAGCAAAATATGGGTGGTTGCATAAGAAAGACAGTTATATCTCTTTAAAGCATGAAGGTGATAAAGTTTTAATTTTTGAAAAAGCTGGATTAGTTTTCATATTCAATTTCCATCCAACCAATTCTTATACTGATTATAGAGCTGGTGTTGAGGCTCCAGGTGTTTATAAGATTGTTCTAAATAGTGATATCCCAGAATTGGGAGGTCATGATAGAGTCGATAACAATGTTGAGTTTTTCACCACTGATTTAGAATGGAACAATAGAAAAAATTTCTTACAAGTTTATATTCCAAACAGAACGGTCCTAGTGTTGGCTAGAAAGGAAACCATCTAGATGAAGGTACTAACTTATCTCTATTGCTATGGTCATTTTATTTATTAAAACATACTACTGAACTTATACCTATACTTGTTTTTTCAGGAGTAGAAAATCTATTTATAACTATTGTGTTGAAAACTCACGATCTAGTCAGTAATCTAGGACACAGCTTAAGCTTACAGAGTAAATCACATCTGCCTAGTCTAGTAGCTAGTCCGACGTATTGTTTCAAGACTGTGCTCAGCGTTATTGTGAAACTTCAGCTCAAACAAATCTGAATTCTACCATCAAAATTACATCATTTTGCCTTTTGATCTAATCGTTTGAAAATCTGAAACTTTACATGAAACCAAATCAATTATCAAACCCACCGAGATTGAAAATTGGGTTGCAATTCTGAAATGGAACTTTACTCAAGCGAAGAAGAGCCCATTATTTGATGGATAGCGAACATTATTCACAGGGGCGACAACATAGGTAACTCTCCACCGATTTAAACAGAACTTTTACCTGTGAAACTTGGATATTTTTTTAATGCGCGTTTTGTTTATTTTTGTTTTACATTTGTTTCCTATTTACGGTGCCTTTAGTTTAAAATAAATGATGATTTCTATATAAGGTCACCCAATTCCCACCATTATCCAATGTTGACTTTTCTAAGCCAACAACTACTCATATACCATATAACTCCATCACAATGAACTTCCACTTCTTTTTACTTTTATCATCTGCATTCGCTCTTCCAATTTCAAGATCATCAACTTCATCAGTATCAACCACAACTGAAAGAGTCTTTCCAACAGTCACTGTTGATCCAAGTAACAAAGCTGGGTCCAACCAATTCTTCACGCCTGTTGTCATCAACAGCAGAGTTATGATATAGAATTTTAATGATAATCATGTCAACTTACGAGATACTAGTCAACACACGTCTTTAAGAGAAAAAAAAACACACATCTTGTTAGTGTAACGCACTTTCAGGAATACTAATGAACAAAAAAAAACACAATAAGTTAACTGTTATGTCTGGTACATATTTACATAGCTTGTATGAATAAATGCATTTTTAAACGTTTGGATTTATGAAGTATTAGTAGTGAATGATCTCTTATTGTACAAATAGGTTTAAAGATTGCCTTTAGATTTCCGATTGTCTCAATACTAGATCCATGATCTCTGCTGGAAAATGGAGAAAATTTCAGATGGCCTGTTCCACATGGCGAAGTTTTCAGCAAGTACAGGACCAATTTTTTTTTGAATTATAACTAATTTGATTCCAACAGAGTTTCTGATAAATGCCTTCGAACGAGGCTCAGATGCAACAGTATTGAGCAGAAAGGATTAGAAGAAATGTGAGCTTTAAAATCAGCTACAAAGTGGTCACTCTGAACTCTCCAAATATTTTTTGAAGGAAAATGAACAATTGAAGAATTTGTTATATGATTCAAAGAAAATAATTTAAGCACTAAAAAGTGAAAATAGACACTTAAATGAAGCAAATAGACTCACAGTGGTCAAAAGATACATCACGTGAATGAATCCCAACCAAGAAAGACCAGCGCCTGACAATAACAGGACAGGAAGCCTACGATGGTTTATAGTATCTATCGACTAAGGGATCCTTGCCCTGATTTTTTTGATGAAAACGAGCCAGTCTTGATAACCATGACATCAATTGAAATCAACTCAAATGAATCCATCTCCTCATCAGATGCTGATAAAAAGGTCGCTGTTACAAAATTTGAAAATAAGATTTATCAAATATATCTTTGAAACAATTAAACAAAGGTGAGTTTGTCAAGTCTTTTGAAGAAGGTAAGATGTTGATACATCTTTATCATTTCATTTTCCACAGTGCAACCTTGAAAATTGAAAATTCCAAATCTCTCAAGAAAGTAAATGAATTGAACGTAAGGATTACCTCGTGGTGAATTGTTGAAACCTTGATTATTGGAGTCACTGGTATTATTCGTCGAATTTGGAATAGTTGAGGCTCCTTAATGATCTGTTAGACCTAGAGGTGAACTTGAGTTGCATTAGTCGCAATAAAAAGTTGGTGATTCTTGAAAAACTATACGGATCATTCAATTCAGATCATCCAAACGTTCTCATCAGTTTTTTTCAGAGTCCACATGTTTGCAGTTATAACTTATTAAGAGTTAAAAAACCAGTTGATAAAGAATTAGAAGAAAAGTTTAGTTCACAAAAAACTGGGGAAGGAAAAACTGGGCGAGAAAGCTGAATCTGGTCAGTCATTTGACAATGATTTTGATTCTAGTTTAGTTACCGATGTCGATACAAGTCAATTGGTTCAACATAACTTATTGCTTTTAAAAAATGCCCTTTCAGTTTATGTTCATGATACATTCAACTCCATCAAAATCTATCAAACGAAAGAATCCTGAGATAACTGAAAAAACTGGAATCATCCACTATAAAACAGCTTGATTATATTTTGGTTTATCAGGTTAAACAAATTTTATCATAAACATAATATTGATGAGATTTACAATGTTTAGTGAAATTATTGGAAATAGACTATGTGTAACACAGAGTTTGTTGATGGATGATTACAAAATTTCAAAAGCTCAATGATTAAATACCCAATCAATAAGCCATAAATCTCTGCAAAGAATCAATAAAGGAAGAAGAGATCAAATTATGGGCATATCCCAACATAAATGAGAGTGGTGTTTACGAAATTTAAAAGATTGAAGATCCCTATTGGTTCCTTTCGAGCTTTTTAAAGAAAATCTCATCAACTCAATTCATTGAGCCTGTTGTTGTATCAATGAGACAATCTGTTCAGAAAACTATTCATAGCTCTGTTAATCACTTGTACAGCTCTAGTAGCACAGACACTCAGTTATCCAGTTTTATAAGCTTAAATCCAGGATTACCAGATATTCATTTTTTTGATCTTAACAGCAATGGTTCAATGGTTATTTTAGATGATGCTTCAGAAAACTCAATTTCTGAATATTTACAAAAAACAATATTATTATCGAATTTGAGGAAAAATGTGAGTGGTGAAAGATAAAAGGATTGGATAAATTCAACCCAAAAGATTACACAATTAATGACAGTATTAAAATCTTGAATGATATCATCGTTCATTTGTCAAAAAATAAAATCAAAAGATGCTGAAATTAATGGAGATAATAAGTCTATTGGAATTAAGGATGGACCTTTCTGAGCAATACAAGAAGAGTTAGCTGCTGAGTCTATATTTGATATCAAAGAGAAATCTTCAAGTATTTATAAGTCAATAAAAACTTCACTAGATTATCAAAAGCTCAAAAATAAAGCCAATTTCCTCAAACTTAAATGCTCAATTAGCTAATATTAGGCTTAGGTCAGAAAGAAAATTCTCAGGAATCAATAAAGTTTCATCAATCTCAACTATAGACTCCATATCACTATATTTTGTGCTTTGTCAACTCTATTGAGCCTTGGCTGCTTCAGAAATCAATTGCGATTTTGCAGTCAAATGAAGAATTGTTTCAATTAATTCATGATAAGGCCTTGAACAAGAGAACTGGATACAACAACTACAGGAGTCAATTTCATATCTGGGAAATGTGTACCAGATCCTTGGATTCTAGAGACTATGTTATAGCAGTGTCATGAACTTCAGTATCAGAAGTTTTGGATTAGGAGAATAACACTATTAAAGACTCCAAAAAGTTTCTGAATGAATTAAAGTTAGTCTGCTCGTGTTGTGGAAATGAATGTAGAGGTTTAGGTATTTGCCCACAAAGTTTTTCAATATTGCTAGCATCTTTCATTGAACTTAAATACTCTAGTAAAGAAATTGTTGTTAAAGAGTTTTGGGAATGCTTCAAAGAACTACATGAATTTGGTGAAAAAGTTGCAAAAATTTCAAAATATAAACCAGGAAAAGGAAAAATTGATGCAAGAGCTCCCAATAAGAAGGTTTTGATGAAGATTATACCTAAGAGTTTCAATGATTGTGATGTTATAAAACCAGATGGAAGATTAAGAAAACTCAAAATGAGTGGTTCAAAGTTTACCAACACCTCAAGAAATATTGTTAGTTGTTAAAAGTAAGACCCATAATGATTCAAATTCACTGAGTTGAGCCTTTGAATTTTATTTAAACTTCCTAATCCAGTAGTAACCTCAAATAACAACTAGTGTCACTCATATTAAACTAAATTATTAATATTGTTATTCGTGTTTTTAGTTGCAACTTGTTTTGGAGATCAATAGATCTGGGAATTGTTACGAGTTGGCTTAGAAGTGTAAGTTTTTAGTCTCTAGAATTTACATGATGAAATAGAAGTAGGTGGCTTTATATTTTATTAGGAGGTACATTGGAAGAGTTAGTGAAACATCTTAAAGTTAATCCAAGTTGATATATTATTCTTTTAAAGTGATCCACAAATATAATTTCTCAATTTTACTTTATTACATTATTGATCTACAGAGTTGAACTACTTAATAAATAAATGAATAGAGTATGAACTAAAAGGATTGAGTAGCACGAAATATGAATAGTATTAAATTCAATCAGATTCATCAAAGTCACCATATCTTGTTCCCAACAATTTTCTCAATCTAAGTGAGTCTCTTTTGACACAATCTTCAACCTCTTCATCTTTGATATAAGAACTATTTCCAAAATCGAAAATTGTTATCTTGCCATCACAATAGCATAGGTTGCGTAAGTTTAAATCATTATGACTGATTTTTAATTCTCTTGAAAGGAGTGTTATCTGATTAATAGCATCTTGAATGACGTTTTGTGGTAGAGGAAGCACCAATTTCCATTCTTCTGTTTGTTCAACTTTGTTGGTGATGAAATAAAACCCAATTGGCCCATTGAATAAATATTGGGTATAAAAGATACTGATCTTCTCACCAGCCATCAAAACTTCTGGAACATTGATTTTTTGTGATTGTTCAACCTTAGAATTATATGTGTTGATCTTAGTTAACATTTCGATTTCTTGTTTAAAAATTCTTGAAGCTTCATCTAAATATTCATCAAAAGAAAAGTATCCATCACCAACGCGCCCTTCATTGAATAATCTTTGATGAAGACCAATATTGAAAATTTTAATAACAATACTCTTATGACTTTGAAACTTCTTTTTGACTGATTGATCATTGATATAATTGGAATAATTGTATAAGAAAAAGTTGTCAGTTGAAGTCATTAAGATTGAGCATCTGAAATCACCGAAAGTATAGCCGGGATATTCACAAATTGGACTATAGAATCCTAGTTTAGCTAAAGTCTTTCCTAACTGAGATGTAAAGAAGACAAAAACATCGAAATCTGAACCATTTTCTCCTTCAAACGATAAAACTATCTCAGTGTTTGCTTTGATTAACCCTCCAAACTTTTCACTTTCCAATTTCATATGATTTTGGCATTCGATTGGTTCTTCAGGTATTGTACTTAAAACTGTTCTATTAGATGCTGATGATTGGTTACTTGAATTACCAAATAAGGAGGATCTAGTTGTTGCAATTGATGCTGATGTTGAGGCAGTTGATGTTGATGCAGATGAAGTTGAAGATTCAGACGAAGATTCAGATGAAGCTGAAGTTGCAGAACGAATACCTGATATTCTAGCCTTTTTCAATTTTTTGATAATGTTGAAAATATTTTGCTTTATAGTATCACGTTTTTCATCATTTGTAATCTTAAGTAAATCTAATTGATTTTTCATTTTAACAGCAAGTTTGATTAAACCATTTACGTTACTATTGAGGGCATCCTCTTTGGACTTTGACAGATTGAATCTTGATAGATTGATAGGAATATTCAATCCCTTGTGGGAAACATCTTCAATGATAAACTTCTCATCACCAATGTCGTCTATTTCAATATGATCCATCATAATTTCACCATTTTCATTCAATATATAATAAAGTAGAGTTGATGATCCACAGCCGTTGAAAATGGAATATTTTAAAGGTTGGACAATCAATTTTTTGTACAGATCATCTTCAACACCAAATTCATTTTTACTTCCTAATCCCTTCACTTCAACTGGAATAAGGTTCACTTTGTTGTTTAATAAAAAGCTTCTTTCTGGCTGAGTACCATTTGACTTGTATAAATAATTTTCAAGAGACTTATCTCCTAAGTTTACCAATTCTGATCTTAAAGCAACAGTGATTGATGATTCATTAGATCTGCTATAGGCAATATAATATGGAGCTTCAACTACCTCATTTTCAAAACTAAGTAAGCTATAACCACAGTGGTTCAAGATGAAGTTGATGAAGTTTGCAAATGCAGTAAACATCATATATGATCCATCTTTCAATCCTGCTTCTTTTAGATCGTCAAGAGTTCTAAGTTCTGAAAAAGCTTCAAATTCACCAATCACTGAATTTACCAACTTTCCTAGATGGAGTAAATTGTCATTCCATTCCATATTTGATGAGCTCATGATATTGTGATCTATCCAAGTATTAAATCTTCTATAAATTTCTGATAATTGTGCCAAATCTTCTTGAATAGTATTTTGGTTTACTATTGATGGATATGGTAAATGGAATAGTTCTTCAAATTTCTTGGCAACGGTTAAAGTTGAAACTTTAAGTTCACTGATTGGAACCCTTAAAGGAACTTCTGGTAATGAGAGTGTAAGAATCAATATCAAAGAGCTTTTAAATAACACATTAAAATATTCTAGAAGTTTCAAATATTCATCACCATCAGATACCACGCTTCCTAAATAATCTTCAATTGAATTTATTGAATTGAATAAACCTAGCTTTGATATTACTATCCATTGAACATAAAATAAGCTCAACCGCTCTATTATCCATTCATGGTTATTCAAGACATGAATAAATGAATCATCTATCTCATTAAAATTATTAGTTGTATAACATTGGACAACGTTGCGTAAATGTAGGATATGATCGGAAAATGAGTGAGCGACTGTAATGGGATTCATCTCCATCGCACTTCTAAAGTTCATTGAGTTCAAGTAAAGAGTAAAGTTATCAAAATATCTTTGACACAAAAAAATGAGAATAAAATGACACAGAAAATAACACATATACTTCTCAATAAACAGAAAGCCATGAGCTCTACAAAAAGTTTTGAAGTTTCTATAGCTGAGTTTCTATTAGTGAATGAGAGTAGTTGGTTTAATTCAATCAACCAAGGTAGTGCTGTTACTTTAACATACTCTTATTCTACATTAAAGTTTATATAATTATTGTCTCTTTGATTGTAATAAAAGTTAGTCAGAGAATTTGGTAATAAAACACATTACAATTTTTTAACCATTGTTGAGTTTCATACCATTCATACCGCAGTTTCCACTTGGAGATCTATTAGTTTCTCTTGGTTTTCACAGGCTTTAAAATTGTAGTTCTTGTCTACGTAATTCAATGATGTTGCTAAGAATTGTTCCATCAGCTGATCCAAGCGAATCTGGAGTTGAGTTAATTTGTCTGACACTGTGGTGTGTCATGCGGTGATTTTTAGTGTTGTTGATGAGTTTAAACTTACAATTGGTTTCAAAGACAAATCAATGAAACAGCTGTACAAATACAATAATGTCTATTGGGATAGATCTCTACTGATTTAAAGCAAATGAAACTTTCAAACCATCCAATCTCAAATGAATGACCATGCGCTTAGTGAATCATCAATCTCAACGAACGTTAAATAGAGTGATAGTGATATATATACTTAAATAGAACAAAAGTTAGAGAAAGTTGATCAATTGATGGAACTGAATACAATATTAGACTAGATTGAGTGGTTGATTATTCATTCATTATATGTTCAGAGTTAAGAAAAAAGAGAGTGTTGCTCTATAATTGTAAAAATAGTGTTAAAATGTGACTCAAGTATGTATATCAATGGGTAAATAAAAAGGTAAGTCAGAAAGACATGCTCCAATACCGCACTTAAAGAGAATATACAAAGAGTGGATTAATAAGAAAGATCATACAACTGATCAGACAATATACTACTTACAACAAATGTAATATGGAGAGATTGATTCTTAAATGGAGATTATATAGATTAATTCAAGTACTCGTGCCTGTCTTAAGAATTGAAAAGAAAAACCTACATTGAGATTACTTAGGGATAAACCAAAAACTCCACTGATTGAAGTGGCTTGTTTTTTGTTGTGTGGTATAAAAAAGAAGACTATATTTATTCTTTTTTGCTCCAACATTAAATTAGAATCATAAATGATGTAGATAATTAAAAACGTGAATGTATGGGAAAAGTCAAATGATACTGATTATTGTGTATTTTATTGACTTACAGGACTTTACTTATCTTTGAACGTATTTCATATAAAAATATTCATGAATTAAAGAAATAAACAAGCACTAAACATCAAATTATAAGCAAAAAAAGAATAAGTCTATTTCTTTAACTCAGTTTCATCGTCAGAAAGTAAGAAATCATCATCAACCACACCATGATCGGCAATAGATTTTTCTTCTTTGGAAATTGGTTCAGGTTTCATACCTTTTAATGGTTCCCATTTCTTATTTGTTGATGATGCGTAAAGGTCTTCATCTTTAGAATCTGTCTTATCAGATAATGAGATTCCATGTAATTTACCAACATTCAATTCTTCAGGTTCATCCTCGAATTGATTAGTGACTCTATTATATTGACGATTAGAATCAGATCTTTGTTGTCGTTGTCTTGAGTTTTGGAAATTTTGTTGTGTTTCTTGATAATTCTTCTTCCATCCACCAATCCATGAATTGAATTTAGTCTTTGCTTCTTCGAAATTTTTAGTAGCTTGTTCTTTCAATTGTGGTAAATCTTTTTCAACGAAATTTGTAAGGATATCATCACCATCATCTCTTAAATACTTGTTCTCGGCAGTTCTTGGTTTTCTTCTTTCAGCACGACGTCTTTCCTTTCGATTGAATTCTTCATCTAATTGTTTAGCTAACAGTTCATCTTCATCGATTTGATTTGTTGGACGTGTTGGTAATGATGGTAATTGAGGTTGAGGTTGTAATAATTCATCAACATTGACTGAACTAGGATCAGAGTAGTATAAAAGTGAATTGAATGCGAACTCTAATTGATAATTTGAGGCAATTAGTACAGTTGTGATCAATTTCTCTTCTAATGATGGGAACGCATCTTTTAAATTCTTCAAAGCTTCTTGTCTCGGAGTCAAAGGACGAGTTGGTTTTGGAGGTGGAATCTCTTCAACTTCCTCTTCTTCTTCTTCTTTTGGTTCTTTAACGTCTTCAGGTTTGCTTTCATCCTTCAATTCGACTTTAGTGTCTTTTTCAACGGATTCAGTTGGTTTAACCTCCTTTTTATCTTTTTGATCAGTTGTGGTCTTTAATTCGTCCTTAGTGGATGATATTGGAGTTTCTTGCTCGATTTCAGCATCCTCGACTTTCAATTCTTCGTCACTTAAGTCATTGAGGATATCAGATTCTTTTTTGGCCATTTTTACTGTGAATTTGTTTATAACTACTTGAATAAAAGTTATTGTATCTAATTCTTTTTATTCTAAAAAAAAAAACCCATGATTCCATTTGAGTTAAACGTCACCCGGATTTGAAGAAATTTGATATAAAATGAAGAAAAAAGACGTTGAAAAATTTTTGATCTTTGACATTTTAAATTCTTCAGATAGATAATTTTTGACTCTGAATTTAGATAGAACTTCTGGCTGCTTCTCTTCCTTGCTCCAGAGGTGTGGACAGCAGAGCAATATTGACGTTGGACAGCTCAAACTATACTAGAAATCACAGTCCCTAGACTTTTTTTCATTGCGTTTGTTAGCTTTTCTACATGTTTTTATATATATAAAAACTAAATAAATAAATATGAATAACACTGAATTTCAAGAACTAGAATTTGTTCTTCAAGTCTCTTAGCTTTTGCAGGACATCTAATCTATCAGAGATGCCTAATTTTGTAATAATTTCAGGGTCTGTTAATCTCATGAATGGATTATAATTCAATTCATCACCAATTGTGAACACACCAGTTGTGGTTTCATTGGAATTAACATAAGTCTCTAAATCTAGTAATGCCTTGTTATTCAACACTGATTTAGCAAATTTCACATTACTTTTAGTATATTCATGACCTGGAAACACTTTGGTCTCTTTAGGCAATGAAGCTAATTTCTTATTCAGTGCAATATCCATTAAATCTGAACCACCTTCAAAGAACCTACCACATCCGGCATTAAATAATGTGTCCCCTGTAAACACGAATTTTTCACCTGTTGATTTATCTTGAGCGTAATAACAAATTGAATCCATCGTATGACATGGTGTATGAATTGCTTTAATTTCAATATCTTTACCTAATTTTAAAATCTCATCATCACTAGGCGTGTAAGTGACCAGTGGAGAGTCCTTACCGGCAATGACTTGAGCATCAGGGAATCTCTTCAAATAGAAATCGTTACCACCAGAATGATCATAATGATGGTGAGTATTAACAATTGCCTTTAGATTAGTACCAGTTGGTAATTGAACGTCTTTTGGAATAGAAGGATCAATTAACCATGATTCGTTGGTGGTGGAGTCTGTTAGCAAATATGAGTAGTTATCGGATGAGCCCCAGCCCATTTTGAAGTGTTGGATGTGCATTTTTCTGATGTTTCTAATTGATCTTTTAAGCATATCATTTGAGATTAGATTGGGACTAGTGTAGAAATTTGTTACAAATTTGGGGACTGGTGTTTAAACTGTGAGAGAGACCCAATTGGGAAAGGTTACAAGCGCAGGAATTGATGTGATTATATAATCATTATATAATCATAATTACACGTGACCACCACGTGACTTCAGGGCCCTTTTTTTTATAAAGAAAACACCCGAAAAACTTGACGCATTTAACGGTGATTTTCCATTTAAATACAACCAAAAAGACTCAAAATGCAGTTAATTAAGAAATTTTTCACTGTTTTTGGTTTAACTCACCACACTAGATCCTCCACCCTTTCACCTAAATATCATGCTATTTGCAATTTTTCTAGCTGCTTTATTACCTTTAGCCTCTGCTGTTTCAACCACCATTGGTTCTTTAGCTTTAACTCCATTAGATTATGCCAAATATTCTAAATTAATTGATCTTCAGACTGTTAAATATTTCGAAAATGGGACTGTTTTCATCTATGACTCTGAAAACAACGTCACTGATAAATCCACTCAACTTATTAAGAATGCTACTATCTTGTCAACAGGTGAATTAGTCATTGGTGGATCTCCAAACTATTATCTATCAATTGACAGAGTCTCTGGTGAAGTCACAGTTTCCAAAGATGGGTCTTCTGGGAACGGTATCTTCTACGTCGATGACGAAGCTTTGTTCTTCAACTATCATAAGACTTTCATTGCTTGTAGAAGTTATGAAGGTAGTAATGTTTGGACTTTATGGTGGAGAGGTGCTTCATCTGTTGCTGTTTGTCAAAATGAATGGTTATTGGCCAACTTATTACCATATGCAGCAGATGGTGGTGCTCCAGTGACTAAATTCCTACCAAATAACTATCAAACTTCAGTGGCTGAAACTGCTACTGAAGACACTCAAACCACCACTGCCACTGTTGGTACTCAGGCTTCTAAGACCGTTGTCACTTCAGCCACTTCAGGCAACGTTGCTGTCCCTGTCGTGGCTCCATTCTCCTTCGGTGCAGGCCTAGCTGCCCTAGTAGGCTTCTTGCTTTAGTTCGTATAAGTCTGTAATTAGAATTCATTTGATATATATAAACAATCATGTAGAGCGTGATAATCCAGATTATGTAAGATAATTTATCGGATTTAATTCATTTATATCATCAGTAAACTTGTTATTTATATAAGTGTCGATCTCGATCTCAATGGCAAAGAAGAAGAAGCGCACAGTGAAGCGTAATAACAACAGCAACAACAACAAATCCATTACTGCCATAGAAAATACACAGGACTCTCCGACAGTCCAGGAATCGGCTGACACTACTGAAACCGTTGATAATGATAATCAATCAATAGATATTGATGACATCAAAGAGACTGAAGAATTGATAGAGAACGTTGATGCATCTCAGGGCCCTATAGCTGAAAGTACACACAATGATAGTGGTCTCATCCCAGATATAGCTGATAAAACTCATGATGCCACTGAGATTGAAGGAAAAGATGATGAGAATGCTGAATCTGATGTCAGATTAGAAGACACTAAAGATGAAACAGAAAATGTTAAGAATAGTATATTGGATCAATCAGCTACTATAGATAAGGAACAAAAACAACAATTGGATGTTGATGATGTTGAAGAAACGTCAGGAGGATCTGAAGTCAATGTATTAAAAGAACAAATTAAACCATCTATCCATGTTGAAACATTAACTCCAGAACCTGAATCACTTCAGTCTGAACTAGATCCTGTAACTCATCAAACATCAAAAGAATCATCTGTTCCAGTAAATATAGAGAGATCAGCATTAGTAGAGGCTGTTAAAATTGAAGAAGTTGTCACAAAACAAGACAAGGTTCTTCCAGAGGTGATACCAGAAGAGGGAAAACCTATAGGTGTATTGACCAAAGAATACATTGAAACTCCAAAAGATGAGGAAACTGAAGAAAATACAGAATTTGAAGAAACTCCACAACCTGAAATTATGAAACAGTTCGGAACTGATCATGATGTACAAACTGAAGTGCAGGAATCTGAACTTCAACAGGCAGTTACAGAAGATAACCAAATTGAAGAAAATTCAACATCTGAAGATGTTAATGAAACAGAATTAAACTCAATTGAAGTCAAATCAAATGATAGTGAAGAGATTGGTGAAGACCAAGTCAATGTTATTGAATCTCAGGAACAAACTAATAATGAAAGTACAACTACTCAAGACCTTCAAGAAAAATATGAAGTGACTAAGGATAATGAAAAAACAAAAGATCAAGATCAAAAACCTTTAAATGAGGAACTAGAACAGTCAAAACACAAAGAAGACAATGTTGAAACTAATGAAACAAAAATACATACTTTACAAGGAAAAGAATCAATCAAAGAAGATAAAAACAATTTCACTGCAGCAACTCCCGAATCAACGTACACTGAACTTTCAGAAGAAAAATCAAACCCCAATGATCCAATCCAAACTAAATTACAACTTAAATCCGTATCTGATGGTCCTTTCCAAATAAGTGAATTTTTATCATTAATTGATTTATATAATGAGAATATCTCAGATTCACAAACTGCATATCCCACATACATTGAAAATTATCAAAATGACATATATATAGGTACATCAATTGGAGAAATCTTCCATTATAAATCATCACAAAATGGTTATTCATTAGTATCTAGAATTTTCTTCCATCAAACAAAAAGATTCCCAATTAAGAAAATCATCATCTTAAATTCATTATCAAAAGCTTTAATTCTTTCAGGAAACTTAACATCTTGCTTCAACCTACCAGATCTAACACCTTCCAACATTGGTAGAATCAAAGACGTTAATGATATCTCATTAGATTTTGACAATGTCGCCAAAAATGATTCTAATGGTGTTCATTGTGTCATATTTTCAATTAAACAAATAAGAATCATAAACGTGACTAATGAATCATTGCGATTGGTGAAAGATATAAGCTATAGTGGAATAATCAAGGGTTTAAGACGTGCCAAATTTGCCGTTGTTGCGAATTCTGAATTTTATGATTTGATAGATTTGGATAATTTTAGTAAGATTCCATTATTTCCTATTTCAACTTCTGGTGAAACTGATACACATTTGACTCCATTTATAGTACCAATTGGTAAAAATGAATTTTTGTTGACCTGTGGCACTTCCGTTGATGAACCTGCGATGGGGATCGTTATTAATAATAATGGGGATGTTTCAAGAGGTACGTTCGCATTTGATTCATATCCAACTTCAATCAGTGTTTATAATGATGAGATTATTGTGTCTTTTAGAGATAGTATCAAAGTTTACTCAACTGAAACACAGTTAGAGATTCAAAATTTCGAATTTGAAGAGAATAAAAATGATGTTTTATTGATGATTGATAAATTCAATGATTTTATTAATGTTCAAGACGATGAACTAGTCGAACTGATTAAATTGGTTCCCTTGATTAAAAATGATCATGATGAAACGTTAAAGAGGTTGGAAATTGAAGAATCGTTCGCTAAGAAAATCTCCAAAACTGATTCGAAAATGTTTTATTTGAATGGGTTGAATGTTAATTTATTAAAACCGGTGTCAAAATTAGTTAATTTGAATGATTTGAAAAATTTGAATATCCTGCTTCAAAATTTCAACAATATTCAAATGATCAATAATTCAAATGAATTGAATTTCGTGGAGTTAGAATATCTGAATTTATTGATTGTCATTACTGGTTTGGAATTAGATATCGATAATGAACTAGTTTGGGAAAGTTTGATTAATGGGACAATAGATCCTAGAGTATTCTGTTATGTTATGGGGTATGAAATATTTGGAAATGATATTTGGATTTTTAATAGGATTTCTATGAAATTAGAAAAATTTAAAGATAATAGAGTCAAGACTACAAAAATATTAAAATTGTTTGAAAAGTTTTTAAATCATTGGATAATAAAAAAACAATCAAATTATAAAGATTTGAAGATATCAGACATCAAGGATTTCAATACTTTGAAAACACTAGAACTAATCAAATTAGAAATATTAACGAAAGAGAACAACTACTCTAAAATTTCAGAATTTATTAATAATTCAAACGTTTCGAATTATCAAGAATCTTCCAAATTGATTAAAAATCCATTATCAATAGCTAATATCCATATCAAGAAAAATGAATTCAAAGAAGCAATCGAATTATATAAGAATTATTATGATGACATTAAAACACAAGAGTCACAACATGATTTACTAGTTAAAATAACTGATTTAGTTCATATTAATTTTGAAAACTATTTCAATGATTTAGATTATATCAATGATTTAGGACTCTGGATAATTAATAAGGACTCAAAAATAGGGTTGAATTTTATACAGAATAAGAAATTTAATGAATTGGGGAATAAAGATTATGAATTTCAATTAGTTTTGAATAATGTCGAAGATGATCAGATTAAATTTTCATATATTGAAAACTTATTAATTGAGTTGAATACTGAGAAATTACAGCTCAATTTAGTTAAAAATTTAAAAAAGTGGGAGCTGAAGCAATTAGATAATAGATTGAAGAACTATCGAAAATAACAATGCATTAATAAATTAACCGTTTACATATAGTATGACTTTAATTAGTTTGTAATTTTTTGTACTCCATACATTAATTTTATTCTATCTTTAATTAAAAATTTCTTCAACTGGGAATTCAAACATGTCTTTGAAAATACATAACTCAATTTCATTAAATTCAACAGTTTGACCATTCAAAATTTCATCTTGAATATTTTTCAATTCTGAGTTTAAATTGGCTAATTCTTCATCTGTAACAAAACATGAAAAATAGGCCAATGTGACATGAAACTTAAAAACTTCATCTTTCAACCCAAGTATTTCACTGACTGATTTTCTTAATCTGGTTATATTTTCTTTACTTTCACCAACTGGTTCAATTTCTAAACGAATTGAATTACCATTGACTGCTGAAATCTCTTTCGCTTTAAAAACGATTGGAAATGTGCCGTCTTCAATCTTCAAATTCTCTCTAAGTAACTCAGCAACTTTCTTAGATGTTTCTATTTTATCTTCTTGTCCCTTTTCACAGATCTCCTTTGGAATGAATCCAATACCTGATGTACTAATTATCGTGGCATGATAACTTGATGTAGGCAATAGAATAATATCACGATCAAAATATGTTTTTGTAGCGACCAATTCTCTGTAAACGTCCATTAGTGCTGAAAATAGAGCATTTCCTGGTCCTCGTTGTGGTAGGTGACATATGATGGTGGATCCATGGAATAATTTTGGGACACCATTTGGATCAAATTTCCATCCATCGATTCTTTTTTTGATGATCTGTTCAGTTGACATCTTATGAGTGATGAATTGTGAGTGAGTGAGTGAGTGAGTGAGTGAGTGGAGATTCGAAGGACAGGAGTGAGGGAGTTGGTTCAAGTGAGTTAAAGTTAACACGTTCTGATGAGAAGAGACCTATTCGTAAAAACGGAAAAACTCAAAAATTCAAAGATGGTTATTCCGATATGTTCACATGTGGAGATGATCCTGATTCGATGATTGTATTTTTGATAAATCAAGATGAACCAAACAAAGGATATATATATAATATTGTTGGGTCTTCCAATCTAGTCTTTAATCTTATCAAATATATGAAAAACTGAATAACATAATGCTGAAGAGCATTGCTACCTTCTTGATAACACTAGCCAAAGAATCTGAAGAGATAATTAGATCTCTTTCAGAAAAGGAACTTTTTTGATTTAAAAGACGGTCCAACTCCAATTGTTGATCCAATTGATGGTACTACCAATTTTGTTCATCATTTCTCATTTTCTTGTATTTCAATTGGTTAAACCATTGATAGAAAACCAAAAAGTTGGTGTTATTTATAATCCACATTGAACATTTAAATCAACTTCAACTGGGTTCGGTAGTTCATCCCTTAGAAACTAACCACTCTGGCTTTCAAAGTTTTCTCAGGCTCATATGAAACTTGTCTTTTCTCAGTTTCTATTTAAATAACTATACAGCTATCATGCTACTCATTATATGGGGTTATCATGTTCCCTAAAAAATACTTTTAATAGACATTAATTGTCTAATCATTCATATAACAGACTACATTTAGTCGAATCATTAAACGAGGTTTTATCCTCTAAACAATAAAAGGTTAGAGTTACCTCATTCATAAAAGCTGGTCGAGAAGGGTTATTTGTGTCATTTTCCCTTTTATTGACCATATAAAAACTACTACAGGTGTTGGTCTTTTTATCCTGTTAAACAATAAAGAATTACAGGTTTGTTAGTGTCACCGTCTCCAATAGAAAAACTAACAATAAAGGTTATTAGTGTTGAATTATACTAGTTTGGTGTTGCTTTTTTTTTTCAAAGTTCCTCAAAACTATCAAAGATGTGTTAGTCTTTCACCTTTTAAAAAATTAAAGATCACTTTGATCTGTGGTGTCTGAAGAGAACTTTCTTGGTTAGGTTCCGTTTTTATGTCATATGGATTTATCACAAGGTTTGTTGCTCTGAATTCCCAATTTGAGATTAACAAGTTGTGATTGGCTTATTCATTTCAAGATAAAGCAGTCTTTTCACCTTTCAATTCAGTTGTAGTAGACGATATAATTAGTCGGTGTAGCTTTTACATTATATATCTTCAATTCCGACCCCATTTATTTGAACAACAGTATTCCGAGGTGGATGATTTGTGCCAAAAAGTGAAAAATTCTTGAAAACCTCGAAGAAAACAATACAAAAATCGAAGTAAATCCACTGCATTTGCACATTGATTCGAAGAATGAGGAGGTTCTCATTAGGCCTTATATCAAATCAATTGTTTATACGGCTCAGGCTGGTACCCGTTTCTCGAAATCTTCACTCAAAAAGATTTTTGTCGGATGTTCAAATCATCACCCAGAATACCTCATCGCTATTGAATGTACCCAATCTGAATTCTACATCCACATTCGAAAGCAATATATCGATTGAAAGACTGAACAAAATGATTTCAGCAGAAGAAGCTCACGAAGTTTTAGCTGATGTTAGCTCAAGAATCACGCAAATACTCATAAAGAAATGTGAATATGAGATAGAAAGGCTATTGAATGATAATACGAGGGAGTTTCACGATTTTAGTGAGTTTGTTGACTTTTTGGCTAATTTGAAGATAAAACTAAAAGAAAGACCTGATATATTGGAAAGCATTAGAAAGAAACTGAACAATCATTATCTGTTCTCTGCTATAATGAAACCCGATCAAATATGTAACCTATTCAATGATGAATTGAATAAAATACTTCAAAGTGGTGACAACTTCACCAAATCCAATCAAATACTAAACCTCATGAAAGCCAATACACTGCTGATACAGAAGATAAATTCAATTAAAAGAGGCCGGGATTTTAATATATCATTAGATATTTTACCTAAAATTGTCAATCTTATGCAAAAAGAAGAGAATAATGATGAATTCCTTGAACTTTTCATCGATATCAATCCATCTTATAATATTCCAGTCAAATTCATCTCACAGATCACATATCAATCTCGTTATCAATTTCAAGTCATGAATGATCCAAGAAGAATATTCGAACTCTACAATAATGAACTCAAAAGAATTTGTATGAAAGGCTCTGATTCAGAAAAGACTAGATATGTTTTATCCTTAATGAAAACAAGTGTATTATTGATCAATAAACTTCCTCCATTGAATAAAGATTACCAACTAGATATATTACCTAGAAACTTAAAGAGAATAGCTGAACTGATAACTTCAGAGAATAAGCAATATGAATTTTATCAATATTTGATTCATTTGAATGCTTCATTCACGATTTCAAGTGACCTATTGGCCAAGATAAGATATAAGCTAAAGTTTGGTGATATCAAGGAAAAAAATTTATACACTTTTCATGAATTACTACAAAACACAGAAGATATCAAACCAATTAAAACTAAGATTATGAACTTATATTCTTTCAAATTAATCAGACAACTATTAATTTCATATGTCCAGAAAAATGATGAAATTAATGCCAAAATCTATATGGATATACTAATCAACAAGTTTGGTTTTGAACTGAATTCTGGAAAACATTCAAAAAAAAAGATTGATGAATTATTGAAAGAGTTATACAATGCACTTATCTACTATTCAACAAAACTAGGGAATTATAAATCATCTATATCAATTCTTGAGAAAATGGGTGAAAAGAACATTGAAATAACTCCTAAATTGTGTCATGTGTTAATCGTTTCCTTAAGAAACAAAAAACTTTTTCATGCTTCACTAGCTGTTTTCAGAGTATTACCTCATTTTTTGGAAGGTAACCAGAAGAAACTATCAAAGAAGGCCAAACAACTTTTCATTAATGAGTTATTCATTCTTTTGAGAGAAAAGTTTAATGATCCTGAAGTGGTATTAGCCCATTTTTTGACTATCTTCCCAAAATCAACATCTTTATTAGACTCATTGAATTTATTGAACCCAATCATCAACAAATCGATAGGGAAACTCACTGAAGTTACAGTTCTACCAAAAGCTGTCATCAATAAGGCTTATATAATGGACGAACAAGAGTATCCTACTTTGAACAACATTACAGAATTGTATTTGACTTTATTCAATCATATTTCAATAACAACGGATCAAAATTTGAAATCACCACAATTCTACAAAAATCTATTTGATAGTTTTATGAAAGTTGCAAGACAAGTTCAGCACAAAGAACTTAACGATATATCGTTAAAAGACCATCCTTTCAGTGCAACTAAGATAGATGAAGGTATTCTAAACATTTTCATTAGAAGAGTATTACAAGATTATAAGAAACCACGTCTAGCTTTAAGTTTCACAAGACAATATTTGAGTGAATTGAAACTAAGAAGATTTGATGCAAATAACTTAGTCTATTTGTTTCATAAACACAGTACAACAGATGAAAAATCATACAATGACTTAGTTGCAATCATGAAACATTTCAAAGTTGAATTATCATTCCAATTGATCGTCTCTAACGTTTTCAAATCTTATAACAGAGGAGAATATGAAATCGCTAGGACCTGGTATAATGTATTACTTGAAGGTGATGAATTTCCGTTAACAAATAGAAGATTCATCAAATTTATATATAAAATGAATTGGGGATTTCCAAAGAACTTTAATTATAAACTTTTAGAATACTTAGAGTTAACACAACCTACAGATGGGTTTCAACCAGGCCATAATGGAGATATATACACAGAAGAAGATATTACTGAGACGTATGATGAAGAATTTGTTAAGAATTTAATCAAAGAATTAAATGAAATCCATGAAAGAACAAAAAAATTGGAAAATGAGAAACAACTAAAAATAATTAACACTGCATAATTACCTGATTTTATATATTTAAAATCATCAAAATACCATATTATCATGAACATATTAACTGCATTACAATCCTATTCATTAGATACTACAACACCATAAATAGATGTATTTTTAAGTAAGAAGAAAAAAAAAAAACTTGTATCAACATGATTAAAAAGCAATAACTATCATCATAACATACCACCTCTTGATGGTTGTGGTAATCCACGTCTACTATATGCATTATTTGGTCGACCAGTAGTATTATTCGCTGGAATGAATCTCTTCTTTTGTTGTTCAGCAGCAGCATGTAAAAATGATTTGAAACCGCCTGGTCTTAACGAATATTGCGTATTACCATATGGGCCAGTTTCTATTGGTTCTGGATGGAACTCATCACCTCTTCTCTTACCTCTACCACCTGCAAATCTCAAACTGTCCAAGATATCATCAGTTAAAACTTGTTTATGTTTGATATAGCCGTTCAATAAAACAGATTTACTTTCAACGGCTGGAGGCATTTGATAGTTTAATTTTAAGATTAAATCAGTTGGAATGTTGGTGAATGATTCATCACCACCATTGATTGGACATTCAATCACTGAATCAAATTGGAACTTTGAGTTAGCACCGACGATACCTGCTAAATAACTTGCACTGAAATGGAATTTAATCTTTTTATTTGGATCTAAAGATTTATATAACTTTTTAAACCTTTCATAATTTGGATTCTTATTACTTATAAACAAAACTTCATCTTTTCTAACATTTCTTGATCTTTCGTATTCCGTTAATTTAGGATACTGCGCTCTAACAACATCTAATAATCTATCTGCTTCAATGAACGGTAAAAGTACAATTCCTTGCCATTCTTGTTTCTTACCATTTAAATCGATTGGGAAATCTTCAGGGTAGAAATCAATGATTGGAGAATCGATATCTGACATTAATGGTCGAAAAATTGGAGGTAATGTATGACCTGAAGCTGCTGGTAAAACGGACATTAATTGTTCATATGGTAAAAATGGTTCACCTTTTTCAAATTTGATTTCGAAATCCTTTATATCTGTGAAATCTGATGCAAATGGAGCATAATGATATGGATAATACCAACCCCATGATGGACAGCCTTGATAATAATATAGTAAAACCCAGGCAATACCTTCAATGTAATGATACACAACTTTTTGTCTTAATGGATCAATTTCATCATCTGTGATATGGAATTTCAATTTATAATATCTACTAACATAACCTGGCTCACCTAATCTAACTTCTGTGTCATCTTCGGAGTCTTCAAACCCTGGAGTGGATGGAGTTGAATCTGAATCTAGTTTACGTTTTTCACCAATTGATGGATCTGGGGTATTAGTTTCAGTTGATTGAGTTGATGAAACCTCACTAGATTCAGCTGTTTTCGGTTTAGCTAATTTTGATCTTAGTACAGCAGCTGCACTCAAATTAGCCTTGTTTGCATTATCAATATCTTCTTGTTTAATAACTTTTGGTTCTTCTGACTTTTCTTCTGATTTTTCTTTCAATTTTGCCATTGCACTTTGATCACCAAATGCAGCAAAATTCATTTGTGTTCTCATTTGAACCAAGTCACTGTTACTTAAGTTCAAATCATTGACTGTGTTACCATTGACATCAAATAATGGAATGTTACTAACTGGTGTGAATGTACCTTTATCAGTTTTACCTCTTGTGACGTTGGATAGAGCAGCTCTCAGTGCCATTTTATCTTCATTTCTTAGTTTTTTTCTCCTTTCTAAAGCTTCTCTTTTAGCTTTTTCTTCAACGGCTTTTCTTTCAAGTTGTTGAATTTCGTATTTACCTAATTCGTCCATTAACATTTCAACGTTTTCTAAATTCAACACACCATCGCATGTCATATATGTTTTCATTCTTGGTAGTAGTCTTTTCCAGATATTAACTAGTGCAAAAATAGAGTTATCTCTGACATCTAAGCATGGTAAATGAGGTAAGAAATCATTACCACAGAAGAAACACATGAAAATCCAATCATCTATCGTTCTTTCGAAATCGTATTTAAATGGGATATTGGTAACATATAATTCAGCTGCTAAATATTCTCTTAAGACATTAACGTTTAGCCATAAGAATGGTTTTTTGTTTCTTTGGGCTTTGATGATTTCTTTTTGATCGTTAGTTAAATTTAATTCTTCTTGAATTTTCATAGGTCTAGTATTATTTTGTGCAAAAACATCTTCTCTTAAAACTCTGAAATGTGGCTCATGAGTAGCTAGAGCTAAGAAAATTAAATCAGCATCTAAACCGTAAATAGCATGTCTAATATTTGGATTATATTCTGGATCAGATCTTTGACTTCTGACGAAATTCATAATTTTATGTTCACCTTCACCTGGGACGGTAGCATCACTGATGATAACTTGTAAATTAGCCCAGCCTGGATCTGTAGCTAGTTTATACGCTGTCCAATATCTTAAACATAAGGCTAGTTTATCCATAAAAGGTGTACCTGGAGTAATAGCATTTCTATCCCAAGTTTTCTTTTTGATAGATTCTTCAATCATTTCACCCTTTTCT
Organism: Phaffomyces antillensis; assembly: GCA_003707195.2. Lineage (NCBI taxonomy): Eukaryota > Fungi > Ascomycota > Saccharomycetes > Phaffomycetales > Phaffomycetaceae > Phaffomyces > Phaffomyces antillensis. Next base: position 68,837 of record PPNI02000023.1, read on the forward strand.
ACTGAAAGTCTCATAGTTTCTTCATCTTTTATTATTGAGTCTTTGGCACTCTTGAATCTTCTTGCTCTTTGTTGATTCATTTTGGCTCTTGGAGCAACACCATCAACTGCAATCATTAAAACCTTTCTGGGTCTAGCCATGTTAACGACTCGATTTGTGTATTCAAAAACAGCTATAAGCATTTCATCTTCGGTCTCTGGTGCTGGACCATCTTCTGGATGGGAACATGGATGGACAATACCGTTCATATCCAGGTATAAGTTATCCAATTCACCATTTGGATTTGGATTTGAATATGCAGCTGGAATATTTATCCCATTGACGGTTTTATCTTCTTCTTCCAAGACAGGCGATATAATCTTCGGATACTTATTAGAAATCCATCTGAAGAAAGCTGGGACACCCATTGAGGAAAGGTTAGAATTTTGTGTTTAAATATTTGTGCTTTATGAAGAAAGTTTTTCAAGGAAAGTTTTTTCTTATTTACTTTAGTCTGAAATCGGAAATTTTCGCGCGATGACCTTTAATATCGAAGTCCCACAAATTCGAAATCAAGGAACTGAAAAGCGACTCAAAACAGCGATTTACTTAGGAAGAATCTCAGCATGAGAAGGCAAATTGGTGGATTGTTCCGGTTGAAAAGATCTTATAGCTCTAGGCCTGGTGCTAGTGTTAAGAAAACAGACTTCAAAGGGGCAAAAAATCCTTCTTTCCGTCATGAATACTCAGTGACACCAACAACTTTTCAATATAGATTACCTAGTGATGAAAATGATACTCATTTCAATAGCCCTTTTTCATCAAGTTCAATATTCTCACCTTTTTTCAGTGCACTATCTGATGATCCGTTAAGAGGAAACTCAACCCAGGAATTCTTCGACTTGTATCCCTTGATTGAAGGAAAGAAACTGAATAAACTAAGAGATAGACCAGTTAAACTAAAAATGTTGAGTGGTACCTTTATTGAAGACTCACTATACAACCCAAACTATGGATATTTCTGTAAGCAAGCTAAAATCTTCCAAACTGAGTCGCCTTTCAAATATGAAGAAATTAGAAATAATGATGAGTTTATAAATACATGGACTACAAAGTATGATAGGTATAAGACACATGATAACAAGGCTTTACAATTATGGCACACGCCAACGGAGTTGTTTCAACCTCACTATGGTGAGGCCATAGCGAGATATATTTTAGTAAATTATAAGCTGAATTTATTCCCTTATAATGATTTAATCATATATGAAATTGGTGGTGGTAATGGTACATTGATGCTAAACGTTTTAAACTTTATCAAAAACATACAGCCCGACGTTTATGAAAAGACTCAGTATAGAATTATTGAGATCTCTAAAACACTTTCTGATATCCAAAGAGTCAAAAGTTTGAAATTAAAGATAGCTAAGAGTGATCATGATGATAAAATTCAAATTATCAATAAATCAATTCTTGAATGGGATGAATACGTTCCTGAACCTTGTTTCATACTAGGAATGGAAGTCCTAGATAATCTCAGTCATGATGTTGTCAAGTATGATGTTAATACTGGTAAACCTTATCAAGGATATGTTGTTGTTGATGAGAACGGGGATTTTCATGAATTCTTTTCACCAGAAATTGAAGAATGGACTAGAATATACTTTGATTTAAGAGAGAATGAAATTGAATTTCAGGAGTCTTCGATCTTTTCAATAGATGAAGTTCATCCACTTAATGAGAACAAGAAATTAAATAAATTAAAAAACTTTTTATCACCTTTCAAAAATTCATTAAGTCAATCTGAGTTCATTCCAACCAGAGCTATTAGACTCTTTAATGTCTTAAATCATTACTTTCCTGAACATCAATTAGTTTTGAGTGATTTTGATTCTTTACCTGATAGATCAAAAGGTTTTAATTCTCCTGTTGTTCAAACAGTAACACCAGAGAATAAGGTAGTTGCCGCTTCAACGTATATGGTTAAACAGGGATATTTTGACATTATGTTCCCCACAAATTTTCATTTAATCAGAGACTTATATATCAAGATATGTGGTAGAGTTATCAAAACCACTAAACATGCTGATTTCTTATCTACTTGGGCAGATCTTGAAAAGACTACTTTAAAGAATGGGGAAAATCCATTATTATCATATTATTCAAATGCCTCCTTTTTGCATAGTTAGATTTCCCATATTTATTTATTTATTTATTAGACTCATTTATAATTATGTGTCTGGTCATCTGTATGCTTGTTTGATAATTGCGCTCTATGGAAATTGCTACATATTAGAATTTTAGATAGGAAAGATTGGCTATTTTCATTGATTTTGTGCTATATATAATGGCCTGAGGATAGAGGAGGTAGTTTTGATTGTTTTATGGGTGCTGAGGAAAAAAAAGAAAATTAGCTAAAGATGGCAAGATCATAACTTATTTAAATTATATGGAGAAAAGTGTGTTTGATTGTAGAATTACCTCTGAACACAATGAGCAAAATATCACCAAATCCATTACTGATTTAAAGAATAATTTGTATAGTCAAGTCATACCTTCTAATGTATTATGTTCCGCAAAGGAATGTAATTCTCCTAAACAATTATCCGCATCACAGAAATAAATTGTGTCAATTTTCAAATATTAATTGTCTTGTTAGCTTTTACTGTAAATCACTTTGAACTTTCTATAATAGCCTGTCTCAATTTCTGATGGTAAACAGTCGTAGTACATATTTCAGAGAAGGGTGGTCTGTTTCAACTTTCCCCAATCAAGTTGGAGTTCAAACGCATGATCAAACATAAGTATAAGAAGTTTGGTGTTAAAGAAAGTAGATTGACGGAAGAAGAATATTACGAAGCTTTCAAAATGAAATGAGTAAGAGCTTTAGATTGAAAAATGGATTTATAATAAAACCAATACGTATATAATCTACACTGTGTACTCGGTGAAGTTTCAGACTGCCAACTGGGAATGGACCATATATGCCCACAAAAAATATAAAGGATACATTAAATTAACTGATGGTTGTCACGGTGATCGGACTAATACTATGATTTTGTTATAAAAATAGACGTTTGAATTAAATTAAAACGTTCGCAAACCCATCCGCAAAATGTTTACAGACTAGGACTCTAAATATCATTACCAGTTCAGAAAATAGCAGCCTTCTTACTTATTATCAATAATGAACGTATTATATGAATATTAACTGTATTATTCTTTTTACGCTTATTGCTTTATATTGTGTTTTTTTTATTGATTTTGCTCATCGAAAATTATTCGCAATGTGCGCTTCTCTCATTATTTCTAGTGAACTTCTCATTTTCCATGCATTTGAGACTCAAATTTGACTGAATTTCTTCAGATTTAAACTTTCTTTCATTCACTTTTATTGAAACGAACACACTGTGGTATTTCTAGCAGAACGGGTTATTTCACTTATATTGAAGATATCATCTGGGGATTTTCTTCGAGATCTAAAAAAGAATCAACGAATACTGACTTTTTAGATATCCAATAGATCCAGTATATTTGCTGATACTATCTCATTTTCAAGTGAATCATTCCTACTTAGTTTACAATATAGCCATTTGTCATAAAGCATCAATGATTTATATTCCATTTCTCACGAAGAGAATAGGCTTTCTGAAAGCCCTTCCAATAATCTTGATCTTTATAACTCTGTCATTGATTTCAATTCAATTGGTTCATTTCTCTAATCAAGATAACATCACAACTTTCAAATCTCATACTGTTATTGAGAATGGTAAGTCGGAAATAAGTGATAAGATTCAACACAGCCCAGACTCATCAACTAAATCAAAACCGGTTACAAGTCCCTCACAGGAAGATTTTTCAGACAACAAGGCTGAATATGGAGATGGTAGTTATCGAGATATTGGTAGCATTAACAGTTCAATTCAAAAAAATACAGTGTTCAAGAACTTCATTAATCAGGATATATTGAAGCTAATCAAAGAATCAGGTCCATCTGTTAATCCCATCAACAATTCAAAGCATTACAATAAGAAAAACAAACATAAATCTTCACGTGATGGAAGAATGCCTGTGGTTGATGGTAAAATAAGAGAAAATAACGTTGTTGATCCAATTAGATCCAAAAACTATCTTTCAACTTTTTTGAAACTATCAGATGAAGAGAAGGAATCAATTAAGGTCTCACATGCACAGATTTTGGAGAAGTTACCTGATGGTTACCCTTCTGAGATTGAGTTTAAAGGTAATGGAATTTTATACGCTGGTGGTGGTAACTATAATTGGTTAGTTTTGATCTCTTTGAAAACTTTAAGAGATACTGGATGCACTTTACCTGTTGAGGTCTTCATTCCAACTGAAAATGAATATTCAGTGGATTTATGCGATCATGTTTTCCCAATTTTAGGTGCTAAATGTATTGTTATGTCGAGCGTTTTAGATAAGAGTGTTCAGTTTAAAGTTAAAGGTTATCAATTAAAATCAATGGCTTTAATGCTGACTACTTTTGAAAATGTCCTGTTATTAGACGCCGACAACATACCTGTCAAGAATCCAGAATATCTTTTTGTTAATGAACCCTACACATCAAAAGGTATGGTAGTTTGGCCAGATTTTTGGAGACGGTCAACAAGTCCTTTATTTTATGAGATTGCTGGTATCAAAGTCGATGAGACTCAACATGTTAGACATTCATATAATGATTATCGTGATACACCAAAAGCAGATACGATAGAGGAAATCGAGGAAAATATCTCATATCATGATTTGTTAGGTACATTTCCAGAAGCCTCATCAGAATCTGGTCAATTATTAATTAATAAGAAAACACATGCGAAAGCTATATTCTTATCATTATACTATAACTATTACGGTCCCCAATATTACTATGGTTTAATGTCACAAGGCCAAGCAGGTGAAGGTGATAAAGAGACATACCTTGCTGCTGCTCATCAATTAGGACTACCATATTATCAAGTACAAGAGTTTATTAGAGAATATGGTACATTTAGAGAAGATGGGAGTATTATAATTGCTGCTATGGGTCAATATGATCCTGTCATTGATGCTATTCAATCAGCTAATGAGGAAAAGTATATTTCAGATTTCCCATATGATAAATCAAAAGATAATTATCATTTCCATAAATACTCGAACTCTGAGATTTTGTTCCTACATTGTAATGATCCAAAGATATATCCTTGGAAAGTGGCTGGTAAAGGATTACAAGATATTTTAGATGCAAAAGATGGTAGAAGAAGAATATACAGTGATTTATTAATTGAAGAGTTGGGATATGATTTTGAATTGAAAATTATGGAAAATATAGCATGGGTGCTATGTGAGCATGGTGATTTGAATATCAGAGGTATGAAAACTCCAGATGTTCATTGTCAGAAGGTTAAGAAACAAATAGAGTTCTTGAGAACTGGAATCGATGAAACTGAGAAAGAAAGAAAGGAGAAAGAAAAGGCCCTTGAAAAAACGAAGGTGGTGGAAGTGATTGAACTGGTCACTATTTCTGGTGATCAAGATGCCGAAATAGATGAGGATCATTAGATAGTCCAAATAAAAAAAATATACATGTTATGATTTCTGTCATGTATTTAGTATCTAATCTCTCTGACTGTATAATAACAAATTAAGGACAAAAAAATAATGGGACACATAACATAAAATATTCCTGAATATTTAAGGTAATTCACGATTATAAGAACTCCAGTTGCGTACTATTCATATTAATGACTATTAATTGTTAGTTAATGCTCATCAAACACCTGAAAAATGTTATCATTATCAAGGAATCTTAAATCGACTAAATCTTTAATACCCATTTGTATCTTACTAATACTCACAGTTAACTTACTCCAAATACCACCTAAATATATTGAAAAGATAAAGAATGCTACTACTGATCAGCTTGAGTCTTCCAGTGCGTCAATCAATGACCTGAAGCCTCTCAATCTTACTACAAACGTTGACTTCAAAAACTTCATATATCAAGATATAATCAAACTCATACAAGATTCATCTCCATTGACACCCTCTATCAACAACAGAGAACATTACAATTCAAACAATCATTATGATATGACATCTGATTATAAGATTCCTACTACTGAAGGTAAGATCAGAGAAAGTAACATCGCTGATCCAATCAGGTCATACAATTATCTTTCATCATTCCTGAAATTAGCTGATGAGGAAACACATTTGATAAAAGCTTCATTCAAAAAGATCATAAAGTCATTACCTAATGAATTTCCATCCTCTATCAAGTTTCAAGGGAGTGGAATTGTGTATATTGGAGGTGGTGTATACAATTGGCTTGTTTTAATTTCCATACAAATGTTGAGAGAAGCTGGTTCTGTCTTACCAATTGAAGTGTTCATTCCAACTCTAGCAGATTATACCGAAGATCTATGTGCTCTTTTTGAAACTTATAATGCAAAGTGTGTATTGATGACAGATTTCTTTGAACCTGGTTTAAATATTGCGGTTGATCTCCAGATAAAAGGATATCAACTAAAATCATTAGCTTTACTATTATCCAGTTTTGAAAATGTTTTATTGCTAGATTCTGACAATATTTTGATCAAGAACCCAGATAATATGTTTACTTCTGAGCCGTATACTTCAAATGGAATGATCATATGGCCAGATTTATGGAGAAGATCAACAAGTCCTACATTTTATGATATAACTCAAATCAATGTTGATTTCAGTAATCATTCCAGAAATTCATACCTTGACGAAAGGAATAATGAGGCAATTATTGATCTTGATCAAGTTAAACAAAATATTTCATATCATGATTTAGAAGGCTCCATACCTGAGGCATCTTCAGAATCTGGTCAATTATTAATAAACAAAAGAACACATTCAAAAGCTATTTTCCTTTCACTATACCTCAATTATTACGGCCCTGACTACTACTATCCCATATTGTCACAAGGTCAAGCTGGTGAAGGAGATAAGGAAACATATATTGCTGCTGCTCATCTATTAAAACTACCATATTATCAAGTCCAGGAGTTCATTAGAGAATTTGGTTTTATTGAACCAAATGGGCAGATTGGAGTCACTGCAATGGGCCAATATGACCCTGTTATTGACTTGGTACAATCCACCGACACAGAGACTTATAAATCTAACTTTGGATACGATAATTCTAATAATAATTATCATTTCCATAAGTATATTAAATCAGAGATGATGTTCTTACATTGTAATCATCCAAAACTAATACCTTGGGATCTTGAAGAGACTGATAATTTAGCAAGTTTGTTGGATGCTATCGGCGAAGATAAAAGTAGAATATATAGTAAATATTTGATTGAGGAATTAGGATTTGATTTTGAATTGAAAATAATGCAAGTACTTGAGTACTTTTCATGTTCCAAGGTTTCAAAAAACATTAAAATGTTAAAAGATTATCAGGCTCTTTGTCTTAAAGTTCGAGATCAGATAGAATTTCTGAAAAATGGAGAATAATAAAGTAGGAATTATTGATTAACATACTTGAATGTAAAATTACAATTTGGTAATTAACTTTTTTCAAAATATGAACATCGAGAGTATAATCTCAGATCATTTTATAAATCTATAAATGTGGATAAACTAGTAGAAGGCAATAAAAAAAAAGATAACAATTATAATAAAGGAAGAAGGTATTAAAAAAAATATATGAAAAAAGAATACTAGCGACAAAATAAACGGAATCTATGCTTCTTTAGAAGAGTTTCTACCAAAGATACCAACTTTACACCAATCTAAAACAACTAAACATCTTGATCTAAATGATAGACACATTGCAACATATGAAAATTTCCAGAATAAGAAAGTGAAAGAACCAGCTAAGGATAAGTTTGGCCAGCTACCCCAAGATAAATCAGCAATAGCTTTGTCACCACCAATGTAAGCCAAAGCACCTAAATGGACATATTCAAATGGAGCAAAGTTGGCAAAGTTATCAACTTTACGCAATAATCTGGATTTTTCAGTAGCATCAGTAGTTTGATCAATTTCATATCTTAAAGCATCGATTTTAGCTAAGTTGGCTAATAAATCAGCTAAGTAGATACCTTCTTGATGAGCAACTTGAGCAGTTGGAGCTAATTTTCTGGAAACAACACAATCACCAATGGCGAAAATAGAATCATCACCAATGACTTTCAAATATTGTTCATCAATTAAGAAACCTCTATTAGCAAAATTTTGGCCCGGTAATTTACTTGCAACTTTAGTCGTGATCTCTCTAGCACCGTTACCAGTGGACCAGATTAACATACCATATGGAATAACTTCAATTTTAGTGGAACCATCATCTTGTTTGATAGCAGCAGTAATAGTAGTGTCATCGACTTTTTTAACCATTGTTTTCAATCTTAAACCGATTTTTTCTTCTTGGAAATTATCTTCAGCATATTTAATTAATTTTTTATCAAACATGTTTAAGATATTTGGTAATGCTTCAACTAAAGTAACGGAAATATCCTTTGAAATCTCTGGGTACCATTTTCTTAAATCTTGATCAACGAAATCTTGTAACTCACCAGCAAATTCAACACCACTTGGACCACCACCAACAATAACGAAGCTTAATAATCTTGATCTTTCTGGATCATCAACTGGTAAAGCTTGAGCTTTTTCAATGTTACTTAAGATTTTGGAACGAATTTCTTGAGCATCTGGAACTTCTTTCAAGAAGTGTGCATGTTCAAAAACACCTGGAATACCGAAAGTGTTTGGTTTAGCACCAACACTGAAAACTAAATAATCATAGCTTAAAGTTTGTAAGGAATCAGCATTACCTTTGATAGTAACTGTTTTCGCAGTTGGATCAACATCTGTAGCTTCAGCTTCATAATAAATAACTTCATTTTTTAATCTTCTACAGATAGATCTAATTGGTTCAACGATTGATCTGAGTTCAACAGTACCTGTTGGACATGATGGTAATAGAGGTGAGAATAAAAAGTAGTTTCTTGGAGAAACAACGACAATGTTGTATAAAGATGTATCAATGTGTTTTAATAAGGTCACAGCACCCCAACCAGAACCTAAGATGACAATAGTTTTCTTTGGGGCACCATTTGGTAACAATGCGGTCTGCGGTTGTTGTGGTGATGGGTTTGCTTCATCATAAATTTGATAAGCGACATAAGCAGTACCTAATAAGGCAGAAACCCAGGTTGCTCTCCAGACATTTTTGGCAGTTCTCTTTAAAAATGATGGTTTAGCTTGTTTGGCAATTGGAATTGGATTTGGAGTTTGGACGGTTGTTTTAGCGACAGATTCATTGAATCTTCTCATTGATGTAGAGAAAAGTCTCTTTGATGTTAAATTTCTGAACATTATTCCTTCAGATTGGACTAAATAGAGGTAGGAAGAATATGGAAATAACTTGAGCTTAACAAATCAAATTTGGAAATTAATTCTGCTCAAACAATGATGAGAGGTGAATTAATAGTAATGTAAATAAATTTACTGATAAATTTTATTTATAAGACATTTTTTTGTGACTCGTTAATTAAAAATTTTTCCGGTTGATTATTTAATCTGTCTAAAATTGCACTAGAATAAAGCGGATTTTCACCTTGGACAGCCTAAACTTACTGTTGTTCGTCCAACAGCTTCAATTTGATTAGTCTACCTATCATTGTTTCGAAATATATGGAAATCAGGTGTAAAATAGACCTCTTTAAGGTCACTCATTTATCTATTTTTACCAATCAGTTGATGGTTCTTTCAGCCATTCTTGATTGATTCCGCGAATATTTCCGCTTTTACAGAATCCGTCAAGTCCGAAGTCCGACTTTTTTTACGTAATTGACTACTAACTACTACAAACTACAAACAAAACAACAAAACACCAACACCAACACCAACGACACCACAAATGCGCTTCGAAAGCTATTCAAACTTTTGAAGATCGCTCTAAGTGTCTGAGACGCCTATCTTACATTTATACACTCCATATAAATTGCTGTTCGCTGTCATTTCATACTTTTTGTTTTATTTGTAAAATTTAACGGTATTGCTCACAAAACTGATATTATGAGTTTTCTCTTTAGTCAACCTCACACTGACACTACCCAGAATGTTATATAACATGGTACTCTACAAACAACTGAAAATTCTGCAAAGAAATATCCTCCTTATATCATCCATCACCTATCAATAGATTCTACGCTATTGGCTTTCATCCATTCGAATGACCTACATAACATGAAACATAAGGATCTATAAAGCCCAACTCCTTGCGCAGCAATGTGGAAGTATTAAACTGCAATTAGTTGTAAATTTTCATTGATCATTGTAATCTTTTGTTTCTTGAAAACAAATATTTCTATTCAACCGGAGCAACTCTCATTTAAGGCTTTATCAATTAAATCTCCTGAACTCCCCAACTTATAACAATGAGCAAAATAGAATATTCAATTTGAATAGATCGAGGGTTTTCACAGAAATCCTCGAGAAAACACAATACAATTTTCCATCAACTATGATTAGAAATTAGCAATGTTGCTTCTTAGACCACTTCCCAGAAATTTCTCAAAAAGTTCCTAATCACTGTGCTACCATCCCCAATCCGGTTAAGAGATTTTTCATTCTTTCGAAAGCTTATTATAAACAAGAACCATATACAGAAATGACAAAAGTACTGTAACATTTGGGAAAACTTTAAAAGTACTTTCAGTCTGGTATATGAATGTAGAAGAAATCTTCTCTTTTTTCTCCCAGTACTTTAAGTTTAGATTAGCAAAAATAACGCCTTCAAGAAAGTAGATTGAATTTTTTTTTCATTAAAATAGTTAAGGCTTAGACCAGTCAAATTAACAAGACACGGCTGAAAAGTAAACAAATATGCAGCTTGCTGCGTTTTTCATGCATGATCTATTTTTGAGTTCGCGAAAACTGGACAATTAGTAAATCTTTTTCTTATAAATCTAGTTCAAGGTATAGTATTTCACTACCAAACCTTCACATCTTATTAGTACAGTGATTCATCTTCTAGTACAACTTAGTGCTCAGACCAATGTTTATTGATAGATACACTCTCGAAATTCTATTTGTATCTTCTATTTTTGTTGTTAGTGTTGTTTGTTGAAACTGTTTTTATTAAAAAGGACTACGTTTGATTTTTATATGTTTTTGAGTGAAGTTCTGTTTACTGAGTCATTCCCACTTTCTATGTATACAAAGGTATGCACTATACAAATCTTCAACCCTTCGGCATGAAAGTACAAAGATCAAAGATCAATTAGGTAAGATTTTCTTATCAGTTGAAAAAAAACAGACGAATTTCTCAACGTGATTTTTCGGAGAGGGGGCACAAAGTTCAACCTGGTACAAATTAAATTCACTCAATCGATGGAACGCAGGTCTAAGTTCTAACTTGTAAATATATAAGCTTATCATATATGGAACTACTTAGTATTGATTCAACTGCACCACTTGATGATTCAGTGCAAAGAATTTCAATAAGTCGGTAGAACTTATTTCGAGTTTATGTCTATTTTTGGCCCTTCAACTTGTCAATGTCATTTTCATTTATTAATGAATGAGTTGAAATTTGAATTATTTACAGTCGTATAGTTGTGTTCATGAATCTATACTACACAAGTGAAATAAATGTCTTCAGGTAATGCAAAAGCTAACTCAATGCAGATATGTTATCAGTTACACTAAAAAACTCGATTTATTTCAAGAATCAAACTCACTGGTTCATATAATTTTGACCACAAAAGATGACTAACTTCCTGAAGGATTATTTACAATGACGATCTATGTATAAAATAATCAACTAATACAGCTCACTGAATCCAACTATATAGGGAGTATGGAAGCTTCGATGGATGATACACCCAGATACTATGTATCATATATTGATAATTGGACAATCATCTCCGTTTCATTATCTTTGAAGCCTTTTATAAAAATGTATAAGGGTACCCAAAATAGAGATGAACCAATGACTATAAAAATCTTTAATCTATAGACACACATCAAACATCTACTGTATACCTCAGATTACTAGAAGTATTTATTAGCTGAGAATCTTGAAAGTCTTTTCTTAAGGCTGAGCTTGATTTGGGTGTAGTTATGTGTCAACTTATGATTCGTTATATTCTTATATGCACTTCGTTAACTTAAATGTGAAAAATCACAATATTTGAAATTTTTTGAATAAAGGTGAAAATGAAATGGTCTACATGATTAAATAGTATGAAACTTATACAAGTGCTTCCAAGTCCATCATGATTGGATATCTATTAACAAACGTTATGGTATGATTTTCACTAGGGTAGTTCAAGTTAACTCACAATACATTAAACATAGACACTCATATTGAAGATACTGAAAAAATTTTCCAAAACGGTTTCTAGTCATATAAGATACTATTTAATAGCGTGATTTATGCTAGTATTTGTCCTCAAAAGATTTTATATATAACTGTCGACCTAGTGCATATGGCTTACTCAAATAGCATTTATGTGCATTGTGTAGAGCACAAATTTTGCTCATTTTGCATTGACTTTTATCGACCCACGAATAATAGAGTTTTTTTAAATTTGTACAAGTAGTATTGAATTCATGTCAATTATAAGAGATTTTATTCTCTTCTCGAGTTTTCAATCTCTAAAAGAATGTAACTGAGTTTAAGCTTCACATCAAAAATCTGGTTCACTTTAATCCCTAAACTTCAAACATACATCAAAACTTCGTAATGATCACTCACTACTTCAAACTCCAATTTAACTGTACATAAATGTCGGCGTGCAACAGCACCACTCAAAACTCAGATTTTCAGAAGCCGGCTCTTTAAACACTCATGAGTAATGAATTAATTGACAACATATTCTAAGTAACAGCCCCTGTAAAATTGGAAAAATTATGCTGTAATAATTCCTGTTTCCCATATATGTCGATACAATCTTGCAACTCTCCGGCAAATAGACAATAGACATTTAAATTATATAGCTTCAGCCCGCCTGGGATCTTTGTATTTGTGTAAAGGACTCGATATCATTCAATTGAGTTGTTAGAGGTTTCCATTAGTGATTATAATTTTGAATTCCATCATACAACTGGACTAGTAGTCTGTTCAATATTGTTCTTTATATTTTAGTGAAATTGATAAATTTGATATGTCCAAAGATTTGAAAGCTTGATGGAAAAAACACTCGAAAACGGGACAAATAACATCTGACCTCATAAAATAAATCACATGCATAACAGACAGATTAAATATTTTATATAAAGAAACACGAGAGTATAGCACACCTATTATCCATAACCTATGTAACTTGGATAGCATCAAAAGCTTATTTTATCTCAAAAAAAAAGTCATTATAGCTCGAAATGTGGCATCAAAACCTCAGACCTCTTCTGGAAAAAAATCTTTTTTTTTTGTTTACAAATTTTGAAACCCCAATTATCTGAAGAATATGAACATGTGTTAAGCTTATGAGCTTGGATAATAGCAAAATTCACAGAATATGTCCTACAGGATAAATACACAATTCATATTTGGATATTTGGATAATAGTTTAACGAGCCTACTATAGTATAGTCCATAAATAGGCTGGGAATATCGAAAGATCAGTCTATTTCTTAACACTATATAGTTTATATTCAAATCTTGAACACCATGAAAAGTAGGGGCATCACTATTAATTAGGTCATACCTTATTAAACTACTTATGTGCGATAACTCAAATACAAGCTACTCAAACAGAGTAGAGAATTATGAAGAGTATATATATAATGATTCACTGTACTGTGTATAGAGTGTAGGGTGTACCTTACTCTTAAAGTAGCAATATTTCATGACAACAATTAGCTTGAATAAGATTCAGAATCCCAGAAGTCACAAGACACAAGACAAGAGAAATTTCTCTCAAATCAATTAACATGTCGGCTATTATAAAGTATAGCCTGATCCATATACTTATTCAGAGAAGTTTTCGAAATTTGGTGCAATTACCTCTTCTCTGAAAAGAGTAGATTGAAAATGAATAGAAAGCATTTTGATAAGACACGCACGAACTACAAACAAAAGCTTTCAACATTGAGGAAGAACGGCAGTGCGAATATTCTGGATTCCGTGAAAGGTGTATAATGAAGCCAATCAAATACTGGAACTACAGTAAAGACTGTAGAATCAAGAGGGATAACAAATCCCCAGTGCCCAACAGGCGATATGAGTGAATTATTCTTATTGTGTGTAACAGATTTACCTGATCTCTGATGGACCATCTATTTGTCCAATTGTTGATGTTTCGAATTTGAGAGCTTCCTTATTCAGCCGAATTACACGCATATGTCCACTCAATTCCGCAGTATTCTGCTTCCCGAACCACACACTGTAGAGAGCCAGGAAGTTTTAAAGATCTAAAATTTCCACATCAACATATTTTTCAGAATTAGATATCCATAGTTATAGAGCCCAAAAAAAAAAACTTTACTATCACTCTGGTAATTACTTTCAAGGTGAGAAAAATTATCATCAGTTAACAAAATTTCATCTTGAAAATTTTTCATCTCGATTATCATTCCAGAATCCACCTACCAGAACTTCCATCGAACTATCGAATGAAAAATAGCAAAATCTGTTGGAACGTTCATCCTTTTAACCACTTTCAATAATTCAGTTTATAGTTTACCACTTACTCGATACAAAAAGCAACTTCATAGTTACTATACTCACACAATCAACCCCTTCTCACCACAAGTAAGTACATAGCTTTCAATTTTTTAGGAGATTGATCTTGATTATATATTGAAGAATTTAACAAATCAATTCTTAGGACTTCTTCTCTGTTATCAGATTGAATTTTATCATTGAAATATGAACTGATATAGACTCAGTTAGTGATTCTCAAGTACCTTCTATACAATCCAATAGTTTCCATTTTTTATTGATCTTTTCCCATTACTAACTTTCATCTCCACAGTCTCTTCCCCTATTCAATTAGCCTCAAAATTCTCAATTTTGCAATGAAAGTTCCTGGGCTTCACAGAGAACAACCTTCAACAACCACAGTTTTACAGCAAAGTGCAATTCCACAGCAATCTACATATTCTACAACCCCAGCCATTCAACCATCAACAAAGAAAGCATGGAGATTAACAAGATATTCTAAAACTGATGATGAACTTAAATTAGAACAACAGAAATACGAAAGCCTTGAATTTTCACCAAACAAAACCTCCTCAAGAAGACCTAGAATGAAACCAGGTCAAGCCAACCAAGAATTCGTTTTCGTTGATTTGTCACCAAGAAAGAAAGATGAAGACGTGAAGACTCCTAAAAAGCAAGGAAGAGTATCGAGATTATTCAA
Organism: Phaffomyces antillensis; assembly: GCA_003707195.2. Lineage (NCBI taxonomy): Eukaryota > Fungi > Ascomycota > Saccharomycetes > Phaffomycetales > Phaffomycetaceae > Phaffomyces > Phaffomyces antillensis. The sequence continues at coordinate 84,163 of PPNI02000023.1, forward strand.
ATTATCTTCATCCTCACAAGAGACAATAAAAGAACGAAATTTACCAACTAATGCTCAATTGCAACCTGAGTTAGTGTCTTCAATTTCTTCAGTTCAAACTACTGCTACTTTCTTACAATCTTCGAGACAAATCCCATCACCTGCATTAAAGAGATCATTCTCAACTTTAAGTCAACAACAACGAAGCAGATCGAACTCATCTGCTTCTTTAGTAATGACCATTTCAGACTCAGGAAGAGCTGTTCTGCAACCTTTTACAACCAACTCCTCAACATCAGCTATTTTGCATCAACAATTGCCAGTATCAGCAAATTCTTCAACTTCTGATCTATCATCAATCAATACAATCTCAATGAAACAGTATCAAAGATCCCCAATCCCATCACCAAAGAGAATTGAATCACCAATTCCTCAAGATAGATACATTGTAAATCATCCAACTTATGATCATATTCCAAACTATAATTTAGATCCAACTTCATCAGATGACGATGAAGAAGAAGATGACGGTTCAGATGCATTAAAAGCATTCTCAAAAGCTGTTAAACGTACAACAAGTGGTCGTAAAAGAGCAAACACAAACTCATCACAAACTTCAATTCAATCACAAACTCTGAATTATCCAGTCATTCCTAAATCATTGACTAGAAATCATTCAGTGTCATCAATATCTTCTATTTATGGTAAGAATAATCGTATTTCACCATCAAGAGCCAACTTACTCAGAAAATCAACCACACCAACTATCCAAACTCAGGATTTTGTTTTCGGTGATGGTAGTACTGCAACAAGTAGTTATTTTGATGATTCAATCAAAGTTCAAAAACCAAAGGCATTCTCACATAAAAAACAAACATCAATTAGTGTTTTAGGTCCTCCATTACACATTGATGGTGAAGATGATAACGGTGATACTGATGGCTCAGAATCTCCATTCGATTTCCAAGATGGTACAGATTCTTTATCATTTCCAAATACAGATATGTCTGACTTCGCTAGTGCCCCAAGTACTGCATTCGGTACAGATAACGGATTTGAAAAATTTGATCCAAACTCTAGTAATGATATGTTTGATATTAATGCTTTTATTAGTTACGATACTCAGGATTATCATAATTAGGTGTTATAATAGAAAAGAAAAATCAATGTGTCCAAAATGTTATAACATTTGTTATTATATACAGTACCCCCAAATTACTTAGCTTTCCCATGCATTCTCTATATATATTACTGAATATACTTACAAATATCATATCTTTCAAAAAAAGAAATAGAGAAAAGATTGGTTTCTTCATAAAAGATTTCAATAATAATCAAAAAAAAAATCAAATGTTTCATTTATATTACTTGATATGTAGCTATACTTTAACTATCAATGATCGTTTTCACGAACTCAACACATTCATCCTCACCAAGTGCTGGGTTATCTAATTGCCAAACAAGGATTTGATCGATAGTTTTAGCCATCCATGGACCTGGTTTTCTTTCTAATCTTTTAGATAATGTTTTACCATCAATGATTGGTTTCAATTGGTATACTTTTTCTAGTTTTTCCTTAAAGACGATATCATTGAATCGTTCGTATTTAGTTACAACTTTCTCAAATGATTCATTCAAAATTGTTTCGTCTAATAGATTCAAGATTAAAGCTAATTCATAATTTTCCTCAAATGGTTTCAACAATAGCCCAATTTCAGACCTTTTGTAATTTGGCAACTCAGAGACAATCTTTTGAAACTGAGTTTTGCTTGCAAAGACTTTTGAAATTATATTTGACTCATTCTTAGAGAATTTTAATCCTTCTCTGATTATTACATCACAAGCTGGTAATTTATGTTGTGCTTTTTTAGCTGAATATCCAACATCGATACCAGCCCATGGTCTTAAAACAACAGCCATCCAGACCAATTTCTTCAAAATTTTATCTGATAATACTCTTGTGATCATTGGCTCTAGTTTTGAGTGTGAAAAATCTATAGATTTGATGATCTCAACAGACTTCAATGTAGAATTTTCAACTGTTTCAAAAATTTCATTAAGTTTTGAAGCATCATTTAGCTCTAAAATAGTATTTTGCAATGTACCAAAATTGAAAACAGCTCCAAATAATCTTGTTTTTGCTAATAGTTCCAGCCCGTATGATGGATTTGGTCCAAATAGAGTTTTTTCAATTTCAACGCCAACTCTTTCTCTACTAATTTTGTACAATAATGCTTCTTTGATATCATCACCTTTCATTGAGTTCAAAGTATCTTCCTGGATTGTGAAGTTGAACCTACTTGCAAATCTAATCAATCTTAGAACTCTCAATGGATCATCTAAGAACGTTTTCAATGGTTCTAATGGAGTCTTCAATATACCATCAGCAAGATCTTGTAAACCAGATCCAGTTAAATCTTCAACTTCATCTTTTTGGATATTGTAGAATAATGCATTTAGTGTGGCATCTCTTCTTAAAGCATCCTCTTGTGGGGTACCACATTTAATTACAGGGATTCTACTATCTTCAGTATATTCTTCACTTCTCAAATTAACAAAATCTATATCTAATCCATATAATTTTGTCGTAGCAGTTTCTAAATGTTTGGACTTTTCAGGATTTTTTTCAATCTTGTGGATATTAGAAGGAACAATGCCATATTTGTCAAGGTTTTCTTGCAAGAATGATTTCAATCCATCTGCGAACTCTTCACCAGATTGAGTATTAATTGCAATATCTAAATCATTACTTTCATTACCCAATAATTTATCTCTTACCCAGCCACCAGTGATTCTCAATTCCAATTTCTCTTGGTCATTGGCAATCTGGCTATTTTGTAAGTTGACATAATCTTTTAAAAGATTAGTGATTTGAGTTTCAGTTTCATTTAATTGAATTACAGGATTTCTGACGTTAAATTTGGCCATTGTTGATAATCTTCTAGAGAATGAATGTGATATGAGTCTAGATATATGTACGTTTCTCAATGAGTACATGAGTTGTGAGTGAATTTGTACCAAATTATCCAAGCTGAAAACGAACAAAATGACTGATTTCGTTCTTAAATTCAAATCAGTGAAATAAATTTATTTCTCGAATTCCGAGGCCGATGAACCCTCGGAGGTCCAAGTCATAACTACAATTTTTCAATTATATATAAACAAAACTTTTAGCATAAACAATAAAACCACAGCTATCTATTTCTGTTAATTCGAGGACATGTCTGGGGATAACAGCAAGTACCATTACGAAGAGATGTCCAACAAGGTCCTTCGACAGGACAGGAAGCTTCTCTCGAACAGACAAGACCCATTGAAAGACGCTGCTTTGTCTACTCCATCTTCATTAGCTGGTAAAATATCTGTTAAAGATCTGGGCTCTAATTCCTCCAATTCGATAAATAAAGATGATCAAGAAGAAGAGAAATCATTTGCTAAGAAGGTCTCAGAGAAGTTCAAGAAGAAAGAGCAAGCTAAACTCCAAACTTTACAAAACACTCGTCAAGCCAATACAACTATATTAAATTCAACTAATATAGAATCTTTAAATTATTACCCAAAGTCTCAAGAAACTAATGAATTTTATGAAAAGATTGTTTCCTGGGTTTCTAATCAATTTGGAAATGATATTCAACATAACACTGTCATTAGTGCTACAGATTTGATCTTGGAAGCTTTAAAAGATGATTCAAGTACTGATATTCAAAAGAAGAAACATGTTGAGGAAATATTATCAATCCAAATCTCTAATGAATCATTCTCGGATGCTTTAAACCTATCTAGTGGATTAACAGACTATGATCAGCAAGATGAACAAGAAACAGAACAAGGTATTGCTGTTGATTTGAATGATGAGGATCAAGATGATGATAATAATGATGAGGAGGAATCAAGTGATGATGATTTTGCTGGTCCAAGACTTGATGACTTCGTTCAACAAGATCTAGAAGAGGCTAAACTTGATCAAGAAGACGAAGTCTTGAGATTTGAATCAAAAAGTAAATCAACAAAAATATTATCGATTGAAGATATAGATTCTTTTTTCCTCCAGAAGACAATCGCTCAATATTTTAATAAAGATGTTCAAAGTTTACAAGATCTGGTATTTGGAGTTTCCAGTATTATAGAAGATTTTACTTCTGAAAGGGAATGCGAACATCAATTGATTGAACTTTTAGGTAAAGATAAATTTGAATTGATTGAAATCATAATTAATAATAGACAACAATTGATCTGGAGTTCAAAATTATCGAGAGCTGAGACTAAAGAAGAAAGATCTCAAATATTATCACAAATTAAATCCACGGAATCTAAACATACAACTTATGATAATGGAGAAGATGATCAACCGAATAAGAAAAGAAAAATTACATCTAGTGAAACTGATACAGATATTAGAAAACCAAGAATAGTTAATTTAGATGATCTTACATTTGATCAAGGTTCCCACTTAATGACGACAACAAAAGTTAATCTACCGAAAGATTCTTTCAAGAGAGTGAAGAAACAATATGAAGAAATTCATATTCCAGCTCCAGCAAAACCTGATGATGATAGTGCATTGGTTCCAATCACATCATTACCTGAATGGGCACAAGCTTCTTTCCCTTCTGCTGAATCCTCCAATTTAAATAGAATCCAGTCAAAAGTATATCCAACTGCTTTCCTTGACGATGTTAATATATTACTTTGTGCCCCAACTGGTGCAGGTAAAACTAACGTTGCAATGTTGACTATTTTAAAGACTTTACAGGATTTTAGACTGCCAGATGGATCATTTGATTTGAATAATTTCAAAATTGTCTATATCGCTCCTTTGAAGGCGTTAGTTCAAGAACAAGTCCGTGAATTCTCGAGAAGATTAGAAGTCTTTGGTATAAATGTTGAAGAATTAACTGGTGACTCTAATTTGACAAAACAACAAATATCAGAAACTCAAATTATTGTTACGACGCCCGAAAAGTGGGACGTTATTACAAGAAAGAATTCAGACACAAGCTATACAAATTTAGTTTCACTTGTTATCATTGATGAAATCCATTTGCTACATGATGAAAGAGGTCCGGTTTTAGAAAGTATTGTTGCAAGAACTATTAGAAATCAAGAATATACATCCAGAAATGTTAGATTAGTTGGTTTATCTGCTACTTTACCAAATTATAAAGATGTTTCCAAATTTTTAAGAGTTGATGAAAATAATGGGTTGTTCTATTTTGATGCTTCTTATAGACCATGTCCATTAGCTCAACAATTTATAGGTATCACTGAAAAAAACTCATTCAAAAAGACCATTTCAATGAATGAAGCTTGTTATGATAAAATTCTAGAAGCTGCAGGAAAGCATCAAGTTATTATTTTTGTTCATTCAAGAAAAGACACGTTCAGAACTGCTAAATGGCTAAGAGATAAATTAGTTGAAGAAAATAAATTAAACTTATTTTTAAAGTCTGATTCTGCAAGTGTCGAGATTTTAAGACAGGAATCTGAAAAGGCTCAAGATAAAGGTTTGAAGGATTTATTACCTACTGGGTTTGCTATCCATCATGCTGGTTTGTCTAGAGAAGATAGATCAACCTCTGAAGATTTATTTGCTGAAGGTTATGCACAAATTTTAGTCTCAACTGCTACTTTAGCTTGGGGTGTTAATTTACCTGCACATACCGTAATTATCAAAGGTACCGAGATATATTCTCCTGAAAAAGGTGATTGGGTTCAGTTATCACCACAAGATATTTTACAAATGTTGGGTAGAGCTGGTAGACCAAGATATGATCAAAGTGGTGAGGGTATTATTATTACATCCCAATCAGAAGTACAATACTATTTGGCTGTTTTAAATCAACAATTGCCTATCGAATCTCAGTTAATGAGTAAATTAGCAGATAATTTAAACGCTGAAATTGTGGCAGGTACTGTTAAATCATTAAAAGATGGTGTTGAATGGTTATGTTATACCTATCTATATGTTCGTATGCTAAGATCCCCTGCAATTTATAAAGTTGGTCCTGAATATGCAGATGATTTAACTTTAGAATGGAAAAGAATTGATTTAATTCATTCTGCATTAACTATCTTGAATCAAAATAATTTAATCATCTATGATCAATCTACTGGTGGTATAAATTCGACTGATTTGGGTAGAATTGCATCTCATTTCTATATTGGATATGACTCAATGTCATTTTATAATAAGCAACTAAAATCATATTCTTCAATCATTGATGTTTTTAGAATTTTTTCATCATCATCTGAGTTTAAATTAATTCCAGTTAGACAAGAAGAAAAATTAGAAATCACAAGATTAATAGAACGTTCCCCAATACCTATCAAAGAAGATATTAATGATCCAAAGGCCAAAGCTAATGTTTTATTACAAGCATACGTTTCACGTTTATCTTTGGACGGGTTTGCATTGAATGCTGATATGATTTACATTACTCAATCAGCAGGTAGATTATTAAGAGCGATATATGAAATTGCTTTAAAAAAACAATGGAGTTCTTTAGCTAAATTAACGTTAAATCTCTGTAAAATTGTTGAAAAGAGAATGTGGTTATCAAATTCTCCATTTAGGCAATTCAAAGATTGTCCATTGAAAATCATTAAAACAACAGAAAATTCGAATTTTCCATGGTCTGAGTATTTCAATTTGAAAAATGAAATTGAAATGAGTGAAGCTATACGAGATGATAAATTAGCAAGAAAGGCTTTCGAATTAATTCAAAAATTCCCGAAATTGAAAATCAATTGTTCAGTTCAGACACTTACCCCAAGCTTATTAAGATTTGAGTTAGATATTTTACCAGATTGGAAATGGGATTCTAAAATTCATAGTAATACAGAACAATTTCTATTATTAGTTGAAGATACAAATGGCGAAAAAATCTTATATTCTGATTCATTTCTAGTTAAAAGAAACTATATCAATGAAGAACATTTACTAGATTTTACTGTTCCAATTCAATCACCATTACCACCTAATTACTTTGTAACTTTAATTTCTGAAAAATGGTTACATTGTGAATATAGGATTCCTGTTGTCTTTAACCATTTAAAACTACCAAAGAAATTCCCATCACCAACTCCATTACTAGATTTACATCCAATTCCAACAACAGATTTGAAAATTCCTGAATTTATAAATTCATTTGAATTTCAATATTTTAATAAATTTCAATCACAAGTCTTTGATTCAATTTATAATTCAAATTCAAGTATATTGATTGGTGCCGTTAAAGGTTCTGGTAAAACAGTTATGGCAGAATTAGCAATTTTAAACCATTGGAAACAAAATAAAGGTCGGATTGTTTATATTGTACCAAGTCAAGAGAAAATTGACTCTTTAGTAAAAGATTGGAATTTAAGATTTAATGAAATTGCAGGAGGCAAAATTATTAATAAACTAACAAATGAATTGACAACAAATTTGAAAATCTTGGGATCAAGTCATTTAATTTTATCAACACCAAAACAATTTGATATCATTTCACGTCGTTGGAAACAAAGAAGAAATATTCAATCGATTGAATTATTTATTGCTGATGATGTTCATTATGTTGGTAATGGGCATGAAGGTACAATTTATGAAACTATAGTATCAAGAATGAGATTCATTTCAATTCAACTAGAAAAGGAAATCAGAATTGTTGGTTTATCGACTTCATTAGCAAATGGTAAAGATTTTGGTGAATGGTTAGGAGTTTCCAAAGATCTAATTTATAATTTTTCATCTACAGAAAGAATTAAACCATTAGAAATTCATTTACAGTCCTTTGAAATTTCTCATAATCCTTCATTAATTTTAGCTATGATTAAACCAACTTATTCATCTATTAGATCATTTGATGGAAATTCAACTATATTTGTACCATCAAGAAAGCAATGTTTGGAAATTGGATTGGAAATGTTAAGGTTATCAAAATTAGATGAAGTTGAGTTCTTAAACACTGATTTAACTGAAATCGAACCATTGTTAGCCAAAATCAATGATAGATCATTAAAAGGATTATTGGAAAAAGGGATCGGTATTTATTATAAAGATATGAACTCAACAGATTTTAAAATTGTTAAGAAATTACATGAAAATGGAGTCTTAAAGATCATTATTTCAACAAGAGAAATCTCATCATTCATTCCCAAAAATGAATTTGTTGTTATATTAAGTACTCAATTTTATGAAGGTAAAGAGCATCGTTATATTGATTATCCAATTAATGAATTATTAGAAATGATTGGTGATTGTGATAATTCAAAAATAGATAAAGTTTTAATTTTAACGAATTCAACAAAAAGGGAATATTATAAGAAATTTTTGAATGAATCATTACCAGTTGAAAGTTTTTTAAATGTTTTTTTAACAGATTCTTTCATCAATGAGATAAGTACTGGATTAATCAAATCAAAACAAGACTGTATTGATTGGTTGACATTTTCATATTTTTATAGAAGATTACAATCAAATCCAAGTTTTTATGGTGTTAAAGATACTTCTCATTTAGGACTATCGACATATTTAACAGAATTAGTTGAAAATACGTTAAATGAATTATCAGAATCCAAATTAATTGAATTGAATGAGGATGATGATGATGATGATGAAAATGAAGATGATGATTCAATTGAAGAAATCACACCACAGGATGGTGCATTATTAGCATCATATTATAACGTTTCATTTATAACAATGCAAACATTCACATTATCATTAACTAAAAAATCAAAATTGAAATCAATATTGGAAATTGTAACATCATCATTTGAATTTGATTCATTACCAATAAGACAACATGAAACCACAATTTTACAAAAATTATACGATAGAATTCCAATTAAATCATCAACGAATTCACTATCATTCACATCACCTTATCTAAAGGCATTCATATTATTACAATCCCATTTCTCAAGAATTCATCTTCCATCAGATTTACAATCGGATCAAAAATTCGTATTAGAAAACATAATTAATTTATTATACACTATAGTTGATCTCCAAAGCAGTGAAGGAAATTTAAATGCAATGTTTGCAATTGATTTATGTCAAATGGTTATTCAGGCCCAATGGGACACTGATTCACCGTTAACACAAATCCCATTTTTAAGTGATGATGAATCAAGAATGGAAAGATGTGAAAAATATAACGTTAATTCAGTGTTTGATGTATTAGAACTAGAAGACGATATAAGGGATGATATTTTAAGAATGGATGAATCTGATAAATCATTGAGTAAAATAGCAGAATTTATAAACAAATATCCAAATGTTGAAATTTCATATGAATTTAATAATAATGTTTGTTATACTAATGAAACGTATGAGTTGAAAGTGAAAATCTCCAGGGATGAAGAACCAGAGGATCTTAATGTGATTGCACCATTCTATCCATTTCATAAGACTGAGAATTGGTGGGTTGTTCTTGGAGATTCAAATAAAAAGGAATTATACGCTATTCAAAAATTGGTTATTGATAAAGAGGAACAAGATATTAAATTAGAATTTAGTGTCAATGAAGTTGGAAAACAAAAGTTAGGAGTTTGGTGTATGTGTGATTCATATATTGATGCAGATAAAGAAATCAGTTTTGAAATTAATGTTGAAGCTGGTGAAGATGATGAAGAAGAATAGAAAAAAAAAATCCATACATAGATCAAAATTTAATTAAACTAACTTTTATATATAATATATATATATTATTATTATTATTATTATTATTATTATTATTAAAAACTGTAATATTTTATTATTATTTTTTTTACAACCCCTCCAATTCAGCCAACTCGTCCTCTTCTTCTCTAGTTAACATAGGAACATCACCATCAACATCCAAATTATTAGCCTCTTCAACATCCTTCAACTTCAATTGATTTTGAAATGTTTCCAACTGTTGTATGTCCCAAACTGAAACACCATCTTGATCCTTTGGATCTTGTGGTTGAGCCATAGTTCTTAAAAATTGTTTAGCATTAGCAATGGCCATGTCTGTACTTAAATTCAAATCAGCATCAAGTAAACTATGAGCTATCCATTTAGGTAATTGATTTTTCTTTCTTGCAAATCTACGATCTGCTAATATCATTACACCATAATCGTCTTTACCTCTAAGAACCCTTCCTAAACATTGTGCAGCATGTCTCATTGCATCGAATGATAAGAATTCATTCTCTTTGATTTGGAAATTATCTCTAAGAAATTCTAATCTTGCCTTTAATATCCTTGATTCAGTGTATTGGAAAGGGATACCAATCATTAAAACACATCTACCATATTGATGATCGAAATCGATCCCTTCTGAGACTTTCCCTCTTGCCACTGATAAAAGCACTGCCCCACGACCATTTGAACATGCCGTTCTATAAGTTTCTAAAGCGAGTGCCGTTTCTTGAGCATCTGGAGTTTCAACAAGGATTAATTTATATTTCCAAACTTCATCTAATATCCCCATTGTTTGCCACATTGAAATGATACTTTCCATGTATAAATAAGATGGGAAAAACACGACAAGTCCATCTGGTGTTATCTTGGAGAATTCTATTAATAAGGAACCATAATTTCTAACTATACTTGGATCATTTCTAATTTCAAATCTTGATGAAATTGCAACTTGATCAGAACCTTTAGTGACAATCATTGGAGCGAAAGATCTTTTAGAGAGTGTCATTGTATAAGATTCTTGGATAACTGTTTCAAAATTCAACATTTTAGGGTACATATCTAAGGGAGAAATGGTACCTGATGTGATTATAACAGATGAGAATTTATCAAATATTGGTTTGATTGCAATTGAAGCATCAAGACAAGTGAATCTTAAAATTGGATTAGGAACTGTTGAATTTTCAGTTTCATAAGGTTCAAGGATCAATGCAAACCCATTCTCATAAGTTGATACTAATGTTGCTAAAGTTGTAACGTCTTTTAATGCATTAAATTCTTCAATTTCTTGGATTTCTAAAGTTCTTACTAATAATGATAATCTTTCAGAACAAAATCTTAATGGTTTTCTTTCAATGAAAGTTAATTGTTTTAAATGTTGTAAGAATGAAGTTGGAGTCTCTGAAATGACATGTAATACTTTCATTCTTGTTTTCAAATATTCGATAAATCTTTTCAAAAATGCAATAAAATGTTCAGCTCTTCTAATGTTACCAGGAATTGCCTCTTTTAATAAATCTGAAGATAATACCGGAGTCTCCATCATATCATTTGGATTATTTTCATTGATTATATCATTTGCACTTAAACCAGCGACTAATTTCTCGTATTCATCTTGTAATTTTTTAGAATCTGTCTTTTTAACTTGTTCAACTTTTGTTGATAATGATGATATACCACTTGATGCCTTTTTCAAGATATCATTTGTTAAATCTAATGATAATGATTCGATACAGACGTTATCGATATTATGTGCCTCATCGAATATGATTATTGAATCTTTTGATAACTCTTTAGAGACTCTTTCTGATATTTTGGGATCTAATAAATAATGATATGAATAAATAATAATGTTACAAAATGGGATCATTCGACGAACGGTAAAATATGGACAAGTTTTCTGATCTTTACAATATTCAGTCAATGAATCAAATGAATAAACACCAGGTGGGATCAAATTATCTGGTTCTAAATTGTATAAATTCTCATGAAATTCACATAATGATGAATTTTGTACATCTGGATCACCATTTTGTAATTTAGATTTCAATATACCTGAAGTCATTCTCCTACATTTCTCATCAACGATGTTACCTTTTCTCTCTTTTGATACAGTTGGATGTAAACATAAATTTTTTCTAGAAGTTAATCCTAAACCTCTAAAATCTTCAACATAACCCAATTCTTTAGCTCTATACTCCATTAAATTATGCAATTCGATCAATGCCTTCTCGATCTCACTCATTGTACGAGAACAATAAACGATTTTTCTGTGTTCTGGATAATACATTTGGTAAGCAACTGTTAGTGACAGTAATGAGACGGTTTTTCCTGTTCCTGAGGGCATTTCCAGGATACTGTTTCCTCCAACGTCTAGAGTCTTCTTGATGTCGACCATGTAGGCGTACTGCTCTGGGTAGATGCGAGGGTAAGGGAAGAGCACAGGCAGATCATCGATGTAGAACTTCATTGTGTTGATTATTAGTGGTGATGAGTTGTGAATTTTTTCCGAGATGAATTTAGTACATAGTTGATAGTATATAGTATATATAGTTAAAGACTAAACAAAGGACTTCACCTCGAAGAATCTCTTCAAGTAATAGATCTGGAACACAGAATTGACGGTGACGATGAGCAATTGGAAAACAGACCACCATTTGACACGGTCATTGGTTGATTCAGCAGTGTTTCTATGGGTTCTCTCTCTAATGACGATATAAGACTGCTCATTCTTCACCTCAGAGGTCAGCACTGCCAAACGTCTCACTGCTGCGTCGAGACTGTCATTGGCTGGATCGTTGATGTCGACGTAGATTGTCCCATGGATGTTGAAAGAGACGTCCTTGGTACTTATTGAAGACTTCTCATTAACGAAGCAATAACCGTACTTCCCAGCCTCAAAGGCATCCACTGAGACATCACCATGGGAGACGTCTTGCTCGATCTTGAGGATTCTGCCACGAGGAGACGTGATGTAGAAATCTCCTTCTAATTGGGTTGATGATCTGGCATCTCTGTTACCGAATTGGAAACTGACAGCAAGAGTGTCGCCCTTTTTCAACGTCTCGAAGAAGCAACGCTTGCCATTGGCTGGTAGGAGAACGTTATGTGCGCTGACAATGGAGAGGATGGCGAAGAGGAACACGGCGAGTGCTGATTGGCGCATTCTGTGGTGATATTTGGGGTGGTGGTGATTATTTATATATTTATATTTATTAGAGTGTTCTGAATCGGTTTTGTTACTGAAATATTTCGCGTTTTTTCTCATCAATGCCGGGTAATAGTGAATAAAAACCAATGAGATAAAATTTCACTTATAGAGAGATTAAAATACTTACTACAAAGCCTTATACTCCAATATAAATCCTATATTAAATGACATTGCACTCGCCTCTCTGAGCACCACCTATAATTTTCCGTTTTTTTTTTAAAAAAAAAGAATTTTAAATAATCTATTTTCTTCTGAATGAGCAACCTTCAGTCAATTTAGCTTTACCACCAGTTGGTTGGGTTAAGACAGTGGCACAGGAGTCACAAGTGACAGCAGTTTGGGCGTGTGAGAAGACAGTGGTGATGTTTAAACAACCTGGACATTTGACATCCATGAAGAAGGATCTTGGTGATTGAACTAATTGCTTTAATTTATGTTTTTTGGCTTCTGAAGCAGCACTTGGGTGTAATAAATCTTGAACTAAAACCTGTAGAAATGTTAGTATTATGTTTTTAATGGTGTTGTGACGGAGCTGTGTTTCTTTTTGGATTGAAGATGGTGTATTATTATTATTATTATTATCTTGGAGTTTGACAGCAATTCATTCTATACTTTTTCATTCATTTCATAATTCATTCATTTATTATATCTGTATTGTAATATCCTCATATCACTCAAGTACTCCTATATCATGTCCCTTTTGCTAGTGGCAAAAAAAAAACTAATCTCCATGATAACTATTGTATCTCCTTCTCTTGATATAATGATTACTCTAATGACCTTGATACCATTCTCTATTCTCTATTCGCTTGTAATACTATGAATCTTTCATGAACATATTGACTAACATAATAATAAAAATAATGATAATATTAACAATTCCATCTCTACGAATATTCTTCTTCATTCAACTCAATAAATCTCTACAAATCCCACATATTCTAATTCCCTCTCTTTAGTCCTGATCAAAACACGCTCTTCACTCATTCTGCAAAGAAGACGTACCATTTTATGTCTTTATGAAATTAATATATGAAATTTATTTAAATCAAAGAAAGAGAAACTTTTGAAAAAAAAAAAGAAAATTGTTTTAATTTTTCCTCCCACTGAAAAAAAAAAAAAAATGGAAAAAGGAAAACTTTTCGAATTTGCGCCAATTTCTGACTCTCGAGATTTCCAGATCGGGTATTTTCGCGACTCATAGCGAAAAAAATTCACGAATGTGCCTTTGAAGTGGTGTCTGGATGATTGCTGAATTGGGAAATATACGTGCAAATCTGTCGCGCCGAATGAGACTTACGTAAGTGAATTTTTCACAGTCACAAGTATTAGATTGAAAGGTGTTTGGATGTGACGTATTTTCTTTGTTTACTGAATAGAATAGAATGATATAATGATCATTATATGAGTCAAGTTTATGATCCATGATATTCACAATTCACAAACACTTCTAATCTAACCAATTTTGTTGATATCCAAATGATTTTGATATAAATTTTATCTCTAACTTCTCGTATTATCAACTCAATAAATTCTTACATCTCCATACAATAATCTTCATAATATAAATTTTTATTATATAAATAATATACAATTATATTTCCAGAATATATCATTTCATAATCTTTTCTTTTCTTATCAATTTCTTGTAAAGATCTTTTTTTTTTTTTTGAAAACTGCTATAAATATTAGTTATTAATATCTTATTTCTCTTGTCCTTTTCATAACACTAAAAAACCCATTTATATTTATTTAGTAGGTTTTTTCTTATTCCTTGCTGGTGTTACCGTTCTATTTTGTGAAACTGATGTATAATTAACCTTTGGTTTTTTTTCAGCAGGTTTTAAAATTTGAAAAGAACATAATAAACTTTCATCAACACTCATCATTGCACCTGCATTATCAAATTCTCCACAGTAATTAGGAGCTGAAAATAATGTAACTAATTGTCTTTTACTGAAAAATTCATAACCATCTTCAACAACTTGATGAGCTCTACAAATTAAATCCATATCATGTTTTTGTAAAAATCTTGAAACAACATCTGGTCCAAATGTAAATGAAACACCTCTATCATTTTCACTCCATCCAGTGATATCCTTATCTGGATCTGACCATAATAAATCACATAATAATCCAACATCAGGTATATCTGTTGGTCTCATAACTCTTCTAATTTGTTCCATTGTATTTAAATCTGGTGATAAACCTCCATGCATTGTAAAGATCTTTTCATCAATTATTGCAGCAATTGGTAAACAATTGAAACAATCTGTGAAAGTTTTCCAAAGTTTAATATTATATCTTCTTTTACATTCATCATAAAATCCATAAATACGGTTGATTGATGCACATTCATGATTACCTCTCAAGATGAAGAAATTTTCTGGATATTTGATTTTATAGGCTAATAGTAAACATATAGTTTCTAATGATTGTTTACCTCTATCAACATAATCACCTAAAAATAAATAATTTGATTCTGGAGGAAATCCACCATACTCAAACAATCTTAACAAGTCGTAGTATTGACCATGGATGTCACCACAGATCTTGATTGGTGCTTCTAGTTCTAATAGGATTGGTTGTTGGATAAAGATTTCTCTGGCTTTTTTACACAAGAATCTGATTTCAAATTCTTCTAATTGTACCTGTTCGCCTGGTCTTGAGCCACGGACTTCTAGTAATCTGTCAACGATTGAGTCTAAATCAGCTTCTGGTTCTTCTGCCATCTTGTGTGTATATATATATATATTTATATATTTATATTTATTTGTTGTTGGTGGTGTTTTTGGTTGTTTATTAATTAAGGGGTGGAATGATAAATAAAAACAAACAAGAAAAACAAAACTTGAGGGGCGAACACAAATTTGGAACTCACAGCAGGTCTAGAAACGGGGTGAAAGTGCGGAGGTGGAGTCCTTGCTGAGAATCGGAAGATGAAGTTAAAAATTAACGAGATTGAAGGAGCAATTTCAAAGATTTTTTCAATCAAGTTTTATTCAAAATTTTTGTTGTTTTAAGTATAAAAAAAATTGTTTCTTTAAAATTTTTATTCTATGAAAAACTGAAAATTGGAAAAAAAAAAAGTCGCGAATTCGAGTTCCGGGTGATGCGAGAAGGATACGAGAGTGTGTGATATTGGAGTGAAGCAGTGGGATATTGGTAAATTAGATATTGAGATTGTATATATCTTTGTCTTTCAACGGTGTCTCTTTATCTACAGTATTTGTGGAATAATGACAACACATCAGTTTTAGTCACGTGCCTTCAGTAGGGTGACGCTTTAACTCCATATAATATAATATAATACCCATTACTGATATAGAGATAACAAGAGACTCTAAGAGTAAACGGGCAATGTTCCCCAACCACTACCACCTCAGAACAGTGGCCCAGTCACAGTCCAAGTCATGCGCCTTCTGCTTCAAACCAACATCCACGGTGCTCATCACTTCAGATGGCAAGTCTGACTTCTTTTATACCTGTGATTTACACCTAAAGGATGAAACTTTCGCCAGCCCAATCCTCACTGATGAATATAAGAGCAACCTTAAACTGAAAGATGAACTCACAAGGGAACTCACACCACTACAGTCCAAATTACAGGACCGTAACACGTATTGGAACAAACTAATGAACCGTGATAAAGGTAAAGACAAAGATAAAGAAATCGAATCAATGAATACTAAGATTGAAGAATTAAACGAAAAGATTAAAAATATAGACGATGCATTATCACAAAGGCAAAGGATCTATAGATTAAACGATCAAATTTACAAGATCCGTCTTAGTAAATCAAAACCAAAACCTGTCACGTCTAATAATAATAATAAGAATAACTCATCAATAAACCCAGATTTATTATCTAATTTACCATCAACTCCTAAAAACATCATTCCATGACCGCATCTTAATTAACACTTCTTTCATCGATCCAACATTCCCATTTATCAATCTTCCCTTTCAACACACTCCCACTGATAACATCGAAATTCCCTTCTAATTGATCGAATGAGAATTTATTATTTATCGTACCACCAATATATTCATCATCATCTTCAATTTCATCGACTTTACCAATATTCAAACTGCTCAATTTTCTTAAATTATCAATCTCATCTTCTAATAATTCTCTAATCTTTTTAGGTTGTCTTGCACTGAATAAATCTGATTTATTACAACCGATTAAAATATCAATACCACCTGGTCTCTTTTCACTGATTAATAAAATCTCATATAAGAATTTACTCAATTCTTGGAACTGTTTAGGATCGATACTTGAATCTATCAAATATACTAATCCTTTAACATTATTTGAATTCTTTAATGTATCAAACAATAAATTTCTTAATTTAATATGACCTGGAAATTCCATCAATTTAAAATCAATCTGTTTCTCTCCTATGCTTGGTAATTTATAATGCTCAGTGACATTGACATCTTGTGACATCACGGTAGGTAAATTCTTCTTTAAAGTCAACGAATTAAATAAACAAGTCTTACCAGAGTTGGATAATCCAGCAATTATGAAAGTTGGATGTTTGTTTCCCTGGTGTTGAATCCCTGGAATGACAACGAGGTTTGATTGGTGGTGGAGGATCAGAAACAGTGCGACAATTATGAGTCCAATGACGAGCGTGTAGAAGAAGAGATTGTACATATTGTTGGGATTTGTATTGTGATTAATACTCACAATGAAGTATTTTTCGGGAATCTTTTTGAGTGCATCATACTCAACTTACACTGATATAAATATTTATAATATTTATAATATTTATATATATATATATATATAGATATATCTCCTCTCTCACTCCTTAATCTTGTTATTCATCTGGAGACTATTACCCCATCAGTCTAAATATTTCCGTCTTCATATTGTCTGTTAAGTTTGTAAGTCCAGGAATCTTTTCTTTGAGATTGTGATTTCTGTGAAGTAATTCTTATATTATATCATTACTATCATTGTACAAATCCCACTTTCCACAATTCTTCTCATTCATCCTTTTGAGATTCTGTAAACCCATAACTGTGCCAATTCTCATGAATTTATACAATTTTCTAAACAAAACGTCCCAATCCGGTAATTTTCTAATATGGGAAATTTACAATCTATTTCTTTTGTCTTTAATTATCAAGAAATCGAAATTTAATCAAGAGAAATTCAATACAGAAAAAAAAAAAATTAAAATTCACTACTTTTCCAATCTGCAAATTTAATTCGAATTTTCGATTTTATTTCAATTCATTACAACTTTCAATTTTTTTTAATCTTACAATTCATTCCTTCAATTCTATTAAATTTACTGCTCTTTTCCCCATTTTTCACTTCTTCCAATTTTGTCCCCATATTATTTTAATTTCATATCACTACTGTTCCTAAAACAATGGAACTTCCATCAAAAAACAATGGATCGAAAGGATCGAGCAGGTTTATGCTACCGATCCTCAAAGGTAATGTCCCCTCAGCCCCCACTGTGGCCAGTAGTTCAACCTCATCACAAGGCTCTTCAATTGCTTTAAATTCGATCGATCCATCTTCAAATTCTTCTTCTTGTGATGTTATCATGAGTCCAAAATCTCCCACTGATGACACTAAATTGAATCCTCGTCGTAATGTCATGTCTAGAGTTTCCAATATTTTACAAAAATCAAAAGACCTATCACCACCAAACTCACCAAGTTCATTACGTCCAAATAACAGTATTAATAAGAATATGTTGTCTCCAATGTCATCCACTGATTCCCTGGCTTCATTGATTGAAAGACAAGAACGGAATAAAATCAGTAATCCAAGCCATCAATTGTTTAATAGCCCCAATCTCCGTGATAATACATCTGTTTTCAGTCTACTACGTTCAAATTCAATAAGAAGAAGAGCTTCAAGTAATACCCCTGCAATAAAATCACCATTAAACAACCAATTACCTTCTTCTTCTGCTTCTTCTTCTTCGTATATCTCAGGGGCTCATTCAAGAAGACTAACTCCATCCCATTCAAATCCAACTCATATCCATTCATCACCAAACGTTAAAGAGTCTAAAAAAGTACACCTTGAATACGATCCAATCTCTAAAAGAAAAGTATTAAACACATATGAAATCGTTAAAGAAATAGGACGTGGTGAACATGGCAAAGTCAAATTAGCCAAAGAGATAAATTCAAATGAATTAGTTGCTATTAAGATCCTTGATAGAAAAAGTAAACAAAAATCATTAAGTGTAAATTCATCATCAGATGAAGAGAAAATAAGAAAAGAAATAGCAATCATGAAAAAAATCAATCATCCAAATGTCGTTCGATTAAAAGAAGTGTTAGATGATGTAAACTCAAGGAAAATTTATTTAGTTTTAGAATTCCTTGAAAATGGTGAAGTTAAATGGCAAAAATCTCCAGGCGTACCAATTGCAACATTACCTGAAGCCATGAAAATATTCAGAGATGTGATACTTGGATTAGAATATTTACATTATCAAGGGATTATCCATAGAGATATCAAACCTGCAAATCTATTAATTGCTAAAGATGGTTCTGTTAAAATTTCAGATTTTGGTGTTTCATTTGCATCATCTTTGAAAAATGGTAAAGAACAGAATGAATTTGATTTAGCTAAAACTGCAGGGACACCTGCATTCTTCGCACCTGAAATTTGTAAACCTTTAGTTAATTTCAATTCCAAACTTGATGATGATGATGAGATGGTATATCCTCAAATAACTTCAAAGATTGATATTTGGGCATTAGGTATCACTTTATATTGTTTATTGTTTGGATCAATGCCATTTTGGGCATCTAATGAATTTGAATTGTTCAAAGTTATTTGTGATAAAAATTTAGAATTTCCAGTAAATTTCCCAACTAATTTTGATTGGACTGATGAAGATAAATTTGAAGCTAAAAATTTATTGTTTAAAATGTTGGAAAAGAATCCAGGTAAAAGAATTTCAATAAAGGAAATTAAAAATCATCCTTTAGTATTAAGAAATTTATCAGTTGAAGAAAGTAGAATTTTTTCAACTGTTCAAAAAGCTTGTGAAAATAAAATTGAAGTTTCAAATGATGAAGTTAAAGTCGCTGTCACCGGTATTGCTTCCAAATTGCGTAAAGGTTTAGCTAAAGCTCTGAAATTTGCAACAGGAATTGGAAATACCAATAACTCATCAATTCCAATGATGAAATCTCATTCAAGAACAACAAGTTCAGATTCAAAACATTTGGTAATAAATGATGATATCCCAAACTCCATAACAACAACTACAGAAACAACAGCAAATTTGTTAAATCAACATGATCCGATTAAAACAGTAAAGTCGGGTACAAATCTAAATTCAAATAATCATAAATCATCATCAACTTCAACTTCAAGAATTAGATCAACAGAATCTGCAACTGCAACAAAAGCTACCGTTGAAGGTGATTTATTTTTAAATGAAGGTTCTGCATTCAACTCATTAAGTCATATAATGAATGATGATAAGAGAAGATCAAGTATTTCATCCATTACAAATGCAAGTTCATTGGCAAATTCTGATGAATACAACATTTCAACTTCAAATGATTCATCTTTTAGCAAAATTGGTTCACAACTAGTTTCATTACCAGTCAATGCAAGTTTTGCATCTTTAGACAGTGTTTATTTGGATAATTATGCAACTTCTTATTACACTGAAGTTAAAGATGCAAGAAGTGGCGGCAATCAAAGAAATAACATGATTCCATCAAACATTCCACTTCAAAAATCTAAAGATGAACAATTCATCATCAATTCAACACAACCAAAAGGTGAGATTTTTCAAAAAATGAGTGATTTTGAATTAAATAAATCAATTTCACCAAAGCAAGATTTACCTATCGCACCACATGAACCAATCACTGCCAAATTCGATCTTAATGATGATGATTCCACAACTGATTCTAATTCAGAATCAGAATCAAGTAGTGATGAAGATGAAATGAGTATAGGTAATTATTATGGCAATGATCATGATCATGATGATGATGATAAATTTGAATTTGATGATAGAATTGTGTTTGGAAGGCAAGAGAGTAATGATAGGATCTCTGAGTTCTCAGTGCCTTCTATGTTGGTCAATGATCTGATTCCAAGTATTACTATATCATCTGGAGAAGAAAGTGATGGTGATGCGGCGAAAGAAATGAAGATTTCAAATATTAAACATGATGTTAAAGATCCAATAACAAGACCAAAATATAGTTTTTTCGAAAATTCAGAAACTGAAACCGAGACTGAGGATGACGAATCTCAAGAAATCATTTCATTAACAGGTGATGATGATATTCAAGTCTATGGATTTTATAACTCTGATGAAGATAGTAATAATAATAATAATAATAATAATAATAATAATTCATCAGATGATGATGATGGTTCAGAAGGTGAAGAATTAACATTAACATTCGGTAGAAGAAATAGAACAAACACAATCTCAACATCAACGTTACCAACCACATCAAACACAACGACATTAGAAAGACCACAAACAGAACCAATCTCATCATTCAATGATCCAATAGATTTGAAATATCAATTTAATAATAACACGATAAAACCTGAAAGAGTCACATCACCATTATCTAAAAATGCACCACATACACCATTCTCAACGATAAATGGACACATGATCCCCAAATCTATCAATTATAATACCAGTGAATTCGTTAATCATTATCATAAAGTTCATCCTAATGTGACATATCATTTGAATAATGATGTTAATTCAAATGTTGAATTGAATACTAAGAATGAAGAAGTTGGAAATGGTAGAAAAAGATCAAATTCAATCACTGTTGGGATTTTGAAAAATGATCATGATTAAAACTTTTAGACAAGAGAACTTAGACTACACCTATTACAGTATTTTATCAATTTCCTACTTAATGGTGTAGCTCATATTTATTTTACAGAACATGTATATAGTGGAATGAATCATTAGCAACTTTTGTTGAAAAACGTTCTTAGCTTTTAGTTTCGCTGATGGTAATAGAGTAACTGGAAATAATTGTGTACTTTCTTTAAGCGATAACAAATGAATTCTTTTATCATTATTGCCATTTGAAGTAATTGTTTCCGAAATAATGGTTTTGTAATCAACTACTGATTTATCAAATATGAGGTAATTAGATTGGGAAGTTGGTAAGTTTTTGTGAATGATTATTGATTTTAATAACTTTTCTTTTTCTTCCTTAATACCAATTTTATGGATAATTTTGATAAGCTTCTTTCAAGCCTAGCATGCTCATAAAAACTGAGACACCTTTGAGTGTTACCCATATGCTGCAACATATTATTTTGCTTTTTATTTTCCAAATGTGACGGGTTTGAAGGTGAAACCTTCATTCATATTAGTAATTTTATCTCTGATTGCTTTTGATAAAGTGAGAATGTCCATTTTGGCATCAATTCCATAATCAGTGTTTTATATTTCTCTGGTGTTAAAAATTGTGGCAATTCTAGCGGTAGTACCTGAATTTCGAAGACTTGAATGATGATTGACCACTGGAACCAATGATTATTTTAATGCATCTCTCACTAGTGAAGCAATCTTGGTGCCTAGGGAGTGTATCATATCTTTCATGATTCTTTATAAGGTGAATAATTGCATGGAAGGGTATCGCTGCAAAAGATTTGTGAAGTGGAACCAGTTTCTTTAATTCATTATTCAAGCATTCATGAATTAAAATAAGAGCATTGTAATTATCGATTAAATAACTGTTAAATGCAACTAATAAATTTCCTAAAACAATAATGAATGGTATGGTTGATGTGTGGATTTGTTGTTCAATTAATGTGACTGTATTTTCATGCAAAATATAGTAAATCATTAAATAAATACAATTAATAATGGTACTGAAAAGAGTCAAAATTTTCTATTACTATATATATATATATATATATCTATGATTGAAACATAAGAAAGAGATTTTTCAAATAAACACAATTATATAAATAGTTTAATGACTTACGAACTTTAAAAATTTAAAACTAAACATGTATTGTACAAAAAACTACTTGTTAACATTGACTAAACCATTTGAATCAATTTCATCCAAATAAATATCATCTATACTCGTAGCATTTCCATTAGTGCCATCATTCGTATCATTAATCTCTTCATCTAATTTGATATCTTCTTTAGGTTTATAATAAATAACCATGAAAGCTGATCCTAAAATAATGAAAATCCCTAACCAACTCCAAATGTTAGGTAAATGATGCCACACTATAACTTCCCAAATGATAGCATAAACCATCTGAGTATATAACATTGCACTTGCTCTACTTGCCTTTTCTCTTTGTATTCCCTCAGTCAATAAGAATTGCATAAAGAATCCACTTATCCCTAAACTAAAGAATAAAAACCATTGTTTACTCGTATGTGGGATCTTGAATGATAAACCAGGGATTAATAATATACCAAAAAGACTGATAAAACAACACCAGGCTGCAAAATATTGAGTTGTTATTAAAGAATGGACTCTTTTACCAATTTTTCTAATCACAATGTACACTCCACTTGCACCTAATACACCAATTAGTGCCACTATCGTTGCTATCAATCTTTCTTCTGGGTTTGATGATTCAACAGAATGATCAGTTGATGAGTTTTTAGGTTCTCCAAATAAAAATGATGGTCTTGCGATTAATAAAACACCTAATAATGAAACCAACCCACCCATTGCCTCTCTCAAGGACCATTTCTCTCTAAGGATCATCCATGCTAAAAATCCAGTGACTGAGGGAACTAAAAATGTGATAACAACTGCATCGGACACAGATAAATACATTAATGAATAATACATTGAGAAAACACCAAAAAACCCAACAATCCCTCTTAATGCTAATAACCATCTTAGTGGTTTTGGTCCTAGTATGTCCTTTTCTTTTTGAACGTATTTCAAATAACATACACAGCCTACCACAGTGATGAACATCCTAACAAATAAGATTTGTAAAGGGTGAATCGGTTCTTCAAATTGAGGATCAGTTTCTAGTAATTTAGTGGCGACAACCATTATTGAGTTGAAGAACTGTGATAATATAATCAGATATAGACCGACATTGGGAAGAACCGTATCTATCCAAATCGAAGATAAAGAATGCTTCAAACTAATAAAAGGAGATGAAATCTTCTTAATGATTGAATTGTCAGAGATGTTAAAGAACTCTGAATCTTCATGAAGGTCAAAGGATGAGTCATCGTCGTTGGGAAGGTCGTTGTTCAAGAAAGGTCTGCTGATATCACTCATATAAAATCCGTTATTAATTGATGAGGCTTGGAGAGAAAAGGAAAAATTTTATTATTCCGGGAATTATCTTGTCTTTTTTTTTATGTCAAAATAAATTAACGACACAATTTTCGGTCTTGGTGTCGGCAATAATAATTTAATTGTGTATGTACTTATAAGAATATTCTCTAAACAAAATGTGTACAAATCCAACCAAACTTCTCTCTATTTGTACCCGTTCTTGATATCTTCGTTAATCAGGTGTGAGAAAATCGAAATGGTAGCAATTCCTTTCACTGTACTCTTCTCTATTCCTTTTCGAGCCACAATCCCATCGTGGGCATTCAAAACGTTCACGAAAACTGCAAATTTGTACCAATTCAATTCATTAAGATTCTTCATTATTTTCACACGATCTTCGTTTAGTTTCAAGTCTTTGGAGTTCAGGAATAATTCTGATTCTTCAATTTTAGGATTCTTGAAATTTTCTTCACATTTTGAATAAAACTTACTGATTGTTTTCTTTAATTTATCTTCTTCCTCTTCTTCATAATCTTCGATTAATTCCTCTTTGCCTTTATCCCTCGATGATTCTGTACGTGAGTCATATTGTGCCATATTTATAGCATTTTCAAGTGCACTTCCAGTAGCTTCATCAATACGTTCTTTCAAACTAACATCATCTGAATCTGAATCTTTCACAGAATTAGTTAAAACATCAGCAAGTTCAGGAACTCCAGCTTTTTTATAAGTTTTAACAGTGTAATAACTGACTATTGAACTTATTGAAGTGACTGTTAAAACAGTTGGGATCCAAATTGGTAATATCAATGAAATTAATAAAAACATTCCACCATATCTTAATCTTTTCCATATAGTAACATCATCTCTTATATAATTCTTATCTCTAAATCTTGTCTTATTGAAATTAACTAATTTAGGTTTTACATCAACGCCTCTAATTTTATAAATTGGAATAATATCATCATCAAATTCAAATGAAATATTTAAATCGTTCCAATGTTCATCAAATGGTGATTTATTAGTGATGAAAGAAGTATAGAAATTAACAGTCCTATCATGTCTAATGTTAGCAAACAAAAACCTTTTTTTAAACCTTCTCAAACCATTGATATAATCACCTTGTGATAATTTCAATAATATTTTATCATCATCTTTGATAAACAATTCAGATCCAACTAGCCCAAAGATAGTAGATCCTAACAGATTAGCAATTTGAAGACTTCTATTGAAAAACCAAACACCCAAATGTGGTGTTGCAAACGTTGCAAAATATTGTGGTTCAATATGATTGAAAATATCCGTTTTTTCTAGCTCTCCAATTATATACCTTGATATCAACCCACCTAATGAATATCCCACAATACTGAGCTTAGTCACAACTTTCCCATCATTTGATAATTCTTTTAATCTTTCGAAAATTTCAAGCATCATTCTATGACCTATAATTTCAATCCCATCATAAGTTTTAAACAATGATGACGATTTGGGTCTGATTATCTCTATCGTTTCTTTTGAATCAACAACGTTTTGTTTTATTATATCTTCAATGGATTTTAAATGTCCTGCACCTCCCCATAGACTTGTGATGAGTTAGTACAATAATCAAATGGCAATTTTTATGGAACTTGACATTTTGACACATACCCGTGAATCAAGATAAAAAAATGGATGTTATTAGACATTATCAATCAGTAGCTGAATATACGAAATAAAAATGAGTTCTTCTGGGTAGATAGGCCCCCTGAGTAGTCAGAAAGTAAACAATTTAAAGATTAAAAAATAAATAAAAAAGTGATCAAAAAGTTTTGAATTCATATTTTAATTTAACTCTCTCGGGTTTAAGAAGTTAATACCGCGAGTATAAAATTTGGTGGGAAGAGTTCATTTGTAACTTTATGGGTATCAGAGATAGTGGAGATGGTACTGTAGACTATTATATATATATATATAAGAATTTGTGAGTTATCGAATCAAGTTAACTCTCTAGCTGTGCGTCTCGTTATATTTTCAGTTGATGTGAAAATGAGCCTTTCCGAAGGTCAGTCCGACTGAGATATTTTCAATTTGATCAGAATTTTGTTTGATAAAAATGAAGGTAGAGTTTAGTTGATTATAGACTATCACGAATATTTCAGTAACTTTGGTCTGTAAAAATTGTATAGTTTTATTGGAAGCAATTGTTTTAATAGTATATAATATCAATTATAGAAGTGTAATGATGGAGATATAATTAGAATCTATGGGTGAGATGATATTCTCGCTATTTGTAAGAGAAGAACTATATTAAATTTTGAGCTCTACAATTTGTTTCCAATATAGAAGAAATGTTTATTGAAACAAGCACTTCAGCAAAACAACATCGATATAAAGTAATGAAAATGTAACCAAGTGTCTTAAATATATGATATCCAGTTTTTAAGCATTGAATGGAACTGGGTAAAGTCCAACCTAAACAAGTTGCAATATTCACATTTGAATTTGGACTAAACAAGATGACCGTTTAAAACGATACTTTGATATAAGATATACACGCTTAACATGCGATTTCTACAATCAGAGTCCACCAAAGACTTCAATTGTTAGTTATTATTCACTGCAATTATCAGCAGTGTCAAAAGAGGACATAATGTTGAAACCAGTAAACTTCAGATTTACCATGATCAACCCCAAGTCGGAGTTCTCAGTTCTGATACATTAGCAGAAGATTTGATCATAGCCTCTAGGTTTACCATTTATCATGGATAACTTAGAGTTTGTGAAAGAGTTATTAGTAATAATGAAACAAGAATCAGGTTTTTTTTTCTATTTAGCTTATGGGATATTATGGATAGTTTAAGTGTTGAAACTTAATTGACTGATCTATCTGATCTACGACTACTTCGACAGGTATAACTTCTAGTGTTCCCACTTACTGTATAGTTTACACCTGGTATCAATCTATACGTTCTTTAAAAAATTCACATTTTTTTCTGAACCACAAATGAAAAAAAAGACTGCGCTCTTTATCAGATCTGGTAGCACGTTCTTGTTAAAAAATGGATAGGCCAATCTTCGCAGATGTACTGCCTATGAATATACTCATGAGCACTTGCAACGATTTATAGTAGCACAGAATCATTGAATTACACAAAAGCTAAATCAATTTATATATAATCTATTCTCTACCGAATATTTATATGAGATACACACAAACTAGAACCCATCTGGTCTTAAAGGAGGTGGATAGAAAGGCCATTGATAAGAATATGCTTGATTCAATCTAACTCCCAGTTCATCAGCGAATTTCCAAGTCAAACCTGGATTTTTCAAAAACTCTCTTCCATTGAATATGATATCAGCATCACCCCTTTCTAGTATTTCATTTGCAAATTTACCTTCATTAATCGAACCAACTGTTCCTACTAATAGTTTATTACCAACGTGTTCCTTAACAGCTTTTGCGTATTTGACTTGAAACCCTGGTATTTTTGGTGGTCTTTCTTGTTTGGAGTTATTACCACCAGCACTAACGTCTAATAAATCAACACCTTTGGAGATCAATAGATCAGATAACTCTATACTATCTTGAGTGGTCCATGCACCTTCTTCATTTGATAACTCACTGCCTGAGATTCTCACAAATAAAGGATGTTTATCATCTTTAATGGCTTCAATTATTTCTAATAAAATCTTAGATCTATTTTTCAAAGAACCACCATATTCATCGGTTCTCTTATTCGAGGTTCCACTTAAGAATGAACTGATCAGATATCCATGAGCGCCATGAATTTCAATGAAATCAAACCCAGAGATTTCATATGCTCTTTTAGCAGCTTTAGCGAAATTTTCCACGATCTCCTCAATCTCAGAGATACTCAATTCATGTGGTATAGCAAATGCTTCATTATAAGCCAATGCAGAAGGACCAATAATCTTACCAGGAACATCACTCCAACCTAAATCAACTTGATTAATCCCATGTTGTAAAAATTTAGGAATAACAGCACCACTTGATTTTCTACCACCATGACCTAATTGAACACCGATTTTAACACCTTGAGAATGAACGAATTGGACGATTGATCTCCATTCTTTGGCTTGTTCATCATTCCATAATCCAATATCATTAGGTGATAGTCTACCTTCCGGTGAAACAGCACTTGCCTCAACGATAATTCCACCTGCACCTCTCAATGCAAATGATCCATAATGGGTTTGATGGAAAGCAGTTGGGTGGCCAATGTATGTACCTTGAGCTGGTGAGGAATATGTACACATTGGACTAACAATGACTCTGTTTTGGAAAGTTGTGGATTTTATGGTCAATGGTTGGAATAGAAGTGGAGGAGTTTGACCATTTGATGAGGCAAGTGAGCCGACTGGTTGTGGTGGCTGTGGAAGGAAGTATGGGACCTCTTTGGATGATTCAACAATTAGTGATTGGGTCATGGTTTCTTTTGTTTAATGTTTAGTAAAGTTTTAAATAATTTCGGGACATTTCCTATTCTTTTATATTCATATTAATAATATTAGTATTAATAATATGATAAAACAGAAGTTTTTTTTCCCCTAAATAGGAGATTCACTCCAAAATCTACAAATCTACCCTAGTCTAATCTGATCTCTAATTAGTATACAAACACTTCAAATCTTATTCATCATCACTTTCTAACTCAATGACAGGAATCTCAAACTCGTCATCATCACTTGAAACATCAACAGTATTTTCATGAGTTGTGTCATCTATTTCGATTTCTTCAATTTCTTTAACTTCATCAATCTTTATGCGTTTTGATGATTTATTTTCTTCTTCTTCGATCTTTCTTGTCTTATTGTTATCAGCAATTTTTGCAAATTGTAAAGTCTTAACCTCTTCGTCGGTCTTGAAGATTTTTTCTTTAGTTTCAGCAGATTGTTCATCAATTGGACTAAAAGTCTTTAAAAAATCCTTTTGTTCTAATTTTTCTTCAATGACAATTTTATCTGTTACTTCTTCTTCCTCAGGTTCTTCTTCTTCAGGTTCAACTTCAACCATTTCTTGTCTTTTTGGATTATGTTTAACTTCTATAGGTGGTAATCTTGGGTTAGTTAATAAACTCAGTTTTTCATTATTTGGTAATAAAGTTTTAATGATTGGTAAAAATGAATGTATTTCACCTTCATTAGGGTAAAGAACAACAGATTCTAATAATTTAACCAATTGCGTATTTAATTCACCATTTTGAGTTTGTTGTTTAACAGCAATAGAAATTACATATTTGATAATTTTCAATCTATAGTTGATTGAAATCTTTGGGAAGTTCTTTACAATCATTTCAAAGAATGAATGAATTATTGAAATTGTTGAAATTGATGGATTTGATTCAAATAATTCAGAATGGGATAAAATATCACTTAATGGAGTCAAATCTTTATTTTTGATCTTTTTGTTCTTATTGTTTTTAGAATTTGAAATCAAGTGTTTATTTTCTTGTTTTTCTAATAATCCATCAATTGATGATTTTTTTTGTAAGAATAAAATGGAAACATCAATTAGTTTATTAATCATATCGAATTCAGTGATCATGTTTGATAATTTGAATAATTCAGTAGTTGTTTCAATTGTGGCTAATAATGAAGATTCAATGCTTAAACAAAATTCTTCGTTAATTTTGATCACTTTTTTATTACTTGTTGTAGAATTTTTCATGATTGGAATCATGACTTCTAAACTTGATAAAATATTATTGAAATGAGGTAAGATTAACTTCTTATAACTTAATGCTAATTCATTAATTAAATAACAACCAATTGATTGAGTCTTAGTTAAATCTGCAATGATAACATTTTTCAATGTTTCATTTCTTGATAATTCAGGTTTGAATGAAATATAGTTGATTGATAAACCTGATAGTAAATTACCAGTTTCAATAATTAAACCTAATGGAATTCTCAATGGGAATGGGGTTGGTGAAGTCACAAAAGCAACTAATAAATGAATCAAACAACTGATTCTTTTAGAGATTGAAATGATTGAAATTGGATTACTTAAATCAATTTTCAAGAAATCAAAGATGAAATTTTTATTATGTTTTGATTTCAATTTTTTCAAGATTTCCATAATATTTGAATCTGATTCTAATTCAATTAAATTGTTATAAATTTCAACAGTGGAACTTAATTCACTTAAAATTTGGAATATTTTAATCCTCCATTGATCATCTGGAAGGATCGTTGAATTAGTTCCTGATTTTTGTTGGTTTTGTTGTTGATTTTGTTGTTTGTTTGATAAATTGACATAAGCGTAACAACTTGAGATTAATTTTTGTGTTGAAATGTCAAAATTACCAAAATTTTCATTTTTGATTAATATGACTAACTTTGTTTCAAATTTTGTTAAAAATGGCTTGAATGTACCTGTGTTCTTATAGACTAATTCTCTTAAGATTGGTAAGATCGTAACTATATCCTTTTCCAAAGCGTCTAATAATGCAGTGATGATATTGGATAAGTTAGGGATTAAGATTTCTCTGGTTAAGACTGGTTTACCTCTGATTCCATTGATGATTGTATTTAAAGCTAGACAAGAATTAATTAAATTAAGATTGATAGTGTTTGAATCATTAATAATTTTCAATAAAGCAACAATGTAATTGTTTCCGTTACTAGTTAAAACCAATGGATTTGATCCAATGACTTGAATCAAATGAGATCCAAACCATTTATTATAATCATTATTTGAATTCAATAAATTATAAATTCTTGAAGTGAAATGAGCCAATTCAGATTTTGAAGCCTTGGAGACCGTGGATGGATTGGACAATAAGGATTTTAAAACATAATGAACGTTTGAGGCCTTAGGTTGCTCTAAAAGCGTCAAGATGACGCTCATTGGGATTTCAGCAATCATCTTTTGTTTTAATATGGATTTGTTACTAGTGAAGCTCATCGCAGAAAAGTTTTTTCTATACTGATTTGACCGTGGAATTGCTAACAAAAAATGGCAGACTTATGGCTTTTGGAAGGTAGAGCAGTAATGACAGAAGAGACGATATCTTTCTGATGTGAAGAATAGGAGAACCTCGTCTGATTCTACGCTCACCGTACTGGAATCCTCTATAAAAGACCAAAAATGTATTATAATAGCCTCCATTTAGTTAGGAAGCCCGGATAATCAGTCAAAAGCGGAATCAAAAATTCTCAGAAAGTTTCAAATAAACAAAACTTTTTTCTCTCTACAAATCCAAAATTAACCAAAGATCCACGAAAGAATGACATCACCAGTCTCAGTTTCCACGGTCTTCCACTACATTCCAAACTATATCGGCTATCTCAGAGTAATAACTGCCGTCATCTCGTTCCAATTGATGAAAAACCATCCGATATACTGTATGATCATATATTCCATCTCATGTTTATTAGATGCCCTTGACGGTCATGCTGCCCGTTATTACAACCAAACCAGTCGATTCGGTGCTGTGCTGGATATGGTCACTGATAGATGCACAACTTCCTCCTTGATTTGCTTCTTGTGTGTCTTATACCCTGATTATGCCTTAATATTCCAATTGTTAATTTCATTGGATTTAGCATCTCATTATATGCACATGTATGCTACTTTACAAACAGGTGGTACAAGTCATAAGACAGTGACCAAAGAATCAAGTTGGTTATTGAATTTATATTATACTAACAGAAAAGTGTTATTTACAATGTGTGCATTTAATGAATTATTTTATCTTGGATTATATCTATATTATTTTCCAATTTGCCAAATTGAATTATTTGGTGAAACTTATTCAATTGCAGGTATAATCACTGTGATTTCTAGTCCTTTTTATTTATTCAAACAGAGTACTAATGTTATTCAGTTAATTAGAGCTTCGGTCTTATTAGCAGAATTAGACATTGCTGATTTAGACAAGAGAAAATAAACAATAACAATTTACAATTGAATGGGCAGTAGATAGTAATATGTATAATTCTGATGAACTCTATCCAATGTATTAAACAATATATAGAATATAAAGATCAGAAACTCTGTAAAATGTCCATTTTAAAGTAACAAGATGGTTGTGCTGAACATCGTCTTCAAAGATACCCTAATGGGAGTAACCCCATCAAGACTTAAGGAACTGTCAATTTTCTAAAAAAACAAAAAATCAACTGCTACAACTCAAGGGGAATCATCAATAAAAACACGAGATTTCATCATTTAGTATAAAACTTGGAAGGTTCATAAAGAAAGGGAAAATGTTTAAAGTGAAGGAAATCAAATATTGAAAGATTTTTTTTATATCTTGAAAAGCTCACCCGGAATTGAAGTTTCAACATAGGGCAAAAAAATTAATCTGAAGCTTACACAAAACATTTTGCTCTCACTCAGAGTCGAACTGAGGATCGCCACATTACTAGTGTGGCGCCTTACCAACTTGGCCATAAGAGCTTCTTGACATTGCAAAAAACGCACTGGATTACTAGTGAGACTAAAACTAAAATGCGTAAAAAATTGTAATTTATGCTGGAATGAGACATATTTGCCTTGAAGAAGACCAATATTTATATATAAGACTCTCTGAGCTACCAGATAGGACTATGTTCAAGCTGTTACTAGCCATAAAACCAACATGGTCCATACTATTTCAAAGCCATACATCAATTTTCGTGATGATAAAATTTCCCCATGACCGACAAAATTTCCTATTTAAAAAAAATTAATAATTAATCTGAAATCAACTCAATATACCAACCGTCACACACAATTACAACATGGCAGTCAAGGGATTAGGACAAGTCGACCAACAATATGACGGATCTAACTTAAAGATCGGTATAATTCACGCTCGTTGGAATGCAACCATAATTAAGGCATTAGTAGATGGTGTATTATTAAAACTTGCAGAGTTTGGAGTTAAAGAAGAAAACATTTATATTGAAACTGTTCCTGGTTCATTCGAATTACCATTTGCCACTAAACAATTCCAAAAAAAATTGAGAACTGAAAGCGTTGAATTAGATGCAATTATCCCAATTGGTGTTTTAATAAAAGGTTCTACTATGCATTTTGAATATATTTGTGATGCTACTACGAATGGTTTAATGAAATTGAATGAAATTTTGAACGTTCCTGTCATCTTTGGTGTCTTGACTGTCTTGAATGAAGAACAAGCTGAATTAAGAGCTGGTTTGAAACCAGGTATGCATAATCATGGTGAAGATTGGGGTGCTGCTGCCGTTGAAATGGCTTTAAAATTTGGTGGTTATTAGTTTCATCACCACTCGGATAGTATATTGGACTAAATTATAGTATTATAATATTATTATAAATGAATTTACATATCGAAAAAATTCGTAGACTTTGATGTTGTATCAAAAGTATGTTATAGTTCTACAAATCATATTAGTCAATTATTGGTTGTTTATTGAGAACTCACAGTTAAATAAGAAGATTTGACAATTGTGAGTCAAAGATCATTCTCAATTCTATAAGTACTTTGGATATTCATTTCAAGCTGAACTGAATAGTTGATTAAATGTTGTATCTATCTTGAAACAGTATATTCGAATAAAATACAGATATGTTCCCTGAAATTCACTTGAAATTCAACTTAAGGCGAAAGATTAGTATAACATTCAAGTTTATCAGTTTGAAATTTAATATTTAGCGCTGTCAATCTGCCATTTTTTTCTCAATTCAAAGAGGCACATAATATGGGCGCTAGAAAATAGAGAATAGCCAGTCAGATATATCTCTCTAGATAGGCATCAATCCAAAAATTAACGCCCCAAAACTATATAATTGATGAAAATGGAGATTTAAATAAAATTGATTTTGGGTTATCAAAAATAGATCTTGATTATAATTTAGATAAAGATCTTGAAAAGCTGCTCGCAAAATTGAAGTTATGTATGGAAGTATGATAGATTAAAGATCATTCAAAAACCTCTTTCTGAAATTTAAAAACTCGGTCAATTAGATTCAACACCGAATTGAGTAGTTATTTAAGTAAAAGAAACTAGATTCCGTATTATGAATGATCTTTGACCTTACTAGATGATGAACACAAAGAGTGCACAGTCAGGAGAGTAATCAAATATCTTATCTAGAAAACGAATCATCTTAATTATAAACAACATTGAGTTATGCGTTCTTACCAATGACAAAATTAACAATTCAAGAATTATAGCTCTTTAGTGATACAAAATACAACTGATAATCATATAAAACCGTTTAATGGTATATTAGTAGTACAAGTCAGGTACTGAGACGGACCCATCAGATAGGAATTTCTCTTTATGGCAATAAATGTCTAAGAACCTACACGTATTAAGCTAGGCAGGTCTCAATTTCAAGCGTAGTGAATCAGTGAATCAGCGGCTAAATAGACAACACCTGAGTTCAATGATAATCAAAATCTAATGTGTTCTACAAATTAAATCTCAATTATTACTTTCATGTATTAAAGTAATTGTTTAAGAAGATTAGACAAAATTGAGCCAGTAATCATTCTTGAAACCCCAATCAACTTAATATCTTGTAATGAGTACTCCTCTTAATCACAAAAAAGATCTGAATTTCCATTGTAAAACTGGATCAGAAATAATCTATCGTAATATACATTGTGAAAGTATCCAGATCTTTTGAATCAATTAAGGCTACCCTCCATCTTACACAAACATTAGAATAAGACACAACGACATTTGAATGAAAAATGCCATCACCAAGATGATCTTGTAATTGTAATAGAAATGTGAGTGAATTCAAGGGATTTTTCATCCATTTTATACTAAAAGAAAATTTGAATCTACTGCTGATCAAATTCTGTTTAATTTCTGAACACATATCTAGATTTGAACATCATTTTATTGTTAAAATCACTGAAGAACATCAAGCGGCTATTGAAATTGAAGTAAGAGTGAGTTGTTTTTAGACTGTAATATAGATCATAGGTTACTACAGTGCTCAGAGCTGTATATAGAATTGTGGTTTTGTATTTGAAAGATCTTCATCCTAGATTCCTAGATTCACAAATAGTCAGTGTTTAGGAATGATAACCAATCTGAATCAACAAGAGCCCATTTCATAGAGCATTGATTTATGAAAATACACCTTCCCAAATTACCACAAGCTTAGCGAAAAGGATTTGATTTCAGGCCTTCAGTAATACAAAGTATACTGTTAATTACATATACCCAATAAGCTTTACATATTAATCTTTTGCCTTATTGAGACCATCCTCAAATTCAAAGGTAAATGAGCGCATAAAGGTGACTACTCTTCTTATATATATTTCTATGAAGCAATAACCAACGTAAGTTTGAATGTCTAGCATTTATTACATAGCTGTTAAGTGAATAATCGCTAGATTTCATGGGAATCATACTCGAAAGACCTTTACACCAAAAATCTCAATTATGAGGTTCATATATCAAAGTGATTATACAAGAGGATTTCGAAATTGAAGTCAAAAATCACTCTGAAATCTCCAATGATGATAATAGTTGTTATTCTATAACAAAAAGAATATGAATCCTGACTCAATATTCAATTTTGGTAACAAACTGAAATACGATATCTAAAGAACTTAAAAGGTCATGTACCTCTTAAAACACCTATTCAACAGTGTTTGAAGCATAATATGTGATCACCTCATCATTTATAATGAAAACCACTATTCGCTTACTGTACAACCCTGTAATTTATTTAAACTAAGCTCTTTATAAAGTTTTGGCGTATCCATTGGTCAATACGCAACACGATTTTATTTCATTCTTCAAACTTTATCCAATGCATTACTTGGATGACATATTGATTCATTCAAACTGATCGGTGGACTAAATCAGACATTTACAGGAAATTTTGAAAATCTTAGATGAACACAAATTACACATTAATCTTAAAAAATCAAAATTTTTCGTCCAAGACCAATTTGAATGGTTAGGGCACACATTTTTTTATTCAGGATAAAGACTTACCTTTAAAACTGTCAGGTACTGATGGCTTCGTTATAATAATAGAATGTTCTGGAAATAGATGATTAGAATATTCTAGAATGTAGTAGAAGTTAATAGAATCAGTTATGATGTGAGTAATTACGTGAGTAACTGGTACAGTACTGTAACAATTTTCATAATATTAAAATGTTGAATCTTGATGCCACCATTTCAACTAACTCCTAAATTGGAGATCAGAGAGTGTATTGTAATATAGTAATGTATCTAGACTATAACTGAAATTATCATTTATGATATTTTGGTCTCCCTACTAACCAATTTTTTTTTAATATCTTTGTGACAATAACAGTGATTCCTTATTAAATACACTTTTCAAAACATTCAATAATGATCATTTATATTGAAAACTATATATACCATCTCTGATCTCTTCCGTTTCATGGATCTAACTAATTCTCACATCACCCAAATCAACCTATTCAATGAACATTATTATTACTATTATTATTCTTTCTTGATTTATTATTCACATTATTATTATTATTATATCCTGTATTTCCACCATTCACATTCATACCATTCTGAGTAATAATATTTTGTTGATACCCTCCATTATTATGAACTCTCTTTGGATAAAATTGAGGAGACTGATTAAAATTTCCATGATTCATCGCTATATTATTCATTTGTAATTGTTGTGATTGAACCCTTGGTGATATCAAATTACCATTACTGTTATTATTATTCGGTATTAATTGTGGTATTGTTTGATTTAAAAGTGGCGGGGATCCCATCACGTTATTTCCTTGATAATAGTACGGTTGTTGTTGTTGTTGGTTAAATTGTGGAATTGGATGATTAAATTGTTGATATTGTGGGATATTTGGAATTGATGGAATAAATCTTTGAATTGGATAACCTTGATTGTTATATTGTTGTTGTTGAGGTATAAACGGTATTTGTTGAAATTGTTGAAATTGTTGATGTGGTAGTGGTTGTTGTTGGAATTGTAATCTTTGTAATTGTGGAATATTTTGTTGTTGTTGAAATTGTCTTATTTTTAATTCTTCAAGATCTGCAAATAATGAAGAATATGATTTAATGAAAGTTGGATCTGTTTTAAACTGACTCCAAATTGGTGATGTAGTGAATGGTTTTTCCAAGATGAATTTAGTATCTTTGGACAATGATTCATGTTTTTTAAGACAACCTTTAAAAAAATTGAATTCTCCATTTTTGAAATTTCTAGCTTTAGAAACATTTGGTAATTTATTAGCATTGAAAAATGCAAATGGAGAAGCAACATAATTATTCCTATTGTTTATTTTTTTAAATGATTGATTTGCTAGTCTTGGTGAATTATTCTTATTGAAACTGGTTGATGAGGTTGGTACATTTGGAATCACTGGTGAATTCGATGAATTTGATGCTGAGAAACTTGGAGTGAAACTACTTGCCTTTGGATTGAATTTTTTAACAGTGGATGCTGATGTTGTTGTGGTGTTAGTAGTGGTACTAGTAGTTGGAACTTGTTTCTTTTCGCCTGTTGTAGTTGTATTTGCAGAATTTTCAGTGATTGTACTAGTTTCAGTGACTTCACTAACTTCAGTAGTACTTGAATTTAAATCATCATTTTTTTTAATAATTTCATCTTGTTTTAATTTATCTTTTGAAACTATTGGTAATAAATCAACTGGAAATTTTGTTGGAATTTTAAAATTTTGAGAAAACTCCTTTAATGAATCAATTTCATTTTTATGTATCTTTGAATTGTTCGTATTGGAGCAATTGGTTGTTGAAC
This sequence comes from Phaffomyces antillensis, assembly GCA_003707195.2. NCBI lineage: Eukaryota > Fungi > Ascomycota > Saccharomycetes > Phaffomycetales > Phaffomycetaceae > Phaffomyces > Phaffomyces antillensis. Next base: position 121,990 of record PPNI02000023.1, read on the forward strand.
CTTTGGATTCTTTAATTATTGGTTTTTGTGGGATAGTTGAAGGAGTTTTATTCGCCTTTGAAGCAGAAACAATAGCAGGATCAATATTTTGAATTATGGATCTTTGACTTGGTGGGACATATTTCTTATCTTTATTCTCTTTAACAACAGGAGGAGTAACATTCTTCTTATTGATTAATGATTCAAATAACGCATTTGCTTTTGATTTTTTCTCCTCAATTTTATTTGATCTATCAACACCTGAATATTTATCTTCTTCATCAATTCCAGAATCATCAAATTTCAAACCACGTTCTTCAGCTAGATGTAAATTTCCGTTAAATGATTGGGCCTCAATTTCCTTGGCTAGTTTATTAGCTTTTTCAACAATCTTATTATAATTAGGTTGTTGTTTATTGATTGTAGTAGTGTATAAATTCTCATCAAATGAAGAAACGATTCCAAATTTCTCTTGATTTGTTTGAAATTGATCCCATTTCTCACCGTTTTTGTTATCTTCTAATGTTAATGATTCTAATGAGACGGTGTTGTCATTATCTTCAGGGATCCATTCCTCCATTTCTAAACGACGTTGATTAGATGTATTATTTGACGTTTTTGATGTTTCGATATCTGTTTTAAAACCAGTTGGAGTAGATGATGATAAAGTATAGCTTTTTTGATTAAACAGATCAACGTTCTTGATTTCAAAATCAATCAAATCATTCAAATTGATTGAAGTTAATGAATTTGTATGATCGTCTTTAAATATGATCAGATAAGTCTTTGGATCGATTGATTCAATAACACCGCTGAGAACATCACCTGAATTAACAGTGATGTTAACCTCACAACCAATTGAATGAACGAACAAGAATAATAATCTATCATTGGAATGTAATTGATAATCTTCATTGAAAATTTCATTATTATTACTATTATTGTTATTATTTGGACGACGATTAGATTGTTTGGAAGAGGTGCGTTGATGATATTTCTTTTGATTAGTGGATGATTCACCACGGGTTGAAGCTTGTGGTTGTTTTGATGCCATTTTTTATGTAGTTTATGATATTTTATGATAATTGAGAAGTAGAATTAATGGAATTTTAAATGAACTGAATTAAACCCTGTGATGGAAAAGGAACCAGAAAACACCAATAGCAAAACAAGGACAGTGGAGTTGGAATTGAATTAAGTAAAAAAACGAAACCAATTGAGTCAGAATAACTTCCCTAAAAAGAATTGGATTAGAGATTCAACCTAAATTTTTTTTTTCTTCTCTTTTATCTTTTAAATCTGTTTTCATTTATTGGAAAGTTTTAAAATTAAATTTTGATGAAATTTCGAAAGTTGTTACCCGGATAGGAAAGTATATAAAAGATTAAATCACTACAAGTTCGAATATAAAATATAAGATAGTCATTATCATTCAATCGTATTCACTCTTCAATCTCCTGTAAATTCTCATTAATTTCATCTAATTTCAACGATAGTTCATGCATCGAATCTGTTTGTTTTGTCAACTTTAGCAGATGTGCATCAATTTCCTTCAGTATTTCTAATTCTTCTCCATTATGTTCATGATTTAGTTCATTTAGCAATAGTTTGCCATTATTCAATGGATTGTAGATAATATTCTTGTTTAATTCAGTTTCATTCTCGTTGATGTCGTCATTATTCAACAATTTCCTCAATTCTTCATTATAACTCTTTTGAAAATTCTCATAATACTGATTCCATTGTTCATTTTCTTTCAATTTCACAGATTTAGATTCTTTCAAGTTATTAACCAATTTCAGCTCATTTGTTAATAAATTAGTCAAAAACTTATGTTTCTTCAATTGATAATCATAATCAAAATCATCTTTTAGTGTTGTTGGTAATTTTAATTTATTCTCATTCAACTCATCGAGCTCCTCAGCATCAAGCTCATCACTCTCCAGAGGCCTCAATCTATCAATGAAGTCACTTATAAAGGAACTCAATTCAGAGTCTATTTTCAGTGGTGTCTTATGTTTATCTTTCAACAGTTTAGTTTTATTCATGTTTAAAATATCTTCAATGATGGAAATCGTTTCTGGACTGGCATATTTCCACTCGTTGAGTCTGGACTTCTTGGAGTAACGCTTGGAGATCCGTCTGAGGTCGTACTTGTCCATTGGTGGTGATAGTAAACAGTAAATGATATTGTGAGTATTATAATATACAATTTGTTTACTTTTACCCAATATAGAAACAGCACCGGAATTGATGCGACCCTCGGAATCTTTACCATCTAAATCCATTAGAATATAATAGCTTTCTTAATAATGAATCAGTGGATATTGTAGTAAATTGTTTAGCGTTAAAGGCAATTGGATAGAACAAATATGTACATACCTGCCCAATTCAACCACCAGTATAATGCTCATTAGCATCTGCCAATCTTATCACTGGCTGTTAATGGTCTAGAATAGATAAACTAAATTAGCATCATTTATTACACTTTCATTACTTGTCTAGTTCGTGATCCTTTTGGACATTAAGATAGATACATCCCCCCATCAAGAATTTTTAGATAATAAATCATTAATCGATTGAATTGAATTTCAACATTAGTCTTTGAGATATGAAAAATTTGAAGTTGTACATTGTAGATAGCATTGATCATAGTACGATATAAAGTTAACTGTTCCTTCTTTATTCTGATCTCAACTCATTTCAATCATTATGATTTTTAAATAAAATTATCTCTTGCCCCGTCAAATCTGAGATACAAATTGAATTCGATGTACTCACATCGCATGATGATTTCGCAGTACTCATTATTCCATTTCATATTCAATCAATTATTGAAGAATTGAATTTTATCACTTCAATTGTCAGAAAATTAAATGAATTAGAGATTCATTTGTATTGGTTTGACATTAAACTCATACTTGAAATGGTTACATTAGTTGAAATTTAGAAAGTGATATCAAAGATCAATTATCTACAGATTGCTAAAGTATTTTCCTCATATCATAAAAACCAATTTCTCCTTCTCCTTCTACTAATGGCGAATTTATTGTCCAGACTACAAGCTATAGTAGAGCCCTATGCCTCACCATTAATATATAAACAAGAAATTGTATCAGTGGATGATGGCTTTAAAATGTTTAATAAAGAAAACTATTAGAAATACGCAAATATTGGCTTCCTCCTGTTTTAGAAAAAATTGATTTTTCAGCTTTCTATCATATTGTTACATTAATAATTATATAGTTATGATTCAACGTTACTTCTAGTTGCTATTATGAATTTACAATAATGATCTAGAATTACCAATCATAATTTATATCAACTGAATGAATTATTATTCGTTCATATGTAGGAACTAAATTTATTTAACATGTTATTTTATTTATTTTCTAATACATGTATATTTGACAATTCATTGTAATAAGTATATGAATTGGTAATTAAATCACTGTTTAAAACAAACTATCTCGCATGTAATCAAGCTGGTTATCCACCGTACAAAGTTCGAATCATCCAACCAAATATTAAAGGGTTTATGGAAATAATGTGGGGAACGTATCTCGAATATTCAAAATAATGCTTGTTTTTTATTATTTAATCACTTTATACAAGTTAGTTACAAGTATGTCAGCAGTTGTTGGGTAGATTTACCTCAATTTACAGATTTCAATTGAGTTATCGTGACTTATTGTGAATGAAATTATGATTTTTTTTTTAATTAAGTTTCAAATCAATCATTTTATTCCTTCAGTGGGATAAACACACTAATCTTTGATTATTCGTGTCCCTTAGTGGTTTGATTCAAATATAAATTAACGCGTCCTTTATCAAAAAATTTTTGTATATATTACTGGGTGTTTCATAACTTAGAAGTTATATATTATTAATGTTGATAGCATAGACTTGTTTGTAGGTTGTGATTTATTAAAATAGTGTATTTTTTATTCAATAAAGTAACCTAAAACAGTAATAATGCTCCACATACAACATAGATCACATATATAATTAGTACCTCAACTAGTTGAAAATGAGGAGCTGTACATGAAGTGTTGGGATGAAAGACTATATCTTTACACTGATAGTGGCCTAATAGTGAGTGGTTATAAGTTAACATCATGTCAGAAAGTCTGGCCTATTAAATAATACATACATGCGTTTCTATTAATGGAAACTCGCCATCCTAAATCAGAAGATCAAAAAAGATAACGAGATTTCTATGAGAACACTGCTAAAAAACTCCAATTAAATGGGAATAAACGTTAATATTCACAATTTCAGGTTGTTTAAATCGTTAAATTCGTTAAATCCATAAATTTAGAGTTAATTTTCCCTCTAAAATCAGATTATTAACTTTAGGACTAGACCAAGAATTTCATCATCTGACATGAATAGATGTAGAAGTTCATGATGTAATTTCAACGGTTTTGAATCTCTGTGCATCAAATATGTGCGGATATGCCACAAGCTGCACCATTATTAACTACCTCTCATACTTAGTGAGCATTTAAGCTTTACAGTTACGTAATTTTAGGGTATAAAGATCTTCGAGTTTTATTTTTTCTATGATTTTTAGTTTCATGAAACAAATTTTTTTTTCTAATCTTTTTCGAAATAAAAACTGAATCCTTGTAAATTTATCGTTATTTAAATCTTTGAATTTGTTGGTGTTTTGGTCGTTCTTCATTTCATCTGGTTTTCAATCATTCTTCACTTCTAATCACTCCAGTAAAACCATCCTAGCAGCTGTGTTCTTTTTTTTGTCTTTCGGTATTTTTAAACCCATTAGTTTCGTTTCATAAATTAATACATCCAGCGTTCAAAGTGATTTAATTGTTGCCACTGGTGATATAACATTTTGATAATATCAAAAACGCTGATATAAGAATGCTGAAGAATCCAACTTCTCCTAGTGAAAGTCCAGGAAGGGCATTCACTTTCCCGAACTATACCAAAATAGACACAATTAATGAAGAAAATGAAGATTCTTATTTTAATACTTCAACCAAATCAATATATTCATCAAATCCATTTGAAAATTCATTCAATAACTCCAAAGTTAATTCTGATCTTCCTGTGAGACCATCCATTTTAATGTCGAGTTCAAGTTCAAGTTCAATCTCACATATATCTACCAATTCTGTTAATTCATTAGACACTTTACTTAGCTTAAAATCTAAAAGATTTCCTTCAATTTCATCATTATCTTCAATTTCATCAAATCAAAGTCTTCCTACATTGAGCTCATTCAAAAAACCAATCAAATTTTCAATTCAAGAAACAATCAAATTACTAACAAATCAAGAAATGAAGGAAATTATCGGATTAAATAATGTTCTAATATTAGACGTTAGACCATTTATTGAATTTAATTCGAATCATTTATTAAATTCAATTAATTTCAATATTCCTTCAACTCTTTTAAAGAGAGATAATTTTACATTATTAAAATGTTTAAACAATCTATCATCTTTAGAAAATGATAAAGTAAAACATTTTTTGAATAATGAAGATAATAAATCAAAGAAAATTGTCATATATGATGATTTTCTAATATCAAACAATGAGATCAATTTAAATATTCATGCAACTTTGAATAAATTTATTCAATATGATCAATATGATGGTGATTTATACGTTTTACAAAACGGATTTCAATCCTTTAAATCTGATTATCCACAATTAATAACTTCGATACCTGATGATTCCATAAACAATAATTATAATATCAACAATATGTCAAAGCTTAATAGCACTAATTTATCTAGATTTAAATTACCTTCGCAATCTCCATTATCACCAGTCTTCAAAATTAGACATAATGAACAATCATTTGAATTTTCAAATTATAATAAATTTAGTGAATTTAAACATCTGAGCTCATCCAGATCTTTAAAATTACCACAATGGTTGAAACAAATCACAATGATGCCAAATTTAATGGATTCATTGGTTGAAAATTTTAAAAACTTGGAATTAAAAGAACGTGAAAGAATTAATGAAATGATATCTTCAAATTCAATCGGTTACGGAATTGAATTAGGTTGTAAGAATAGATATAAGGATATTTTTCCTTATGAATCTACCCGTGTTCCACTTCAATCAAAAGAATACATTAATGCCAGTTTCATCACTGATTCTTCATCTTCAATCAAGTTAAAATATATTGCAACTCAAGCTCCATTATTGGAAACCATGAATGAATTTAAAGAAATGTTAAAAGAATATAAAATTAAAGTGATTGTGGCATTGACTGGTCAATCTGAGAATAATGTCGAGAAATGTTATCCATATTGGAATGATTTTACCATAATATCACAATTTTATTTCAATGAAAACATCATTATAAGAAGAATGAAAGTTGCAAATGATGAATTAATTCAAATTCAGATTTTAAATTGGTTAGATTTTGACATTATAACAGATTCAAGACAAATTGATCTTTTAAAATTAATCCAATTGAAAAAAGTAATATCAGGGGAATTAAATCTGATTGGTAATGATGATGAATATGTCTTAGTTCATTGTTCTGCAGGATGTGGTAGAACAGGAACATTTTGTGCCTTGGATTCAATCCTTAATGATTCAACTTTGGATAATTCAAGTAATACAAGAATTGGAGGGAATAATATTAATAATAATGAAAGAAATAATGAAAATAATGATAATAATGATAACAGTGATGAATTTAAATTCCAAGATCCAATTTTTAATGTTGTTGATAAGTTAAGAAATCAAAGAATTTCAATGGTTCAAAATTTAAGGCAATTTTTATTCATTTATGATTTTATTTGTAAATATTATTCAGATTTAGGAAATGATGTGAATAAAATTATTAATGTTAATGATGTTAAAATAAATGATGAACTTCAGGCCATGATTGATGATTTTATTATTTCAGTTAAATCAAGAAATTAAAAATCAAACCTGTTGATATGAAGATATGAAAATTGATAGATAAAATAATAATAATGATAATATTAATAATAATAATAATAATAATAATAATGATGATAATGATAGTAATAATTCAAGTGTGGATATTTATATTACTAATAATGAAGTTTAATGATATATATTCCAGATATACTAAAGATATATATATAAATTAATGATTTGATTGTGATTTACTTTCTATAATTACTCGATGAATCTTCTGATGGTTTAATGATGAACAATGGAATTGTAAAATATCTGTTATATGTAAAATATCTGTTATATGTAAAATTACCATCATATTCTCATTTCCATCAATCTCAAGTTTTATCATCAAAAAGTACCTAAATTATGATACAACAGAAAATCATTCATCATCTCACTAACACCTCACTAACTTAATACTACAAAATAATATATGGAAAAATCATAATATTAATATATTTAACATCCTACCAAAAATCTCAAGAACTAAACCAAACTTACACTACAATCACTTCATCACACGCCAAGCTCACTTCAACCTAATATTAACTCATATCCAATAACGAAAATATTAATAATAATCAATGGAATCCTCAATAACGTTTGAACAGCACTAATTAATTTAATAACTCTTGATTTTGTTGAGTTTTCCACATTTGATCCAAATCCATTACTTGATGATTCTTGTCCTAGTCCAACTGTGTAAATGTCGTTAGTAATCGATCACTTATTAGTGTGAGAATGTAAAAGCTTCCACTTACTTCTTTTTAGAAATCTGTCTTCACTTAATACAGCAATTGCATTGACTAAGAATATGGTAGCTGGTGGAGCTGTTAGTATGTAGTATGGGAGTGTGTCTATAGATTAGACGTACCGTAGAAGAGTCTTCCTAGTCCAAACATCCTTTTATGACTTAAAAATGAGTGTTTTATAATTTATTCTTCACGGTATTTTTTTCAAAATTAATGCTGTGTGTGTGAGGTTATTGTATCTGAAAAGCATATTATTATACTTATATATAATTCTAGAGAAGGACTACACTCTACACTCCCAGTAATAATAAACTTACACCTATATTAAATGACTTTTGTTCATGATAAAAATATATTCCAAACAATTCACTCTAACCCTCAATTTAAACTAAAACAAATTAATTAATCTAATCAGCGTTACGACGAGCATTACGTTTGGCAGCTTTCTTACCAGTACCGAATGTTTTCAAACCTCTGTTCTTCTTTTGTTTTCTTTGTTGTCTTGATGGTTTTTCAACTTTAGAAGCTAAACCGTATCTGACTAAACGATAAGTTGGTTCGAATCTTTGAGCATCAGCTGGAGAGTTGTAGACTAAACCAAAACCGGTTGATTTACCACCACCGTATTGGGTTTTGAAACCAAAGACTGAAACAGCATCTTTTTCAGATTTGTAAGTAGCAGCTAATTTTTCACGTAATTCATCTTTTGAAACATTGGCTCTGTTTGGGTGGATAACGTCAATGACGAATTGTAATCTGTTTAATAATGGGTTGTTGATAACCTTTCTGGTTCTGATGGTAATAGCGTCACTCTGTTGAAATAGTTAGTATTTGAATATTTGTTTTGATGAGTTTTGATGATAATAATATTAGTCATAGTCGTAAAGACTGAGTTGGTGATGAAGGAGGCTCTTCTAACAAAATAAACGTATTGATTAATTATTGAGAACTGTGGTTTTAATGATAAATTATCTCTTGATATTTCTATTTTAAATTTCCAACATGGATTTCTACGATTAAAACTATGATTAATGCTTGACAAATATTGACTTCTTGAAATGAAAAGGTATGATGATGATTTCTTGACATGTTGATACTCTAAATGACTTCCTCTCTATTCTCATATTATATATCATTATTATTCCTCCATTTTGAACATACCATTTTGATCTAAGATAACCTTTAATAAATTAACAGTAATACTTTAATTATCAACTTTTCACTTTTTTTGCAGAGTATATTTTTGATGATTTTTTTGCGTCGAGTGTCGCTACCGGGAATTTTTCCATAAAGTGATTATGTAATGGGGAAAACAGATGTGGGAATGTCTGGGTGTTTTGGTGTGCGTCCTGGATTTTTTTGTCATTTTTCACAGAAAGTGTTGCCCCGGTCAAAATCTAAGCCCTATGTAGAGTCATGTGATTCTTGTTTTATTTCACATGTCTATTAGGGCTATAATTGCAGATGATAGGAAATGTTTTTAATACATGATTGTTTATCAAAGGTCTTTCACTGATGTATATTTGATTCAATAGCTTAGTATAATGTATTACTAGACTAGTTATGAAGAAGGTTCAAGAAGTTGATGGTTTATTGTGACTTTTACAGTAGCTTTAATTTTACTTTTTAAATACATCGGTGTGTCATATTCTCAGTCACTAGTGACCAGACTCTTCCATTAATTCAAGTTATTCCTTTATTAATTTCAACATTCCGTTTCTTTACTGATTTTGCGATATTGAATGTTTTCATTATTGTTTTTGTATGTTTTTGTTTCTGTTATGAAAACGCGATACTTTTCCATGATAAAGAAGTCTATGTCTATTCTTGTTCAGTAATCTACTTGATTGTCGGTTGACAAAGTGTCCATGGTTTTTTAAGGCCTTCACTGTGACTGAAGTTAGTTTTGACCATTCTCTCACTCACATTCTTTTTGATATCACTCTTAGTCTTAGTCTTATTACTCAAATCTTTAAAATTTCAATCTTGCAGTTGATTTGTAGGTCATGGATATATCTGCAATGTGAATTGTGCTATCATCAGTCTTTGGATCTCAAAACATACATTCTCTTTGCATCTCTAATTTTATTATGAATTCTTTATGTCTTGACTTCATCTCCATATTTCGATCTATTACTTTCATTTCTTGACAACCTTCAATAGTTGATGTAATTGATTGGATAAGAAGACTTAAGGATCTGATCTGATCCGGTATTTGATTCATTTGATATCTTAAATTTGTGAAATTTTTTGCGTGGTTGATTCTTTTTATGATACTACATCTTTTAGAGAATATATGGATAGAAAGATGTAAATTAATATACTATAAGTTAGTTATTTCGCAAATAATGCGTTTGAGGACGGTAAATTTGAGTGTAATTACGCTACCCTTTTAAGTAAATTTATTATACGAACTCGATCTTTTTATATATATGTTAGGAATTTCTGAATTAACGCGCTAGTTACTCATCATAAATCTATAAAAACTACATTTTCATTAATAAAAGCACATAAGTTTTATGAAGGTCATACTAGTATACACATTTGATCATTAATTTAGTTGAGAATATTGAAAAATAGAACCATAACTCTCACCTAATTTTTCTTGGTGATTGCAATTCTAACAGCTTTAGTTTGAGTGTAGTTATCTAAAGCTTCAGCACCCATTTCTCTACCAATACCTGATTCTCCATAACCACCGAATGGAACTTGTGGATGGAAATCGTTGTAAGTGTTGACCCAGATAGTACCAGCTTTAATTCTGCCAGCAACATCAATAGCTTTGTTAATATCAGTGGTGTGAATACCAGCAGCTAAACCATAGTTAGAATCGTTAGCTAATTGGACAACTTCATCAACAGTGGAGAATTTAGAAATGGTAACGACTGGACCAAAGATCTCTTCTTTAACAATTCTATGGTCTTCTTTAACATCAGCAAAAATGGTTGGTTTAATGAAATAACCTGGTTGATCTAATCTTTCACCACCAGTGACTAAAGTTGCACCTTCTTCAACACCAATTTTAACATATGATAAGATCTTGTCAATTTGCATTTGGGAAGTTTGAGCACCTTGGAAAGTACCTTCAGCGAATGGATCACCTAATTTTAAACCTTCAGCAGCGACTTTGAAAGCTTCTAAGACTTTATCGTAAATACCTTCTTGAATGTAAACTCTTGAACCGGCACAACAAACTTCACCAGAGTTAAAGAAAATACCCAAGACTAAAGCATTAACAGTTTTTTCAATATCAGCATCATTGAAAACAATATTTGGAGATTTACCACCTAATTCTAAAGTGACTTTTTTCAAGTTAGATTCAGCAGCAGCTTTCATGATATGACGACCAGTGGCAGTTGAACCAGTGAAGGCAATTTTTTTAATCTTTTGATGTCTTGAAATAGCTTCACCAACAATTTTACCAAAACCTGGGATAATATTGACAACACCATCTGGAATACCAGCTTTTTGAACTAATTTTGAAACGTATAAAGCGGATAATGGGGTGGCTTCAGCTGGTTTTAAAACAACAGTGTTACCAGTAGCTAAAGCTGGACCAATTTTCCATGACCACATTAATAATGGGAAATTCCATGGAATAATTTGTCCACAAACACCAACTGGTTCTCTTAAAGTATAATTGAAATGACTCGATCCTGTGTTAATAACTGAACCGTTGACTTTATCAGCCCAACCGGCACATGATCTAATATATTTGGAAACTAATGCAACATCTAATTTAGCACATAATTGAGATTTACCGTTATCTAAAGATTCAATACCTGCTAAAACTTCAGCGTGTTCATCAATTAAATCAGCTAATTTGTATAAGACTCTGCCTCTAGTTTCTGGATCCGAAGTTGACCATTCTGAATCGAAGGCCTTTTGAGCAGCTTCAACAGCGGCCTCAACGTCATCTTCTCTAGCTTCATAAATGTGTGTGATTTCTTCTTCAGTAGATGGGTTGATGACTTCAAAAGTTTTATGTTGTCTTGATGGAACGAATTTACCACCAATGAATAAACCGGTTGGTTGATCATAAGTGATACCATTTGGTAAAGTGACTGGAACACTTAATGGAATGGTTGAGTATGATCTAATAGCTCTGACGGCTAAAGATAATCTTAAGGCTTTAGTAGAGGAAAGCATGCTTAATAGTGTCAAGGAGTTCCAAATAGTGGTTAGAAAAATTAGGGAATTTGTATTAATTTATACTAATTTAAAGTGATCTTAACTCCCTATAATTTGATCACACTCAAAGGAGGGGCATTTTTTTAGTTACAATATGTACAATATCTATGAGAATAAATTTTACTCTTTATCAAAAAATAAGCGTATAAAGCTGAAACGTTTTGGCGTACGGTGACCGAATTGAATTCTAATTTAGCGAGAAATTTAAACGGATTCCACTGGGAATTAATAAGGCTGAATCCTGATATTAGTGATCGTAGTGAGAGCGAGAGGAGAAGTAAGGATTGAGGGATTTGAATGAGAGATTGTTGTATCACGTTATGGTGAATGTTTGACTGAATCGAAACTAAAGGAGTACCAAACATGGAATTAAGAACATTCTCCCATTTGAATTGATCCAACTGATAAATCAAATTGTCTGTACCGGGGGATTAAAACTCCTTCCCTATCTCTAAGCTTTCTCTACCTAAATACCTATATATAAAATCCCATAATCTCTGCCTAATTCTCACAACTTCCCCAGCACTTATCGGATTCCTATGAGTTTAAGTGATTTGAATTGATAAACGGCTTTAACACCTAACCGAATCAAGAAAAAATAGGCGAGATTCTCACATTTCTATAAGGACAAACTCTAAATGAGTTTGTGGTTGTGTAGTTCCAGTTGGTTCAGAACCTGGTGATGTGTATTGTGCGTTGAAACTTGGGCTTGTTATATCGTACCCTTAACACTGCTGTAAAATTTGCAAGTAAACAATCCGCCGAAGTAGCCGTTCACCGTCATAAAACTATGTATGTATAGGACCTAGGGCTCTTTCTTGCTTGAAAGCTCCAAACCCCACAACAAGCTAGGTGGACTTCCAGGATGAAGGTGAAATTCGTGAATGTTTTCCGCATTTAGGAGAAAACTTCTGGATTTAAGAACATTTATAGCCGAAATGGAGATAAGAAACAACTAGGTCTCATTAACAGAACAAGTTAATATTTGTGTTCTTATATATAAGTATAGTTGAATGGATTAGAGAAGAGTTATAGATGCAAATCGTATATTTTTAGATCCTACTGCTAGATTTTATACTTTAAGGGACTTTTAGAGCTATTTTATGACACATTTTATTATTAATTCACGCGGTTTTCATTCCAGAAATTTGTTAGTGTTTTTTTTTTTCAAGATTTTTTGATAGAATATTACAATGGATTTATGGATTTGAGAGATGGTGATGATGCTTCAAATAACACCAAATAAATTATGATGATAGTTTTGTATACAGATCTGTTACTTCTTTATTATTGTGTATTCTTGTGATTGTAACCGTTCAAGTTCTAATGATGTTTTTTTCTATTGAGTGACTTCATCACTAGTTCGTAGAACCATAATCCATATATATGATGTGGACATTGAAGCACCTATCTCTATCATTTTGCAGATCTAATATAGTTAGGAGAAATAGAAACCAGATTACACTATCCCAGGATGGTGTTTTCTTATCTGAATAATTTCTTAAAACAGATATTATAATCGTTTTCATTCGGATGAAAATAATTGATTTATGACATCATCTGGTTCTTTTACTATTCATATTCAGATCTCATCTCAGTCGTGCCAGTGATATTGAAATGGTCAGGATTTATTTATAGTTATACCTTTTCTTTATTGTCCTATAAGTCCTCAAAAACAACAAAGTTTCAATCTCTAAATAACTTTGTTAACACTGCTTTCTCCAATTCCGATATTAGAAGAACCATGAGTCAAGACATACCTTTATAAATAAACTCGCCTTTCATCAAAGCATTAGATAATTCAACTTCATTATTAATGACAGTTGATTTGAAACCATGATGTAATTTATCTCTGAAATATTTATAGCCTTGCCTTTATAAATACGTTAGTCATTGTTAAATGATAAATGGTAGTTGTTCTAGGGGTACTTACGGGTACTCGCGTCCAATAAATAGCATCTTCTTGTACAATTGAATGACCCTTGGGTCCATTATGGAGAGTTTAGTTGGCAATAATTGTATGGGTACTATATTCCAATCTGTTTTTTACGAGATTAGTTTAGCCATCGCGAATACTTCTGACATGATAACGTCAACCAAAATTGTAGTATTAGATTAATAAGGAATTTATACTCTATTGGGAGATCATGAAAGAATGTTACAAATCATTACAATTCAATCGTATCCATTTGATTGATCTATCAATGTAAACTGGAAAAAAAAAACTCTATGTAAAAAATTATATTAAAACGAAATTATAAAGTTTTAAGCCTGATGAAGATAATCTATCTTGATTCAATTCAATGACAATAAATATAAACACACTAAAAACATATAAACTCACATCATGAATTAAAACTAGGAATATAGATTTTATTTCATCTATTTTTCAGCTGGTGCTCTGATTCTTAAAATGAAATTAACAACAACTGCAACTAGTAAAAAGAAACACAACATGGTTGGACCAAATCTGTCATCATATGGTCCAGAACCCCTCTTTCTAATAGCAACAGCTCTCCAATGATACGTTACTAATGCATAACACATTGTACCCATGGCGACTAATGTGAATAATCCAGCACTGATTCTACCAACTTGATCCCCGAAATTCAATAAACCAACACCTAAACCACCTAGTATCACTGTGAAATTTAGCCATGATAAGAAAGTACGTTCATTTGCAAAAAAGACTTTTGGTTCAACTCTTGTTGGTAATGATATTCTTTTACCTGGAATTCTAGAATGTTAGTATTTATATAACAAATTGGTTGTGCGTATGTGTTGCGTGTATAATTGAAACCATACCTGGAGTGGATTGCAATAAAGGAGCAGAAGACATGATGGATTCGATTGGATTTCTACTCTACCAAATGGAACAAATCAGAAATTTATCAAAATTTGAATGTTTTTTTTAAGTGCTGCTTCTCTATTCAATTTTATAAAGCACATAATTTTTGCACGTGGGTCTGGGGGCATAATAAGCCGAGGGTAATCTCACGTGACTATACTATATTACCGAGGGTAGTTTTATTATAATAGAAGCTCCCTAAAATTGTTATTTACTCGCAGTTTTGATATCAGAAGAAAATACTACAATTTTATTCACTTTCATTCAAAATACCCATTGTATAATTCTAATATTTAAATCTCAACAATATATTTTTCATTACTTGCCCCAAATTTTTCTAAATCCTTTAAACCTTGACTTATACCATTAAAACCATTATATAACTTGAAATTTTTTTGAGTTTTCAAATCCCCATTCGATAAATACTTAGTTGTCTTTTCAACTAACTCTGTTCCGTATTTCAAATCCTCATGGAATTTTTTAATTAAGACTTCTTTAATCTCAATGTTTTTTAATAATTTGGAATCTAAATCCTTTGATGGTTTTGAAACAACACCAATAAAAGTTTTTGTTTCTTCTTTAGATCTATTTAAATTCAAAAATTTAATTACATTATCACTTGTTTCTTTACTAACGACATCTATACCAATTTGTAGTCCATCATTACCGACAATTTCTTCTAATTCTTTTAATAATTCATCTACTGGTTTGAATCTATCCAAGATATGAGTAACACCCAGAGATTTCAAATGGTCATCATGTTTATTTGAAGAAACTGAAATGATTTTTTTGAATTTCAATATCTTTGCAAATTGGATAATGTAAGAACCAACACCAGTTGAACCACCCCAAATTAATAAACTCTCACGATTTGACTCTTTAATATTATCAATTTTCAATTCTTCAATAACACTGCTTGCAGTGACTAATCCCACACCAATACCACCAACTTCTTTCAATGATAAATTTTCAGGTTTTTTCCAAACTAATCTTGAATCGAAAACAGTGAATTGTTGAAATGTTGAAGTTTTCAAGTCTCTGTAAGATGTAGAAGCAATGAACACTTCATCACCTTTTTTGAAATTCTTCACCTTATCACCTGTCTTAACAATAATACCCGATGATTCACGACCTTGAATCCATGGGAATGAATATATACCAAATCTATATTTTTTACCTTTCCAATCAATAGGGTTTAACCCAATATATTTATTTTCAACTAATACTTCAAATTCACTTAATTCATCTGGTTTATTATACTGTTCATCAATTATAAATGGTTCTTCAAAAGATTTGATAACAACTGCAGTTTGGAAACTTGAATCATCAGGTTCAACTAAATGTCTTTCTGTTAAATTAACTTGTGATTCTAATCTAGATATAGTCTTATGTCTTTTATTCTTTTGCGAGTTAGAATCTGAATCTGAATCACTGCTCTGGTTATCTAATTTGTCGCTCAAATCTTCTGAATCTGTGGAACTTATACTTAATGTTCTATCATCTGTTAATTTTTTCTTAATGGTGTCATTTTTGCTATCATCTTTGATATCACTTAACTTTCTCTTTAGTATGGTTGACATTAGAATTAAGATATAGGCTTATATGTATGAATATTATATATAGGATATGAATGATGAATGAAAATTCATTTGAGAAGATGTAAGTTATTTATACATAACTCATACTGTATCGAACTGTGGTTCGCATGTTTTTTTCCTGCTACATCCAC
This sequence comes from Phaffomyces antillensis, assembly GCA_003707195.2. Classification (NCBI taxonomy): domain Eukaryota; kingdom Fungi; phylum Ascomycota; class Saccharomycetes; order Phaffomycetales; family Phaffomycetaceae; genus Phaffomyces; species Phaffomyces antillensis. Next base: position 138,410 of record PPNI02000023.1, read on the forward strand.
AATATACACACATCATTGCTTTATATTAAATCACTGGAAATTAAGCTGAAAACATACAGGAAGGTCGCATATGATTGGACTATTCTATATTCAGCTATACAAACTCCAGCAATTCCAACATCCATTCTGTTATCCGTTCCCCATCATCTTTTACCATTTCAGACGACTTTATTCACCTCTGTGGTTGTTTTTTTTAATATGGGCCACACTTTTAAGCCCACCCTCGTAATAGTAAGCGAATATTACCCGATGGAGTAAACCTAGTGAATACAAAAAGAACCCTCAAAAGATTAAAAGATAAGCTAATGCTTTATCATGTATTGTAATCAGAGCCTTAATTCATGTTCTCTAGTTCTCTCATTGCTTCCATTTCTGCTTCAAATTCGTCTTCATTGAATTCATCTTCAAAATTTGGAACTTCTTCATCTTCAATTTGATTATTTAGTGGCTTTCCAGGCTCTTGAATTCCCATATTAGGTGTTATACCCGATGAATTTAAGACCATACGAGATTTGTTAAGAGTGGTAAAATCTAAATCATCATCGAAATCGTCTTCTTCATTTTCGTCTTGGATTATTGGATTGTTATTAATGGATGAGTTGACGGTGTATAATTCTTCTTCATCATCCATGTCTGAATCTTCTGTGAATAAAGTGTTTGATTTTCTAATCTTTTTAGTAAATATTCCATTATTGGTATCATTATTGTCATTAGTGGGTTCATTATTATTACGTTCATTATCATTGCCATTGTGCTCTATCTCATCATGATTGTTATTTCCAGCATTAGTAAACATTCTTTCGTCTTTTTCTCTTATCTCATTAGCTAATAACTCACTTCTAAACACGGTAACCAATCTACTTCTTTGTCCAACTGTTTGAATCATTGATAATAAATCTTCAAAATTAGATTTAGGGAATAGATTATGGCCCCATAATTGGTAAAACTGTAGAAAATTAGTTAAGTTTTTGTATTCATCCTTATGTATCATCTTTTTCTTAAAAAATTTCCTTGAGTTTTTATTAATGTATTCTAATCCATGTTTTGAAACAATTTGTTCTTCAGTGATGAATCGACTTCCCGTTCTTCTTGTGTTGGTACCACTCTTCGTGGTAGAGTCTCCGTCAGCTAGATCTAACCCTAACAAATTATCAACACTATCACGAATCGGTTGACCATTGAGCTCATCATTATAATCATTTTCAGCGTTTTGGTTTGCATTCGAAACTTCATCGTTGAAATGCTGGTTGTATCTCTCGTCTTCCTTCACCAAGAAATCAAACTCTGGTAAATCTTTCTCATTTATAGCGACATTATCGTGACTGAATGACATTATTTTGTGGTCATTTACTAGTGCTTTTTTTTCTGTATCGAATTAAAACGCGAAATATTAAAATTTGTATTTATATATGAATAAATTTTCGTGTCTTTCGGCGTTTTGGGGATTATGTAATAAATCTCATGAAATTCGAAATTTGTGTCAAATTTGAGATAAAAATGATGCAATTTTATAATTTAGTAAAGTATTTAAATGAGTTAATTTGTTGTGGGTTCAGTATGAGCCAACTAGCAGCTATCGTAGTAATAACAGTATTAATAAACATAAGATGCCCAAATCAATTACTTTTGAAAACATCAACAATTATACCTCAGTTTCTATAAGAGAATCAATTAAAAAGGATGAGCTAAACGATTTAAATATTGAAATTGATGGAAATTCCTTCAAATTCCCAAATGATGAGCTCAATGTAAAGAGTTCAGATAGTAGTATAGGCTCATATAGGAGTTATACCTATAAGAAACCAGATCTGTGATCGTGATGAGACTCTACTAAGTATTTTGGGTCGGTTTTAAACACATTTTAGACAACATAATTTTTGGGTAATAATGATAATATTTTTGCCGTATTAAAGGTATATTAATGGATGAAATCTTAAGGTATATCAGATATAGTTAAAGTGTAGTTTTCATTCGTAAGTTTACAAAGTATTTGAAATCATATAAATCGTTAATTAACATAAATAGAAGGACATTTTTCTTAATGAGATCTGTTGTTCTGAAATCTCATCATATTGGAATGAAATGAATATATAAATAAGGAATAATAATAAAAAATGAAAGGCTATTTCCAATCCCATGAATTTTCAAGAATATTGTCTTCTAATTTGATACTGTTAAATAAGCCAACATCATTATTTTCTAATTTAACTTGAATTTCATTATTATTATTTAATGACTCAATTTTCAAGAAGTTGAATTCTATTTCATCATCATTAACTAGTTCATCCTTTATCATTGATAAACTTGGTGGAATCAATTTTCTCTCTTTTAATATCAAATGTTCATCTTCATTAGTATTACTATTATCATCAAAATATGAAATTGTTAAAAACTCATCGAGTTTCAGATTGGTGTCTTCTTCCTTGATGGAAGTTAGTGAATTAGATAATGAGTGGTTACTCGATGATAAGTTCAAAGAATGAGAATTAATTGAATTCAAAGATGATGTATTTGAAATTAATGAAGGAGTTGATGAAATTTGTGAAGAAATCTCATCATCTTCTGAGGATAAAGTTGTGTGTCTTATCAGATTCAAGTCATCATCGATTGGTGAGTTGGAATATGTTGATAATAAATCTTCTCTTTCCATTTGTAAATGATTTCTCTTTTTATTATTACAATGGGTATTAATGTCCTTTGATTTTTGAATTTGTAATTTCTTTAAGTCTGATACTAATTTAGATAACTCTAGTTTCAATTTCTTATTCTCATCTTTGATTGATTTTAGTTCAACTTCAATAAGATCTGGTTGCTTTTTCTTATATATTTTCTTTTCCTTTTTGATGTTTACTTCATTTTCAGTGTTTGCTTTTCTACCTGGTCTTGGTCTTGGTGGTAGAACCCACTGTTTGGAAGGCTTTATGGTGATAGTTTGCTCAGACATCATATGAGTGACATTAATTAGAAGATAGTTCGATTGAAGGTCGAAGTAAGTGTCAATTAAGAAAAAAAAACTGGAAATTATGCAGTTTATATGAATCCATTTTCAAAAGAATTGTCTCGGAACTTGAAGGAATTAAACTTTGGCAGCATATTGCACATGAAACTTCACTCTAAACGGATCGAAAACACACTAATAAAACACTATGATCCCCATATTTTTACAGTGTCTGGAACCACAAGTTATCACTCTTTAACCATGAATTTGAGCCATTAAAATCACGAAACTTCCCACTCATTTTCAACCGCTTTCCCACTTTTGACTCCTCGATCGACCCATGGAAATTTCGGTGTTTGGCAATTATTCCGTTTTTAGCCAATCGCAGTCCCGGATTTTGTCAGACTATAAAGTTTCCAGTGCTGGGATAAAAGGGTTCTTTAAACTACTATGAGGGATTATCATAGAATTTGAGAATCTATACATGTTATCAGATCGGTTGACACCGGAACGGAATGGGATTTAATACATGTTGAATTTACAAATTACATGAACGATACACTCATTTCAAGTTTTATATCCATTTATTCATCACACTCATTCAAATAGTTGATTTGCATTCCTTGCGACCTTCTCTCTAAATGACATCCTCTCCCCATTTCTTCTTTCCTCTCTTCTATTCAACGAATTCTCCATTTGTTCCAATCTTTCCCTTTCTTTCAAGATCCCTTCTCTAAAATCATAATCTTCATCCTTTAAAATCATTTCTAGTTCATAACTCAATTTATTCAGTTTCCCCTGTTTAAACAGATCAATGAAATGGATAGCTGTCCCCTTCTCGTCAAATGAATCACTTTTCCCGTTATATTTCCCAATTTGTTTACTTACTGCCTTCAACAAAATTTGAATGTTATTAGTTGGAAATTGTAAGAATTTAGAATAAATTTTCCAATCTTGAAGATTGATTAAGTATAATAAGTAATCTGCTTGGATCACAGGATCAACAAGATTACTCTTAACAGCACCAATTAACGACAATATGATCATTGTCTTACTTGAATCAACTTTTGGTAAAAAGACACCAGGTGTGTCATATAATAAAATTTCTGGTTCTTCATTGATTTTAATAATTGATGATGTGGTTCTAGTGACACCAGGTTGTCCACCTGTTTTGGCCACTTTTTTATATTTTTCAGGTAACCCAACTGTTCTTAATGTGTTTACTAAAGTTGATTTTCCAACATTTGGCATCCCTACAATCATTATTCTTAGTCCTAATGGTGGTGGAACAGGTCTGATGTTAAAATATATCTGTTTAGATATCTCTAACAACGTAGTTGAGTCCTTCTTAGAACGACAATCAATAAACATGAAATTTTCATTATTGGATTCATGCCATTTACTTAATAATTTAATATCTATCCTACTCAAATCTTTCTTTGAATATAGTATTATCTTCTTCTGTCTATTTAAGAATCTATCCAATAGTAAATTTCTTGACGATAATGGGGCTCTTGAATCTCTAACTTCTAACACTAGATCGATTTGTGGTGATAATGTCTTCATTTTTTGAAATGCCTTTTGATGATGTCCTTTAAAATTGGATAGCACGACGTTGTAATCAGGGAAAGTTCTTCTGGGTATAAATCTGGAGATGTCGAGCTTCATCGTTGTCTCGGTGTATCAATTTTATGGTGAGTTTATTGATTATTTCTTTAATATGTATATTTTTTTTTTCAAAATTTTTCACCTCATCGCATTGTAGCTAAATCAACAAAATGCCACTAATCTTACTTTCAGGACTTCCATCTTCAGGTAAATCCACTCGTGTTGAACAAATCAGAAAACAACTACAAGCAAAAATAGACACACTTCCTCCAAATGACCCAGGTGCTAATTTCAAGATCATAGTCCATTCAGATGAATCGTTAGGAATCTCAAAAGAAGAATATAGAGAATCTCGTACAGAAAAATCATTAAGAGGTTTACAAATCTCTGCTGTTAAGAGAGACTTATCTAGAAATAACATTGTGATATTAGACTCGCCTGCATACATCAAAGGTTTCAGGTATCAATTACATTGTGAAGCTAAATCTTTAGGAACTCCATGTTGTGTTGTTTATGTGTTAGCATCAGTTGATAAATGTCTTGAATGGAATTCAACAAGGGACTCCGATTCATGGGATTCCGAACTATTGAAGCAATTAAGTATGAGATTTGAAGAGCCAGATGCAAGCTCAAGATGGGATTCTCCATTAATCCCAATTGCATTCGATGACTTAACCATCCCATTTGAAGAAATTTGGGCAGTTATGGTTCATTCAAAACCACCAACTTCAAGTGCGGCAACTTTATTAAAACCTGCAATTAAGATCAATTATTTACAAGAATTAGATAAATCAACAAACATGGTGATCAATAAAATCATTGAAAATAATGCTTTAAATAATAATAGAATCAAAATTAAAGAAGATTTATTTTTGGAGCTAAATAATGAAGTTTCTATCGCTAAATTACAAAGAATTAGAAGAACTTTCATCACTTTGAATAAAGTGAGGAGTCTGGATGTTGACAGAATCGTTGTACTATTTGTAGAATATTTGAAAAGTAATATAGATAGGGAATAAAATATTTGTTTTTATTTACATGATTCAAATTCTTTATATATACACGAGTTATTAGCTTTATTTCTATTTAAAGTATTCACGTAGTTCCTGGTATGAATTTTCATTAGAATCAAATCTATTCAATAGTTTAGTCACTGATTCATTAATTTCATAATTTTTGGCAATTTCTAAATCTTTAAACTCATTCAATTTTTCATTAATCAACACATTAACAATTCTTTCATTATAATTATTGATCAATAATTGTAACAACAAGTTCCATGGTCTTTCATCAATGATTAATTTATCTCCATTAATGCTCAATTTGTTTAAAGACTCCCAGAATGACCAGAATTCATTTGCTTTATTTGATTTCAAGTATGTTATTAGTATAAATTCAATCATTTCATTAGTTGGTCTTTCCTTAGTACATAAGAATTCAACCATTGTTGGGAATGTACCATGGTATGGTATCTCAATATCACTAATAGTTTTGTATAAATGCTGCTGCGTTAATAATCTTAATATGTTTAATTTGATTTCATTATCATTCAAGATCTCATTATTATTGACTTGGATAACTTTTAGAATTTTGAAAAATTGATAAAATTTGACTAACGTCGTTTCATTTAATTGATTCTCATTCAGTAATTCAGATTTAGATAGTGATGAGTTTAAATCTTTAATATATTGTAGAAATTGAGATCTTGTGATTGGTACACCTGACATGTTTTGACATTTTAGACTATTTGACATTCTTCTAAATTTGAAAGTTTCATCATCAAGAAATTGAAAGAATGATAATAAATCATAGCGTAATTCCCAATGTCTTAAGGTTGGTTCAAATGGGAAGATTTCTGATAAAAATTTGTTTAGTTGTCGTAATTTCTTTGGTGTAATTTCATCTTTTGAAGATTTCTTGATCTTGTTTAATATTTCAATCATTAATGATTCTGAAACTTCATTATTTGCTTTTATGTCATTGATTTGTAATTTATTCATTGAGAAATCATCAACTGAGATCTTCTTCTTCATTAATTCCTCAACTGATATCTTATTATCTACTGAATAATGTCTCTTTAGACCTTTGAAAATAGAATCATTTTCTCCATCAACATCAAATATTTCTCTTCCATTACCTTCAATATTACTATATACTCTTGGTTTATATAACTCTTTATCATTTGGTTCACACCACAAATATTCTAAATTCAATAGTTGTCTTCTTTCTTCAGTCATCAAATGAATGAAAATATTATCAGTTTTACAATCAATCATAATCCAACTATTAAGACCAACTCCAAATAATTCTAAACTTGGATCCTTTTTGTTCATCATTCTTTTCTTCATACGACGTCTAAAACGAGCCATACTGTTGGGTTTCAATAAACCTTCAACATAAGGGTTTACGCCATGTTCTGTTTTAAAATATGATATTAAATCTTGTGCCGCATTTTGTAAATGTTTTTCAGATTTACCTTGAGCTATAATCATTATATCACCTAAAGATGAAATAGGTATTTCTTCGCTATCATCTAAATTTCTAATATCAAACACTTTGAATTTATTCAAACCTAATTTATTGATCATAAATTGAATAATTGGTTGAGTATTAGATGGACAAGTTATTGGAATTTCTGGCATTTCTGCCTTAAATACAGGTTTATCTAATTTAGAAGACTCTTCATCTCGAAGGTACCATGGTACAGATTCGGACACTATCTGTGATTCTTGTTTAGTTATTACTTTTGTCTCTTCTGTTGCTAATGTAGTTTGATCAATAGTTTTAATGTTCTTCACCTCATTTTTCAAGTCAGTGAATTGGAAATTATGAGATGAAAATGATCGTATTAAGTGATTTTGTGTTATGAATCTTTTGATGTTTTGGTTTCTGGTTAGATTTCTAGAGAAAGTTCCCAGCATTATGCAAGATAATCTTTGAAATAAACAGTAATATTAAGCTGTATTTAAAAGCTCATCTCTTCTTGATCTGAGAAAGTCTCTCGACCTTTTTTTTCGGAACTTTTTTCCCGAGCTCCAAACCTTTCCCGATCTGGATGAAACGCGCGTAGCTCATCACGAAAAACTCCATATAAATTTTTAGCGTGTTTTTTTTTTTGATATGCAATCAATCCATTTATTACCAGATTATATTCACCATTTTAGCTACATGGACGCTTTGAAACTAGAATTAAAGCAATGGGAACATTCGTTCGTTGAAAAAAATGGAAGAAATCCTACAAAACTGGACATCAGGTCAAATGCTGAAATTTCGTTAAAATATAAACAATACAGAAATAAATCCAAACAAGTATTTTCGACTCCAATAAAACAAAAAGCATCATCTTCCCATCATCACCATAATAATCAATTACAAACACCACAGAAGACATCACCTAATCTTCCATCGTCCTCACCAATCAAAAAAATTAATGCAATTGGCCCAACTCCACAATTAAACGGTAGAGTGTTGAGTATTTTTGATATGGCAAGCCCATATGACTCTGATGTTGATGAGGATATTGATAATTATGATATGGACCTGAATAGCACGCCTTCTAAGAGATTGGATTTTACTAGAATTATGGAAAATTACGGAGAAGAGGAGATCCATCTACCCATTGATGCACCTAAAGATCAAGAAGAAGATTTGAGAGATCTAATCATACAAGTTCCTAGTAGTCAGTCCATTTTCAAAACTCCACAAACGAATAGAGTATTAGATTTCATTGCTGATACACCATCATATCTGAAAACTTCATCACATACTAATCCAATCATAAGTTGTTCTCCATCTCCGTTAGCTTCACAAAGAATGAAGAAAGGTTTAACTAAAATCATTGAAGAATTGAGAGACATCAAAAATGAATTGAAATATGGTGATTTTGATGAAGGTGAGATAGTACCGATAATAGAAGAATCAGAACAAGAGGATGATAATAATAATAATAATAATAATAATATTGAAACAATTAATGCCAATGGTACAACTAAGATATGGAAGAAGAGTAAAACTCAAAAGAGACAAACACGTCGTGTTAAAATGAAGGCAAGAAAGTATAAGGAAATTGATGAAATGAAAAATGAAAATGTTCATAAAGTTATTCTAGATTTAGAAAATGCTAAAAATCAATCTTATAATATAACTGATTCTGGAAGTGATTCTGATATCGATCCAGAAGATGATGTATATGTCAAAAGAGGTCCATTAGAAGAAATAGATCCAAACAAACTGAAAGAAAGAAAGAATTTCGTCAAATTGAAAATCAATAAGAAGAAGAAATTATTTGGTAAAAGAAGTAAATGGTGAATGAATATACTCTTCTTATACAATTTATTTATTTAATGATCATTATTTTTCAGTTAGCAGTTAACAATTGTAACATCCCTTCAATTTTTTGAGCTTCTTTGGCTTTTTCAACTTCTTGATTAATTTTCTTTCTCAAATTAAACGTTAAAGTTTCTAAGACTGGTGATTTTTCAATCAAATTACCATAAAGTTCTAACACAACAGCAATCCAATCGCTAACAATTTCAACGGTTTTAACATCTTCAATCACTCTAATTGACCAAGTTAATATTGGTTCTAATGAAGTTTCATCTCTACCTAATAGTGAAGCTCTAACTTTACCTCTTTTCTTCAATTCTTCTAAAATTGAAATAGTTATTTCTTTGGCTTGCCCATTTATGAAAGCACAATCTAATGCTTCATTCCATTTAAACGCATTCAAACATTTTTCATACTGACGAGTCTTTCTATATTTCTGTTGATCGGACACGATTCTGTGCTCTTCTTCACCTTGATAATCACGACCTCTCATCATTCTTTTGAAATTCAAAGTTCTTTCCTCTTTAACACCTTGTTTTACTTTTGGTTCTGTCTTTTTAGTTTTAATTGCAACTAACCCACTAACTAAACCTGCCACGAAATGTTTTGAATCTGGTGAAACACCACAACTTAACACACCACCTCCAAATTTCCATCCAAATTTGACATCCCATGAAACTGGGTCAATTACTTTAACATGACCATCTAAAGAACCTGCTAAAATACCTCTTTCCCCTGCATTTGATAAGCAAGTAACAGTTTTTTGGAAACATGGTAATTCATTAACTAATTTACCTGCTGAGATATCCCAAACTTTTAGTGTTGGTCCACCTGCAGTAACCATACTTGTTGGTGATAATGGTAATATATCTTCAATTGGAGAATCTTGATTAAATTTAGCCATTGGAGAGTTACCAACTCTTGAATCAAAAATTCTAACAAAACCATCATAACAACCCGTTGTGATTAAATTGGAGCCAGGAATGAAGTTAGCAGTACGAATATAATCTTCGTGATCATCAAATGATATTATTGGTGAGTCAGCTTTAGCAATATCATATAATCTTGCAATTCTATCATCAGATGCAGTTAATAAATTAGTTGGAATAGTTGGATGGAATTTTGTGACATGAGTAGGATGAGAAGATGGATTTATAGTGACTAACAATGTTCTTGGTTGATAAGCATCAAATATTTGAACTAAACCGGACGCATCACCAGCAACTACTAATTTACCATCAAATCTAAATTCACCACTGTAAACGGTATCTTTGAATCTTGAAAACGTCTTCACAACTTCCCTGGTCTTAGATGAAAACACTTGAATTCTTGTACTACTTGTGATGGCAAAATCATGCGGTGATATTGGATTAAATGCAATGTGTGAAACTGCATTATGTTCTTTAACTAATTGGGTATTAGCATAACTTCTCCAGTATCTTTGTTCTGGGGTCGTTTGAGCCGGAAGAACTGGGTTTTTGACAATGTTTAGCGTTGACCTAGCAGAAGACATCGGGAATTATGGATCTGGTCTGATTATTGATGTGAAAAAATCAAAATGAATTCTTTAATTAAGTCTCATTAATTTTTCAGCTTTTGTTTTAAAAAATTTGAAATCTCATCTCAGTAAAAGTGCTCAAAACCTTTCCATACTCGGCCGGACAAAAATAAACAAATAATTATCGAAAATTCAAAACTTGAAATTTACTCATCTCAAAATTCAATAAATTCCAAATCATGCCTTCAATCACTAAAGAATTGACAATTGCAGCACAGCCAGCAACCCAGCGTGCTCAATCTGTGCATCTCTCCTACGACAAACGTACTGATCGTATCGTTTACCCATCTGGTAAATCCATCTTTATAAGATCTTTACAAGATCCTTCGAAATCTGTCCAATTCACTGGTCATAATGCAGTTACTACCGTTGCTAAATTCTCACCATCTGGATTCTATGTTGCCTCAGGTGATGAAACTGGTTTAGTTAAAATCTGGGATGTTGTAAATGAAGATGAATTGTTGGTTAAAGGTGACTATCAAATCATTAATGGTAGAATTAATGATATTTCATGGGATTCTGAATCAAAACGTTTAATTGTCGTTGGTGATGGTAAAGAAAGATTTGGACATGCCATCAGTTGGGATACGGGTAATAGTGCTGGTGAGATTGCAGGTCATAGTTCTCAAATCAATGCAGTCGCCATTAGAAGTGTTAGACCATTTAGAGCAGCTACTGTCTCGAATGATTCTGCTTTAGTGTTCTTACATGGCCCTCCTTTTAAATTCACTAATAGTGTTAGAGGTATTCATACCAATTTCATCAAAGATGTTCAATTTAGTCCAAATGGTGATCACTTGATAAGTGTTGGGAGTGATAAAAAAATTGTTGTTTATGATGGTAGAACAGGCGAGTTTGTTAAGAAATTAGAGAATGCCCATGATGGTGGTATATTTGCTTTAAGTTTCATTGATGATGAAAAATTTGTGACTTCAAGTTCAGATTACTCAATTAAGTTATGGAACGTTGAAGGTTTAACAGAGATCAAGACTTGGAAATTTGAACCAAAATTAGAAAATCAACAATTGGGTGTTATTTCAGCTGGAGATTATATCATCTCTTTATCATATTCAGGTGATTTGAACTTCTTGACCTTAGATAAAGATGAGCCAGCTAAAATTGTTACAGGACATCAAAAATCAATCACTTCTTCACTTATTCAAAATGGTAAATTATACACCGGTAGTTATGATGGTAGTGTCTTAGAATGGGATTTAAAAACTTTCGAATCGACAAAACAAAATGGGCATGATAATTTAATTGTTGGATTAGTCTCAAATAGCGATGAAATTTATTCAATTGGGTGGGATGATAAATTGAAAAAATTAAATGATGTTAATTTTGAATTGAAATTATCACAACAACCAAAAGCAGTTTCATCAAATGGTCAATTAATTTCAATCATCACTGAAGAATCTTTGATTTCAATAAAAAATGATTCTCAGTTCTATGAAATAAAATTGAATAAAGCACCATCAACAATAGGTTCATCTTCCAAGTATATTATTATTGGTTTTCAGGACAATTCAATCGGTGTTTATAACTCATCTACTGGGAAATTTGAATTTGATCTACCTTCATTAAGATCAAATCCAAGCTATATCTCATTCTCTCCAAATGAAGAATTTGTTGCAATTGGTGATGTTAGTGGTAAGATAAATTTATATGAGATTGCTACCAAATCAATCAAGACTTCAAGATGGGCGTTTCACACTTCTAAAATTACTAGTATTTCATGGAATAAAGACAATAATTACGTTGCTACTGGTTCTTTAGACACTAATATTATCATATATCAAGTTGTTAATCCAATTAAAAATATCAAGCTATTAAATGCCCATAAAGAAGGTATTAACACTGTTGATTGGATTAATGAGAGTGAAATTAGCACTGGTGGTAATGATTCTACAATCAAGAAATGGAAAATTGAATTCTAATAATAATGATGATATTTCATTATTAATCTAATGATATACAATGGTTTTAACGTTTACGCTCTTTTTTAAATTGATAAGATTTTCTACCTTTTGTGTCCAGTATCTTTCTTTTACTTCCGTTCTTCATACCTTCTCTTTCATTATTCATTCTTTCATCAACTTCTTGTAATTCTTTATTCTTTTTGATAACTCTTTGCAGATGTTGGAAACTCTTTAATCTTGAAGTATCTAATTTCTCTTTATTATTTGATCTTGTTTCTTCTAACTCTTTGACAATTTCTTGTTTTGTACTTAGTTGTGATGTTCTTAATCTATTTTCCTTATTTAAAAGTAAATTCTCATCTGTTCCAAAATGTTTAACTGCATTAAATTCCATTTTATCCTTAACACTATCAACAAACACAGTATGATTACCTGTACTCTTAAAAGTGATGGATTTCTCTAATCTTTCTAATTTTTTCATCTCTTCATTTCTTAATGTCTTGATATAGGTACTATCTTGAGTCTTTAATAATCTAATTTGATCTCTAGATAACACTTCTTCGTCTCTTTCAGTAATTATTATACCTTTGTCATCCGTTTTTCTTTTGGTCATAGCATGGTAAAACTCATCTGGATTACGTGCTTGAGCTTTTTGTTTGAGTATCTTAAGAGCAGCTTCTTTGCGATGGAAATCTTTAGCTCTTAATTGATAATCTTTCTTCTTTTCTAAAAGACCAAATTTTCCTCTTTCGGTAGGTTGGGCACGCTCACGATGCTGTTTCTTTTGGACGTTATGCACTAGTCTCATTTTTGTTTGTGAATATTAAGATTTGCTGATAATACTTTTACTTTATGATTGTTTTATCATTAAATAAATTTTTTTTTAGAGCTCATCGCAACAGAAAAAAATGCCGGTGCTCAAAATCAGAACTTCTTTTCACATGAAAGTCACGTGAGCTTATCAAAAGTCTTGAATTAAATTTTAACATTTAAAATTGTTGATGGGTAAGATTTTGATGGAAATTATAGAGATTGAGATGGACATCTGGCATGAGAGTCACGGACCAGACTCCGGAATCAGTGAAAATATGTACATCGCACTGACACTCGCATTATTAGCACATAAAAACATCATAATTAAAAGTGATTCCTGGGACAGATCCATTTACGAATTGATATGGATCTTGAAACGTTGCTGGTCAATCAATGATTTTGAAGTAGTAAGGTTTAAAACAGGGATGAGCACTGATGAGTTTGAAGACATGATACCTAAAGATAAGTATCAGGTTTTATTACTCGTTGGATTAGATTTATTAGATGATGTGTGTTTGGGTGTGTTAAGAGACTGGTTAAAATTCAATGATGAGATAGTCATAGGATTTGTTGGTTTAGATACGGGGAAATACACGAGGAATAACTCACAAAATACACTTCCATGTCTAGTTTTGAAACAATTCTGGATTTCACAAAATCATAGAGTTGATTCCAAACTTCAAAATGATAATAATTTTGATCATTTAATAATTGATGAAGATGAAGAGGAATATAATAAACTCAAATTGATCTCTCTTTCAAATCAAATTAATTCAATTCAAATGATGCCTGAAATTCATCGTTATATATATGACATCATCATCCACTTAAGAACGCATAGATTAGTATTAAAGGGTGTACCCACTACATTAATAACAGAGATTCAAATCCTAGCTAAGACAATGTGTGTCTTATTTGATAAAAAATTCGTCATTCCAACAATAGTGAAATTGGCAGTAAGGAAATTAATACCACTACATTTGATTCTGATCAATCCTGAACAAGAACCTACTCTGATTTATGGATCTGATATTGATCTAGTTAAAGAATTGTTGAAGAGAGTCAACTCTGATATCATAGTGGAAAACGTCTTAAGAAGTGTGAGTGTTCCATTATAAGACTAAGTTACTTTTCTAAACACAAATCTTTCAGTTTTCAAGTAAAAATCAGTGTAAATCTTTATTAAAGTGTTACCTCTATATTCATGATTATCCTTTGACACAATGACTTGTGGACATGGAATTTCTAATATTAATACCAATCGCAAATTTTTTATCACTTTTCAATTTCCAGTTCTTCTAAATTGGATACTCATCCATATCAATATCATGATAACTATTTATTTAACTAATGATAAAGTTGCAATTTGCTATATTCATAATTTTATGCTTACCACCAACCAAACAACCAATAATTATCTTTATCAAAAATTTTGAGAACTCGTCAAATATCTTTTTTAGAGTTTTCAGTTACAGCTCGAATCTCTCTTCCTTAGAGATGACTCAATGAAACAAAAATGCCTTCGACTGTGTAGAATTTTGAGTGACAGTCTGAAAACACAACATGCCGATTCCTCCGAATATAAGTCATCAGTGACTGGATAAAATATTTAAGCTCTTTATTGTATTTCTCACTTGAGTATGTTTCATCAGATTCATGTAATGTATTTCGTCTACCATCTTTATCAACTGGGGATAAAGCTGTAATTTTACCATTCGGATTGATCAGATGCCATGGCTCTTTCTGTGCTAATTTTTCCAACAGTTTAATGTAGAGGGAGCAATATTTTTTGTCGTCTTGAAAAGACTATTGACTAAAATCTCACGTACGGAGCAATGATACTCAATTTTGAATGTATTTTATCATCTAAGTCAAGGTTTGTACTTGTAGAATTCACTATTGTTCTTTTAACTAGTTATTTGATCGATTTAGCTCTAATATTTGAGAAGTTAATCAATAATTATAAGTCGACTATTTTCTTTTCAGTGATATGATTTTACTTATCTTATGCCACTAGTAAAGGATTTGCAGCAGTTCGTTGGTGATCAGTATAAATTCAGCTAAAGAAATGATACATTTTAAGTTTTAACTTGAAAATTAACGAAGTTAAATTCTAATCTCCAGTAATGAAGTAATGTTGGAATATATATTGAGATGTCTTAAATACAGGAGAGTCAACACTAATTGAAATCATATATTATTACAGTATATTTTATATGTAATACTTCCAGAATACACATGTGTAAATGTATAGTTTCTTTAAATTTCTGTCTTACAATTGTAACACTTCCTATATTTAACATTCAATTGTGTATTTATAAATTATATTGTATTGATTTATTTGGCACCATTAGTTTTTTCTTCTTCTAATGTCAAAGATTTTTGAGGAGATGGATTTAAGATAAATTCAGCATCTATCAATTCAACTTCTGGATTCAAAGTTAAACCAAAACCTGGTTTATCTAAAACACTAACATCTAAGTAGCCCTTGTATGGAATTGGCTCATCAATGAACAAACCACCAAAGACAGGTAAAACAGCAGTTGAATCTGGGGAGTTTGCTAAGTATTCTTGGAATGGAGTATTTTGTTGAGAAACAACAAAATGGTAAGAGTATGGACCAGAAGCATGAGGAACAACAGGGATATCATAAGCGGCGGCTTGAGCAGCAACTTTTAAGATTTCAGTCATACCACCAACCCACATGACATCAGGTTGCAAAATATCAACATTTCTACCTTCAATTAATTTTCTGAAACCATATTTAGTGTATTCATGTTCACCGGTAGTGAATTTGACATCAGGATGAGCTCTTTTCAATAATGCAAAACCATCAAAGTCATCTGGATGTAAAACTTCTTCCCACCAGTTCAAATTCAAATGTTTAGTAGCAGTGACTAAATCAATTGTATATGGAACTGTTAATGACATATAACAATCAACCATGATTGGGAAATCAGGACCAACGTTTTCTCTATGTTTGGTTAAAAATTCAACATTCTTTTTTAAACCGACATGACCTTCATCTGGACCAAATGGTAAAGCAACCTTACCACCCCAGAAACCCATTTCTTTAGCAGCATCTGGTCTTGAACCGGTACAGTAGAAGTTTAATCTTTCTCTTGTGGCACCACCAATCAATTTGTAGACTGGTTCATTTCTGATCTTACCTAATAAATCCCAAATGGCTAAATCAACAACACTGATAACAGCAATAGTAACACCTTTTCTACCGTAAAACATTGAAGCTCTGAATAATTTATCCCAAATGACATTATAATCTCTTGGATCTTCACCTTCTAAGAATCTATTGAAATGATTTTTAACAATCCAACAAGCAATTGGACCACCAAAACCAGTAGCGAAACCTTTAGTACCATCAGTTGCTTCGATTTCAACACAGAATGAACCTAAGACATTGATACCCCATGATGTTCTTGATTTTCTGTATTCTGGATATTTAGACATTGGATTTGAAATATCGGAATCGACTAACCAATGACCTTTTGCAACATCGTGGTAATCACCACCGATACCTTTACCACTTAATAAATAAGTTCTAACTTTCTTAATCTTTGGAAACTCGTTAACTGACATAATGAATATTTATGTTTGATAAAGTTGTTAAGAATGGAAGAAACATTGTGAGGAAATTTTTCAGTTTAAATACTTTTCGTCGAGGTCAATTATTTCCCCAGATTTGTTTGACATTTAATGATACTCCGGAGGATTAATTGGCCATGAAGCTGAAAATTTTCGGAGTATTGATGTGTTGAATTGTGTACAGTCACTCTCGTTGTAAAGAATTTATAGGCTCATGGGAAGAGAGATGAGGTATAGGAATATTGTCATGCAAAGGGTTTGGCTAAAAATTACCACCGACCAGCTCTTTGCTAAACCTATCTGATGAGTTTTGGGTATTTCGTGTATGTGTGGGGTAATGCCATTTTAGAGAAAAAATTATCTATAAAATAATCGGCAAGCTGAGTTACGGTTGCCCAGCTACCAGTAAGTGGTGAGTCTCACTAGGGTTCAGTTCCACTCGTGAATCGTAATTAATTAATTGTTGATAAATCCGTCTCTTATCTATTCAAGCTTTGCTTCTTTGAATGTGTAGAATGTCCTGCATTTTTCAATGATGTTTTTGGCGAAGGGCTCAAACTTGATTTAAAAAGTTGATCATCAACAATGCAGGAACAATTCTACTTCTTATTTATGAGTGATAATCACACAAATTATACGTATATTCATATGGTCCTTCTTTCGTATGATGAATGTATATTTATGATACCTTACTATATTTTAGATAAAAAAAAAGAAAATAGACTCTCTGTTTCCAATACTAAAGATAACATCCGTACACCAATAGTCACTAACTGATTGTCAAATCTGGGTGCGTTTCTCTATTATTATTATCGTTGATTTTTTCACTCCCAGCCCGTTCAGCTCATCATATAGTTATTTTTATATAGGCCATCCAGATTCATAGGGTAGAAACGCAGTTTATCATGAGTAGGGGATCATCGCTAACCAGCTTTCGTACTCCCTGTCTCATATTATGTCCAAACAAGATGCTAATTTAGTATCAATACCTCTGGATCTCATATCCTTACACACAACAACTCCTTTGATGTTTTATTTGTCATGGTGGCATATAGACCTGGCTCTTCTATCAAGTTTGTTAGATTATTTGAATGTGCTGTTGCTTTATTGGTCCTCTGAGTGGTAGTAGGTTTCTCTGTTCAATTAGCTTATATTCCATCAGTTAACTTAAGAGAATTATTTAGAGGTTTTGCTCCATCATCTTCCATATTAAAAGGTGATAATCTAGTTTAATTCTGTGGGTATTCTTGGTGCCACGGTCATGACACATTCTTTATTTTAGGATCTGGTTTAGTTCAACCAAGATTAAGAGAATATGATATGGATAATAAATATTTTAAAATTGCACACAATGAAGACAAAGAAGAGACCTATTATAGTTACAAACCAACTAAAGCTATCAGGTATTCTATGAAGTATTCAATCAAGGAGCTAGCTATGTATTTATTTACATTTGCATTGTTTAGTAATTCTGGATTTTGATAGTCTCTGGTGCTCCATTATTTGGAACTCCAGGTGCCCAAGATGCTGACTCATTTAGTATCCATGATTTATTATTTTCTCAAGTGGCTGCTATCGCAGGTACGGTCTTTATAGCTTTATTGTTCTCAGGTGCTTCTGCTGGGATTGTTTGTAGCATTGCTGGACAAATTGTATCTGAGGGCCATTTGAAATGAAATATAAAGCCATGGAAAGAAGAATTGTGATGGGATTAATTTTGATCATTCCTTGTTTAGTTGTGAGTTTAGCTGTTGGTAGATCCTGTATTTCCCAAACTTTAACTATAAGTTATATTGTCTGTGTTATTACCATTTTTGACAGCACCTTTGATTTATTTTACATCTAGGAAGAAATACATGAAAGTTCCTAAAAATATTCATTTTAACGGTGAATTTGAAAACAATATGTTCAATAATATTATTCTCACTATTCGAGTTTTCGCAATTTTGGTTTGGCTATTTATTTCAGCATTAAATTTCTATATGTTGGCTAAACTATAACTTATTCTCTACATTTATTTCCATCGCATTATATATTTCCACCTTTTGGTTTATCATTCTTATGTATACAGATTTGATATTCAAACATTTTTTCCACCGTAAGTTTATAAACCTAAATTTTTTTCATCAAACTCGATAAAAACATCATTCCAATTAGGTATGATTTTTTCCCAATTTTTAAAATATTTATCAATCTCAACATGTTTATTATCATCATTCAATAATTGATGATTTGTTTCTTCAGAGCTTGACAAATCTGTATCTATCAATTCCATAGGTGGAGGTGGTGGTGTGAATTTTGAAGCTAAAATATCATGTAGGTCTAACTTCTTATACCTTTGTGGTTCATTCACACTTATTCTTTCTTGAACATCTGATTCTCCAAAATCATTTAGTAAATTCTTGAAATTATCTGAGTTTATATTCAAATTTGAGCAGTTTGATGTTACTGAGAGATAATCTTTTAACTGTTGACATATTTTAAACCAAGTCTGAATTAAAGGATCGTTTCTGGAATTATTTGATAGAATTTCCATGTTTTTAAGGCCAATGGTAAAAAGTTCTTCATCATTTAAGATGGGTGATATTGATAAACATGTAACACAGTTAGTGAATATTTGAAAAAAGGTAAATGGTGAATATATAAAACAATTCATTTCGATTAATTTTGAGTTTAATTTGATTGATTCTTTTAATTTGATTTTCAGCTTTTCAGTGAATTTAATATGATTTTCTCGTGAGATTGATGAATTATAGTAAAAATACTCTCTTGTCAAGAAGATTTCACACAAGTTTAATAACTGGTGTAAATATCCAAAATTTAGATTTCCTTTTGATAATTCAACGTCAATGTTCTTCAACTGTAAACTTCTCGGTAATTTCTCCCTCAGAAGCTCTAAATCTGAATAAATCTTATTATAGATCGATTTAGGATCCATTGGGTTTAATTCTGAATTTTTGGCTCCAATATCACCAACCCATTTGGCAACTTTTGACCATAATTCAAATGAGATTATAGTGAAGCTTAAACTTGTCAGTTCTCCGAAATGCTTAAAACAATCTATATAAGAAGGAAACTCAATATCAATTCCCTTTTGATAATTTTCTTCAGGACATGGTAATGGAATTTCAATATCTTCAATTTTTATTGCATGATTTCTACTCCGACCTGACGAATTACAACGATCCATCATATAAACTGCCCACATCGTACGTCTTTTAGATTCTTTCCCAATGAATGATTCGCCTTGATAACAAACACCTTTTGGTGAACATAGTCCTAACATTGAACCCATTCTTGCGGCAATCCCGATATATAGATAAGATCTGGCGTAATTACCTTCAGACCATTCATGTGAAGATAAAAGAGTTAATGATTGAATTCTTTGAACTGATGGGGTATCAAACACATCTTTCAATAATAATCTTGAGTAATATGCAAAATATCTTGCTGCATTATTTGATGATTGTGATGTAGTTTTTTTCATTAAATGGAAATCAGGTATATACTGTTGAGGGTCCAATTTTTGATTAAATGTTCCATAAATTTGTGATAGTTTTTCATTGTGTCTAGCAACTAATGCTAATATTGCTAATAATGTACATGGTGTGAATTGCGGGACGTTTGTTGGATCATCATAATTGAAAAACTCTTTTTCAAACATTGATGAATTAATCCAATCAATGTATGATTTCTTATGAATGAAACCAAATGTTGAATGATACTCATTATTCAAAAATTCTTTGGTAGCTTCAACCAAAAATTTCTTATCTGGTAATATAATTGAATCTAAAATATGAGGCTTTTTACGATGTTGACGATTTAGATTATGGATTGTATTAGCAAAATAATCACCCTCATCTGAGATCTTGGATACATCAACAGGAGCTCTTGCTCTTTTCTTCAATTGGGATCTCTTAGGTGTGTATTGACAATCAATGTTTGATTGTGCACAACGCTGACATTTGGGTCTGGGTGTAGTGGTTGATAACTCTAGAACTGGATTTGTTTCTCCTTCGAAGGCAATACAGCGTAACTTTGACTTCCGGCATGCGTCACAAGCAAGGAAACTACGCACCTTCTTGTTAGCAGCAGATTTATCCATTTTAAATTCTAATTATTGAATTGTTGTTAGTTGAAGTTACAGTAAACAAACATGGTACATGTAATTTCCCGGTTCATAACTTCCCGAAAATTTTCTCCCTATCACTTAGGCCCGGTTTTCCGAATTTTTGATCGGCCGAGCCAACCCACTAGCTTTTGAAAAAAGTTCCGAAAGCAACATGGTCGCGAAAATTGCCAAATCTGGGCTATCCTCTAAATTCTAGGCATAAACTGGATGCGTATTCTATATCTTTTAACAATTAGACGCTGAGCCTTCGCTTAGAAAAGGAAATTTATTTCTGATTTATTATTAAGTATAATAAATCAAATAAATTAATCAGTTGGAATATGAATTATTAGTATCATGTTTAAAACATTTAAAGAATTTACTGTAAAATCTTTAAGTGTAGAATCTAGAATACCCAAGAGCTATATCAGAGACTCGAGAGTATAGTTATGTTACAGTAGAGAATAGATAAATAAAAATAATAACACAAAACAAAATGAGCTAGATAAATAAATATTATAAATATATACTAACACAAAACAAAATGAACTAAAGACTATTGAAAAGATTTCTCAATCCACTTATGTGGTCACGAATTTGCTTTATAAAAACATTTTCAAGGACAGTGATTTTTGAACTATCTTCATTAACTGAAATATTAATAGACAGATTTATCAACTCTTACCACAGCATTATTTAAATTAGGCAACCTGAAGATAGGAACGTACAACTGCCCATGGCTGAAGACTGACGGATCCAGATGGGTTCCAATATTTCCAGTAAATGGTTGTCCTTGGGACTAGTTGATAGTCATAGGAAAACAAACTCTGGCTGGAAACTGGGTTTTGGTAAAAGCATATGGCAGCTTTTAGTCACCACCTTGTTTAATAGCAATTTTTGGCAGAAACTCATAACGTGGATTGACAGATGATCCAGTTAAGACTCTGCACTTCAAACTGTTTTCATTTACTGAGTTACTAAAATGACAATCAACCTCAAAGCATTAACTAAACCATCAGCATTACTGGTTGAAATAACTGGGATTTCAGGTTTCAAATAAAGAATATAAGGTGGAGTCTGAATATTGGCTTTCTGTATGTTTAATTTCATCTGTATCAAAATCGATTGATCTGTCAGAAGATAAACAGTAATTAGCAGGAGTTTCGTTAAATGAATCCACATTTTTATTAGTTGGAGCTAAAACACAACTGTCTTGAAACAAATAAAATGAAAAATTAGAAGCTAATTGATTCCCAATTGAAGAATTCAGGATTAAATCAGCGGCTATCTTGAGATCTTGTTTCTTGTAAACTTTTTTAATTAAATTTTCATTGTTATTATCAACGTAATCATCGATGAAATCTATTGAAGTAGCACCAATACCAACCAATTCTATATCTTTGAATTATATCCTTAACTTAATCGTCAATTATATTATCCCAGACTCAAATTTTAATCACATATTTGTAATGGCTACCAAAAGTTCCCATAAAGGTGTCCCAGAAGGAAAATTTAAAGTTGAGGAGATGATAAAAGAAGATTATAATAAAAATTTGGATATCCTAAGAGAATGTCTTTGGTTGTAAAGTTTTAAAATAAACAATTTAAGAGAAAAAAAAAGCAGTGTTAAGATAACAATCAGAACTACATTCATAGGTGTCATGAAGCATTTTTTTTACTTGGTTTCTGACTGATTTCAAAACTAAAGAGACATCAAAGCATGTTAGGCGAAATTAGTTGAAACATATGTACGGGAATTTCAAAGACAGGATTGCTGTGGATTTGTTACAAGAGATATTTGAAGAAGAACAATTGAAAGAAAAATTGAGTGATATGGAAGAAAACTTTCAAGATAAACTGGTGTTTCTATTGACAGAACAACAATCAAATGCTATAAGTTTTTCAGCGAGAAAGCTCCCAGAGGAAGAAGAACAATTGGTTTAATAGATATGTGTTTTTTTTCATTATCCTAACAATGAAGACGAGGAGTTAGCATTACTGATGGTGGTAATATACAACTCCAGGTCACTTAATTCATGATTTAACTTACAGTGGAAGATAATATCTGTAAACAACTTAAAAACTGCACTGATGATAGACTATATAAATCAATAATTAGAATGAATAGAACAGAATTCATGTCTTTTCATGAAAAATTTCTTATAAAGTATGGATTTAAAAGTGTCTCTAGAAAACAGCTAGAAGAAAAAGCTATTGCCAGTTTAATCAATGATGTTGTAACTATTAGATGAACAAGCTGGGCTAATATTATCTATGCTATATATCACATGGATTTAGCTTAGAACACTTCACCTCTTCCTCCATAGCCGAGCATCAACTCTTCACGTCAGACTTCATAATGTAATCTCACATCTAAATAACTTATTTTATGATAATTTATCATTAAATTCACCTATTAAATTAAAATACACTGAACCCAAATTGAATTACTGAGAAGGTAGGATATAATCATGTGATGGCGTCATCCACCTAAAGTTAGAGAAAATATTTATTCTTATTAGATCTGGGAGTTCAGTTAGGGTCCATGATTCGAAGCTGTTAGATCAATCATTACAAGAGTTAGTGGATAGATGTAAGATGAAACTAAATTATTCTAGTTTGATCGAAATAGAATTACCATGGTCTCCTCCCGAATAAGGTCAATCCTACGTTCTGAAATTTTCTAGGGCTGAATAGGGGGGCCCTTTAGCTTTTTTGTACTAAAATTCAGACAAGTAGAAGAAAAAATTCAAACTTTCGAGATGATGCTAGCACCTACAATGTTCATGTAATTTTATAGAATAAACGTCCAGATAGATATAAAGTCGTGAAAATAGGAATCAACTTCAAGAAGGAGAACAAAGAACCGAATCATTATTTAAAATAAGTAGTAGATTCGATAGTTGTGTAAAGAGTTGCATTTTGATAATCTGTATTGTTAACATATGAAGTGATATATTCAGTAGTCTGTTCAATAGCAGTTGAGGTTATAACCGTGTAGAAATCACCTGCAGGATCAGTTAATGTAAATGTTAGTGTTAATGGAATTTGGGTAACGCCTGAATCTGCACTACATTCAGTTTCAGTAACTGTCTGTGTTTCAGTAACTGTAACTGTTGGTATAGTAGCAACTGAAGATTCGGCAGCAGTATTACTACCAGCAATTCCATCTACAACGTATTTGTTAAGGACGTTCCCGTATGCATCAGTGGTGTAAGCAGTGGTGTGCCCTTCAGTTGTTGTTAAAACAGTAATAGAATCATCAGGTAAAGTTATGGTAGTCAAAATAGTTGATGTGATAGTAGAATCTTCTTTTGTAGTGGCAGCAGAATTTTCAGTAGCTGTAGTCTCAACAGGGGCAGTAACATCAACTGTGGTACTTGGAGAAGCATCAGTATTAATCACAACGGTCGTGTAATAAGTAATGGTGCTTGTAGTGAAGATAGTGGTGGCAACACCATTGGCATCAACAGTTGGAACATAAGTCTCAACTTCAGTAACAACTTCTTGAGTCTGAGTAATTGGAGCTTCAGAAGATGAAAGTATACCATTAATTTCAGCTAAAACATAGGTATCATTGGAATCTCTTTTAGCAACTTGACCGTATCTAACAGCTATATTTGAAAAAGCAGACACTGAAAGTGCTAATGGAAGTAAATTTAGAAATCTCATAAAGATAGAAAGTGGTTGAATAGAATGAAAGTAATAAAGGAATGGACGAGACTTAAGCTCAATAGTTCAATCAATTGTATGGTTCTGGGTATAAAGCTGTTCTTGAAAAGAGTGAATAACAGGATGAAGCATTTAAATGAATGAAAGAGGAAATATTTGAGTAATTATATATAAAGGTTTCTACATCTCATAAGCTCGTCGCAGGTTGATATGAAGGAGTGACTTCTTCCTTATTCATACATTGCAAAATAAACAAAACTGTGTCTTTTGTTTATAAACGCGATTTTTTCATACATCAAGATACATAAAGTTTCGTGTTTTGTACCTGAATTTATTAACTGAGACTTAAAAAAAACGCGTTTTCAAATCATTTGATATTTGAAAACCAGGGTAGGCTAAACTGAATCAAGTAAAGAACTAGAAATGTAAGAGAGAGAATAGAGTAAAGAGAGGTTGTAGGTTGTGTAGATCTAAATATGAGTTATTGAAGAGAAAAAAGATATATTGTACATTCTTCATTCAGAAATCAAAAATCAGGAGTCATGGGCTCAAGTTTTGAGCTTACGTTTCTGCGCTAAGATCTTTTCAAATTCGATTTCGCTGGAGGCCACAAAATGCCTAACACTAGATGATTAGCTTTTCTACTTGGTTAGGTGAAAAATGATTTATAATTATCTAAATAAAAGTTGGAATACCAGTATTTTTCCAGTCCCATGGATCATTGAATCTGATACCTTCATCCAAGGCCGAAATTTTAGCTAATTCCTCTTCAGTCAAATCAAAATCTTCAACATGTAAATTTTCAAGCAATCTATCTTTATTGGAAGATTTTGGAATAACCCCAAGACCTCTTTGAGTAGCCCATCTTAACAAGATTTGAGATGGTTTTTTATTGTGTGATTTAGCAATTGAAGTGATTACCTCATTTTCGAATAATGTTTGTAAGTTCTTAGCCTTTGGGTGATCTAATTCAAAGAATGATTGTGGACCAAATGAAGAATAAGCAGTGACGAATAATCCTGATTTTTGAGCATATTCAATTAATCTTGGTTGAACTAAATATGGATGATGTTCGATTTGTAAAGCAGCTGGTTTGACCTTTGCACCTCTTAATAAATCTTGAATTAAAGCACCTGGGAAATTTGAAACACCGATAGCTTTAATTTTACCTTCAAAATAAGCTGCTTCTAAAGCTCTATAGGTATCAATGATTGGAACATCTTCAAAGACAAATTCTTCAGTTAAACCAAAGTTTGGTGGATATAATGTTTCAATTGGAACAAAAGCTTGAGCAATTGGGAAATGAATGTAATATAAATCGACATAATCTAATCCTAAGTCTTTTAAAGTCTTGTCCAAACCAATTTTGACGTTGTCTGGATGATGAAAAGTGTTCCATAATTTAGAAACAATGAATAGATCTTCTCTTTTAACCAAACCTTCATCAATAGCTCTTTTGATACCTTGACCGACTTCAACTTCATTACCATAATCAGCAGCACCATCGAATAATCTGTAACCTAATTTGATAGCGTTATAAACTTGTTCAGATGCTGTTTCTTGTGGAAGTTTCCATAAACCAAGACCAACCTTTGGTGCGGTTAAGCCATTATTAAGAGTGACGTATGAAGCCATTATTTTGATAGTGGTTTCTGTGAAAAATATAAATCAACTTAATGGCAGCAACATCTCATCCTTATATACCATCCAGTCTCGACAATCAAACTCAGAAATCTAAAAACCGATGCAAAATTTTGGGTAGCTCGGCTCGACTTTCCTCTAAAATTCGACATCTACAAGTAAAATATAAAATAGAAAAGATCGTGGATTAACAAGTCCATTTATCGATGGATTTGATGTCTTTAATTACATTCAATCCACCCATTCTTTGCTGTAATTCATAAATATCTCTATTCTGTGCTTGTTCCGGTCTCCATGCCCAAGCTTTACGCTCAACTTCATCAAGACTTGAATCACCTTTCAATGTAACTTCAGAGATGTACTCTCCAACAATAGGCATGTATTTAAACCCTTTACCAGAATCACCAGTACCTAAAATCAAGCCTTTGTGTTCTGGATGTTCTGAAATTAAGAAATGACGATCTGTTGTATCTGTGCACCAACAAATCTTTGCAACACAAAAGTCTCTGTTTGAAATTGAATCTGGAAATACCTGTTTCAAAAATGATCTCATTTGTTGTTCTGCTTCCAAAGGAACTTCATGTCTATATACTGGAACAGACTTGCTCTTTGAAACAAGATTTATATAACCTGGGAATTCATTACAAAATTTCAATTGATTGTTTTCATCAGGTTCAAAGAAAAATCCTTCGTCAATGTTTAAAACAACGGGTAACCCTTTCAATCCAGCTGCTTCTTCCTCTGTTAGCTGGATGTGACCAACAGTCCAGCATTTAGCCAACAATTGACCCTTAAAATCTAGTAGATTGATTGAACTTGCTCCTGCGCAAATGACTGTTTTCTTAGCCTTGACGATTTGTCCACTGAACGTTTTAACACCAATACAATCATTTGTTTTTTCATCATAGATTAATTCTTCAACCTTGTCACAAATGAATTTAGCACCTAGTTTGAAAACCTCATCAGAAACGCTTTCTAATGCTAATCTTGCAAAGGTCCAACCACATTTATCCTTTTGATGATAACCATTCCAACCTTGAAATCTTTTAGATTTTTGTTCTTCCAAATTTTCAGAAGTGACAATTAGCTTTGAAAATTGTTCAGGTGTTTCTAATTTGACGACATTTTCCCCATTGGAGGTTAAAACTTCAAATCTTCTGTTGATTTCTTTAGCTGCTGCTTCTCCAGATCCAGCATAAACAATACCAACCTCGTTCAAAGCAGGTTTATATAATTTATCAGATCTCCACTTCAATAAGGACTTTTGAGCTAAGTTTGAGTAAAATTCATCTTCAACTGTTGACTGAAAGACTTTATTAACATCATTTCCTGCACTAATTGGTGAAGGAACTGGGTACGCATCAATTAAAGTCAAGTTCTTATGCCCTTTACGTAGCAATTCAAGGGCTGTTGATAGACCAAATGTACCAGCACCAACAATAACTATATGATCCTGAGAATCCATTCTTCTGTTATTTTAAAGTTTATTCATGTACTAGTGTTAAAAACTGGTTGTGTCGTCAAATTTATATTGATTCTTATCTCGTTTGGACCTTCCTTAAAAGCTTGCATTATAAAAGTTTAAAAAAAAGAAATCGTAAAACATTAAATCAAATCAGATATAATCTCGCTCCATTCTCAAGTTCAAATCGATTCATAAAGTCACACCATTTACAAGTCTATTGAACCATCTTTCTTCTGGAATCCGGTAAGTTAAGGAGGCATCTTTCTTTTGAAGCGTGGGTTGATTTCTCTATAGGCTCCAATCAAATCAAATGGGAAAGGTCAAGGCTTACAGAACAAGAAGTCGAACAGGCTGTTCCACTTGTAAAAGAAGAAGAGTCAAATGTGATGAAACAAGACCCAGATGCAATCGGTGTGAAAAGCTAGAGTTGGACTGTGAGTATCAAGGGGTTAGTCTGACGTGGGAAGATGAGGCTGATCAAAGAGGTATTACATTTGGTAGATCATTAGAAGCTAGAGCTAAAAACAAAAGACTTAAAGTATTTGATAAAAATCAACCTTCAGAATCCAATACCCAGAAACACAAAAGTATAGTTGAGAAAAGAAATAGATATATATACGTTAATATGCTGTCTTCAGATTTCAAACTTTTATTCGATGGACAACAAATTAGTGGATCCTTAGGTAATAACGATTCAGACTCATATTTCACTACAGTTTTTGAAGAAAGACTGATACCATCTCTAAAGATCAGCAATTCCTCATCAGTAAGGTATGATGCATTTGATTTTAATTTTGATAATGTTACCCCGTTATCATTTGAAGATTTTTTTTTAGATTCTTTTGCTCCTTTCCCAATAACTCAATTGATAAATGTTTCAAAACCTCATATTGATCAATGTGTTTTCCCATTAAGTGATATGGAAAGATATCTGGTAACTTATTTTATTGAAAGTATCGGACCTCATTGTGTTTGTTGTGAAGTTAAAGCAAATAACGAGTTAAATAGTTATCTTGCACCTGAATTGAACCCTTATTTATATCTAATCATTCCATTAGCATTCAAATCTACTTTGGTGATGAAGGCAATAGTTGCTGCTTCAGCCACTCAATTAACTTTATTAGATCATCATGAATATAGAGAGATTGCACAAAAGTATCTTGTTGAAGTGACATCTGAAATTGTCAAATTGATTGAAGTTAAAAGTGAGAATGATGGATGGGATGATGTTTTTGCTATTGTTATCATGTTATGTTTTATGGAAATCTCAGTCAATTGTAATAATTCGTGGCTGGCTTTATTGAATTATGCTAAAAGAGTCTTGAAAGACAGTTCAAAAGTTAAAGAGAAGATTTTAAGTCCATTAGGGAAATTTTTCGTTCGTTACTTCATATCTCATGAAGTCATGGGTGAAACTGCTTGGGTTAATTACAATTCAAATCATAATAATATTATGATTGAAGATGATCCATTTATTGAAGATTTGAAAAAAGATTATGATACAAAGATTGACTTGGTTTTTGGTTGCTCACCTTATTTAATTTCATTAATTCATCGTATTTCAGTCATTGGACAATGTATCGATGATATGGCATTAGAAACAGATGATAAAACTTTATACACGCAAGAGATATTAAAACATGCTCAAGAAACAGAACAAATGTTACAATGTTTAAATCAACAACTACCAACAAATAGTGAGATTTATTTTGATGATGAAGCTAGAAAAAATATATCAATCATTGCGGAAATCAAAAGATTGGGAGCATTGTTATATTTATACGCTGTCATATTTATGAATACCCATTTAGAATCACAAACCACATTAGATCCATCAAGTTTCACAGAGAAGATAATGCAATTGAGAAGCACATTGCCAGACTGTTACATGTCGTTGTTGTGGCCAATATTTATAGTTGGATTGGTGACTCCAGATACAGAAAGGGTTAGATGGTTCGTATTGGATAACCTACATCAGATGGAACGTAAAAGGAAATTGAAGACAGTTCAAGCAGCTAGGGAAATCATAATTAACGTTTGGAAAGAAAGGGATTTTGGGTTTGCATCCGTGAAATGGAAAGAGATGATCAGAGGAAAGGCGACTACGATTAGTTTGGCATGATTTAATGACTTTTTTTTTCTGGAATGAGTTTTAGTCTGTAGAAAGTAAATTACATGTAGGTGATAAGTATCAAAAATGGCAGCTCGTCTAGACGTTCACTTTTTTTAAAATCTGATTAGAATTTTGTGGAGTAGAAATTTTATCTCGTCTGGAACTTCCACCTTATGCCATCGTCTGGAACTGCCGGAAAAATGGGCAGGTTTTCTATTAAGCACAAGTTTTACTGAAGACATTAGATAATTATAAAAGGTAGATGCTTCCTTTCACCTTCGAAACATTACCAACTTTATTTCTAAAAACCATTCCAAAATGACTTTAAAGGTTTCTATTGCTATTGATCGCGGTGGAACATTCACCGATGTCATTTACAAAATAGATTCAGTTGAAAAATCATTCAAACTACTATCTGTTGATCCTGATAACTATGATGACTCGAATATTGAAGGTATAAGAAGAGTCCTAGAAGAAGTCACGGGTCACATCGTTCCAAGAGGTCAACTATTAGACACAAGTCCTATCTCCTCTATTCGTTTAGGTACTACAGTTGCTACAAATGCTTTATTAGAAAGAAAGGGTGCTCCATGCGCTTTAATCACCACAAAGGGGTTCAAAGATCTGTTACATATTGCTGATCAATCACGTCCTGATCTATTTGCTTTGAATATTGTTAAACCTGGTGTTTTACATGAAACTTACATCGAAGCTGAAGAAAGAGTCACCATGCCAGCTTTCACTGTTGATCCAACTGGTTATGATGCTAAAGATTTGGTTGATAACGAAAAATATGTCCTTGGTGAAACCAATGAAGTTTTTGAAATTATCACTCCATTAAATGAAGCAAAATTAGAACAAGATTTGAAACATTTAAAAGAAACAACAAACATTGATTCTGTTGCTATTGTTTTCGTTCATGGCTTCAACTTCCAAAAGCATGAAAAACTAGCTGGTGAAATTGCTAAAAGAATCGGTTTCAAAAACGTTTCATTATCTCATGAAATTTTACCTGTTTTGAAAATGGTTCCAAGAGGTCAATCCACTGTCGTTGATGCCTATTTGACTCCAATCGTTAAGGATTACATTGCTAAATTCCTAAAGGGTTTAAGACCAGATTTTGCTAGTTATACAAGAATTGAATTTATGCAATCTGATGGTGGTTTGACTAGTTGGGAAAACTTCTCTGGTTTAAAATCATTACTATCCGGTCCCGCAGGTGGTGTTGTTGGTGAAGCCAAAACCTGTTATGATAATGTTCCAATTATAGGTTTTGATATGGGTGGTACTTCAACTGATGTTTCTCGTTATGATGGTCAATATGAGTTTTCATTTGAAAACATTGTTGCTGGTATCAAATTAGCAGGTGCCCAATTAGATATTAATACCGTTGCTGCAGGTGGTGGTTCTATCTTGACATATAAAAACGGTGTTTTTGCTGTTGGTCCAGAGTCAGCAAGTGCCCATCCTGGTCCTGCTTGTTACAGAAAAGGTGGTCCATTAACTATCACTGATGCTAATTTATTCACTGGTAGAATCTTACCTGAATATTTCCCAAAAATCTTTGGTCCAAATGAAGATCAGCCATTAGATATCGAAATAACGAGAAAGAAATTTGAAGAGTTAACTGAAATTATAAATAAAGATAATCCAGAATTAATCAAAACTCCAGAAGAAATCGCTTTAGGTTTCTTAAAAGTTGCTAATTTCCAAATGGCTAAACCAATTAGAGAGTTAACAGATGCTAAAGGTCATGATATTAGAAAACATGCTTTGGCTTCATTTGGTGGTGCTGGTGGTCAACATGCTTCTTCAATTGCAAAAGTTTTAAAGATTAATAAAGTTTTGATTCATAAACATTCTTCAATATTATCGGCTTACGGTATTTCTGTGGCTGATTTAGTTAATGAAGAGCAAGAACCGGTATCAGGTGTTTATTCAAATGAAACTAGAGATCAAATGATTGAAAAATCAAAAACTTTGTTGAAGAAATCACAAAATGCTTTGAAATCTCAAGGTGCGGGTATTGGGTCAATTTCGTCAACTTTATTTTTGAATTTAGGCTATAAAGGCTCTGATACAAGAATCATGATTGCTCAACCGGATGATAATGACTTTTTAAAGGTCTTTTATGAAACTCATGAAAGAGAATTTGCATTTAATGATCTAGAGAAGGATGTTCTAATTTCTGATATCCGTATTAGATCTGAAGGTAATGCTGATCTTGATATAACCAAAGAAGTATCTCCATTTGATGAGTCAATTCCAAGAGTTGACGTTGATGTTACAAAATCTAAGAAATCAACTAAAATCGTGTTTGATGAGGGTGTTTTAGATTCATCCGTTTATTTCTTAAGTGAGTTAACTGAAGGTGAAGTCATTGCTGGTCCTGCTCTTATTTTGGATGCTACTCAAACTATTCTAGTTACACCAGATGCTAAAGCTACTATCTTACCAAGACATGTTGTTCTTGATGTTGAGACTTCAGCTTATAGAGATAATGTCAGCACTGAATATGTTGATCCAATTCAACTGGCTATTTTCGCTAATAGATTCATGTCAATTGCTGATGAAATGTCAAGAACTTTACAAAAAATCTCAGTTTCTGCAAACATTAAAGAAAGAATGGATTACTCGTGTGCTCTATTTGATAAGGAAGGTAATTTATGTGCTAATGCTCCAAATGTCCCAGTTCATTTAGGTTCAATGTCCTCCGCTATCAAATATCAATTAGATCATTGGAAAGGTAAACTTAAAGAAGGTGATATTCTTTGCACAAACTCTCCGTCTGTTGGTGGTACTCATTTACCAGACTTAACTATTGTTTCTCCAGTTTTCCATGAAGGTGAAATTCAATTTGTTGTTGCTTCTCGTGCTCATCATTCTGAAATCGGTGGTTCTGCTCCTGGATCTTCATCATCCTATGCTCGTGAAATTTATGAAGAAGGTGTTAACATCGAAAGTTGGAAAATCGTTGATAATGGTAAATTTGATTATGAAGGTTTAATTCATCATTTCACTGTTGTTCCAAAACAATATGGTGTTTCGGGTACAAGAAACATTGATGATAACATTTCAGATTTAAAGGCACAAATTGCTTCTAATCAACGTGGTATTAATTTATTGAAGGAGTTATTCAATGAGCATGGTAGTGAAACTGTTTTGTTTTACATGAAAAACGTTAAGAAATCTGCTGCTTTGGCTGTTAGAAACTATTTAAGAAAATTTGCTAAAGAAAACGAAGATCGTTTACCACTTGTTGCTGAAGATTATATGGATGAAGGAACGAAAATTAAAGTTAAAATTGATATTAATGCAGATGATGGTACAGTTGTTATTGATTTCACAGGTACTTCATTAGAATCTTACAGTAATCTAAATTCACCAAAATCTGTTACTTATTCAGCTGTTATCTATGTCTTGAGATGTCTTGTTGATATGGAAATTCCTTTAAATCAAGGTTGTTTGGATCCTGTGACGGTTATTATTCCTGAAAACACTTTGATCAATCCATCACCTTATGCTGCTGTTTGTGCTGGTAATGGTATGACTTCCCAAAGAACTACAGATGTGTTATTCAAGGCATTTGGTATCACTTCAGCCACTGGTGGTTGTATGAATGGTTTAAACTTTGGTACTGGTGGTGAAAATGAAAAGGGTGAAATGATTAAAGGTTTTGGTTATACAGAGACTATTGGTCAAGGTAATTGTGCTGGTATTATTGAAAAGAATGGTGAAAGATATGGTTTCAATGGTTTTTCTGGTACTCAAACCAATATGACCAATACAAAAATCACAGATCCTGAAGTTTTAGAGCTACGTTATCCATGTTTCTTACATCAATATACCATTAGAGAAAACAGTGGTGGTAATGGTAAATTCAAAGGTGGTGACGGTCTAATCAGAGAAATTCAATTCAATTCACCAGTTCATTTATCATTAGTAACGCAAAGAAGAGTTTTCGCACCATGGGGTATTTATGGGGGTGAAGATGGGAAGAAAGGTGAGAATTACTTAGGTAGAAATAGAGGAAACGGTATTATTCAATGGATTCAGTTACCATCACTTGCCGAAATTGAAATGAGAAAAGGTGATATTTTGAAAGTTTTAACTCCTGGTGGGGGTGGTCTTGGTAAAGTTACTGATACTGATGAATTTTGGAGATTGACTAAACCTACTAAAAAGAAACAATTCGTTCCTTTATCTGGTGGTACTATTGGTGCTATAAAAGATTCACTTGATTCATCCCAATAAGTTTATTTGAGCTCATTTGAAACTCTCCCTAGTATATTATTAAATTTAAGTGTCTTAAAAAAATAAGTGTAGAAACGTATTGAACATGAATCGAAATTACCTCAAATCAAGATAGGCAGATTTTAAAATTTCGAGTAAAATTCTCAAGGAAGCCAGATTCTTTAATGGTTTGGTGACCATAGTCGTTAGTTTTTACTGCAATTTTGGAGTAGGTACATACATATATCATCTCAAGGAATCGCATATCGTGATCGGATCTGGCTCTAGTGGATGCCCACTATAGTATTTATAGTCGTCGTTAATATCCTCCAGATCTACGGGTTTTTTAAAACTTCTTCCACAAGGTACTAGATGAGTAAATTCACTGATAATTATTGAAAAGTTATGTACTCTAAGGAAGGATATATTGAATACATATTTTATTAATTTAGCGGAATACGATTTTTTGCATGTTCTCTCTATTACAGAATAGATGCGAGTGTTTTGGTCAGTACATGCTGAGTATATGTAGTGACTAATTGGAGTTAATTGATCAAATTGGAGCTTAGACTCGTAACAACTGGGTGGCCAAGATTTACATTATGTAAAGGTTGTACGGATACGCAAGTAGTAACGATAAAGCGAGAATCTGGGGTACGGTTGATAAGATAGTAATCATATACCATGCTTACTTTTAGGTGCGATATCACACTTGTACGCTAGATTCTAAGCGGAGCCATCGCTAATCACTTAGCTGGTGGGAACGACCTTCACCTCAAAAAGCTAAAAAACTTCATTTTTTTTCCTTTTTCTTTTTATGCTCGTCTGTAACTTCCTTCGCACTTGAAAAAATCTTCATCCTTTATCTTTGGATACTCGATACGAGCAACCTTTCACCCACAATTTTAGACAAAGTCAAGTGCAATTATTTAGATAAAATTCATAAGTTTATGATATGACTGATCTTCGAAACTTATATATAAACACGGAGAAGTCAGCATATAATCATTCAAGTTTCATAAAAGATATACTCAACTCATTTTCTAATCAAAGATGGATATCAAGTCTCAAGAATCTCTAAGTGCAGGGTCCATGAACAAAGAAACTCCTATCAACACTGAATCCAAATCTATTCAAGTACAAACTGAGTCTGCAGATGACGCAGCTCTTTTCTTGTTGGAACATGAAGGTAAATATGAACCATTAACCCCAGACGAAGAACGTAAAGCTCTAAGAAAGACTGATTGGATCTTATTACCATGTTTGTTTTGGACTGCAACTTGTGGTGCTGTTGATAAAGTCTCACTAGGGACTGCTGCTATTTTTGGTTTAAGAACAGACTTAAACTTAGTTGGGCAACAATACTCATGGTTATCATCACTTTTGTTCATTGGTTCTTTAGTTGGTATGTGGCCAATGTCTATCCTTGTTCAAAAATATAGAACTGCTAAAGTCATTTCTGCGTGTGCTATTGGTTGGGCTGCTTTGACTCTTTTACAGTGTGCTTGTCATAACTTTGCTGGTGTCGCTGCTCTTCGTTTTTTAATGGGTTTCGTTGAATGTGTTATTGTTCCAGGCTGTTCTTTACTAATTTCTGTCTTTTACACCAAAACTGAATCACCACACAGAACAGCACTTGTCTTTGCCTTTGGGTCATCTATTATCAATGGTGCCTTATCAGCATTAGCTTCAACTTTTGGTAATTCCATTCCAACGTGGAAATATATCTATATCTTAGTCGGTTCGATTTCGTTTGTTTGGGCGTGTTTTATGTATTATTACTTACCAGACTCTCCAATCAATGCCAAATTCTTATCTGATAGAGAAAAGGTTTACATGGTTAGAAGAATGGTTGTTAACCGTACAGGTGTTTCTTCTACGCAATTCAAGTGGGACCAGGCTCGTGAAGCATTTATGGATCCACGTACTTATGTTGTCATGCTTTTCAATTTTGGTATCAATATTCCAAACGGTGGTTTATCAACTTTCAATGCCATTATTATTAAAAATTTGAACTTCTCTTCAGTTCAAGCTTCATTGATGGGTATGCCAACAGGTGTTATTGCCTCTCTTGCTGCTTTTGGTTTCACATGGTTAGCTGCTAGATGGACTAACAGACGTTGTTTATGTGCTATCATCTCTTTAGTTGTTCCGCTAGTAGGTGCAGTTATTTGTTACACCTGTGCTCAATCCAACACTGCAGCTCAATTGGTGGGTTTATATATGATGTACTTTTATTTTGCTTCTTATGTTGTTTTAATTTCATTAGTTCAAGCTAATACTGCTGGTCATACTAAAAAGGCAGTTACTTATGGTTTCAATTATCTAGGTTATGCTGGTGGGGCTATCACAGGTACTCAAACTTTCCGTGCAAAAGATGCTCCAAAATATTCAGCTGGTTTCGCAAGTATGATGGTTGGTTACTGTTGTTGTATGTTATTCGCTATTCTTTACTGGGTTCTTTGTATTTATATGAACAGATCTAAAGGCCCAATTGAAGACGATTCAGCTGAAAAGTTCAATATTGAAGGTATTGAGGATGAAGAACTCAATGATTTAACTGATAAGCAACAAAAAAATTTCAGATATACCACTTAATTGGTTTTTTTATTTTATAATGCTTTTTAATTATAGATAAGGGGCAGGTCTCTTTCTATCCAATTTTACGTTTTTGTTTATTTGATATGTCATAACTTTCTCTTATTTGTAGTATTAAAGAATGGTTGATGCTTTCAATTAATGATACAAAGTTTTGGAACAAGATCAATTTTTTTCAGACTAAACATGTATATCTAAAGTCTTAAAATTTGCAGCTTCCATCATCTGAATTTCAAGCTGATATTGATGCATGTATTGAGCTACTCGTGATAACTCCAAGTTTCAACCTTGACTTGATATTTTGAATAAATTCATCTAAAAATTTGAATAATTTGAGAGAAGAAAAATTGATCAGTATTTATGAAACTTTAAATGCAGATCTCAGAAATACAGAGCCAGCCACAAGTAGATAAATGGCTTTCAGTTGGCAAAAAACTTTCTCTATTAGGACTTCTTTTGAATACAGAAAAAGGATGACTCCTATGAAGATCCAAAACCAGTACTTGGTGCCAATTACAATAAACCTACGATCGAAATCAAGCTCGTTGAATCTACTCATTAGCTTGATTTGATTCATCCTAAACGAGTCATGACATAACATTTGACTACCCCGTTAGATAATTAGTATTTTGCTCAAACTTCAACTCTTTGTGCATAACCATATTTAGACTATGTAACATTGACATATACATGTTACATTTTGAGTCAATAACGGTGAATCGTGACTCAAGGAATTATTGGGAGCAGTCAAGAAATCGAAAATCAGTAAAATATTCCTTGACCTTAAGGTATTTGTAGGAGTTGATGAGAGCACTGATAGCTTTTACTTTCAAGTTCTAGTATCCAGATGTTAAGTATATTCTCAGAACATCAATCATATAATAATCCTACTGACTCATGATTAATTCTTTACATTGCCTATATGATTCAGAGATCCAGGTAATTGATCTCTTAATTTTGGTGGAACTTATTTTTTTTTTTTCTAAATTACTGCATGCTTACATTTCTTGCTCATCATGTATATAATTCTACATTTCCTATTAAATCATTTTCACTTCAAAGTTTCAAAATAGAACTTTACACTCCGGAATTGATATTAACATAATAAAGTGATTGACAGTAAAATTCTTTAAAGCCTAAGAAGTGGTGAAGTTACATCTGAAAACTTTTTATTTATTTTTCAAATCTTGATCACACTGAACTAATTTAAGAACTTGAAGAGTTAATTCTCAATTTAACAAGGCAATTCAAAAAAAAACTTAATTAGCTATAAATGATAATGGTCCATATGCCTTTGAAACAACTGAGAATTTGAGTGATACATATGGTAAATAGGGACTGTATGTTTATCCTTTTTTCAAATTCAAATACCTATTTTTGATATATATTTTCGAATGAGACTAACAGCTTAACAGCCAGCAGTAGCTTTATAGTTATATATTATATATCGCACTTGATTGGTTAAACTTAAAAAGCCTATACTAAAAAATCAGCAATCACAAGAAATTCTTTCAATCATTTGTTTGATTCTAACTCCTTCAATTTTTTGAATGTCATTCAATTTCATGCATTGATTCACTCAAATTTAAGCGGGGCGGCATAGCTATTATTTGTGCCGTCTTTCTCAAAGTCATGCCTTCAAAAATGATATATGGTACATATTGAAAAGGATGATGTGAAATACTCTTTTGAAAATTTAAGCTTAAATCATGTCGGAAAAATATATCTGAATTAAAAAGGGGTGTGCGTGAATCCTAAAGTTTTGTACATGCACACATCAAACCTTCATATATGAGCTTTGTAAATAGTTATAGCAGACAATTACTGCAAAACTTCGGTGGGCAATGGGCATTCCTGCTTTGGATGCCGGTACATAACTCGAAATTCAAACTGATAGGTCGTTATCGTTATTAATCTGACATATAGCCAAGGCTAAGCTTTCATTTAGAGTCTAGGCAATGATGCTTATTTACTGTGCTAGATTAAACAGAATTAACTCAGAGTGGAATCCTTTTGAAATCTAAAAGCACTCAGTGCAGTCTTGGTACTGCTTCGATTGATGCTACGAATACATAAGCTAGTTGCAACTTGAGAGGAATCTACGAACTACTGACTCTTTGTTACCTTTTTACAGTGACAATTCAGGGGCTCTTATTAAAGTTGTGATCAGAATAATCTATTTCATCTGGGCCAGAGTCTCAAAATATATGCGTATTTTATATATATATATAGCAATACATTTGTTGTGATCACGGTGATCTACTTATGATTATTTTTAGTATTTTTTATTATCAATATTTTTATTATGATGTCATTAGATTCGGAATAGTTATAAAGCCATTATTAATGCAAGACATGTTTCATCGATGTTTCAGAAGCCGAATTGTTTCATCTAAAATTAGAACAAGAAATACTATTTAAGAAGAGTATTTCGTCGGTATTATATTTACTTACACTTATTTAGAGACATATACTATTTGAATACAAGACTTTATATACGCAATTTCTCTTGATTACTCAAAATAGCCAACAACATCATAACAACATTTCATTTATATGTGAGTTGAACAGCTTGATCTGCATTATATTCTGATCATGAGCTAATTTCGAAATCAATTCCTTGCCAACATTTGGCACTTATATACACCTACTTCAATTCGTTACAAAATATAATGGTTCGAGTGTAAAATTATATAAATAAGTCAGTTTTCCAAACTTTGAATTAGAATTCAATTTTTCATTCTTATCATTGGTAAAATGAAATCAATTCAAAGTTTCATTCTCATATTATTTTTACCTTTCATAGCACAGGCGTACAAATATGAAAAGACAGTAAAATATGGGACATCACCAAGATTGCTTACGTATTCATCATTCTATACATTCACCGATGAACTAGGATATATATGGGGCTATAATTTAGAAAAGAAAGATATGGGTGACTTCTTTGATGGAGCATGTCTATATCCACCGGCTCTTGGTACTGTTTTATTAAGTGGTAGTAATAAATTTGGTGCATACAGTAGAAAATTTAACAAAACTGTTTCTTTTATTGCGGAACAGTGTGCTTTAGAAGCTAACTTTACAGGAGGGCCCCAAGATATGTTTGACAGTTATGAAAATGCAACTCAATATGCACTGAACTGGAACTCCCAAAAAAACTACACTGGTGTCGTTTTCTATGTACCAGTTAACATGACAGCTTCAGATATTGATAGCGTTTGGACCTATTATTCAAATTATTACTACAATTTTGATTCCATATCAATGTATGCTGGAATCTTTTATTTATTTTTCCTTTTTGTGTTTTCAGTTCATGCTGGTGCTAACATATTGATTAGATTCGGTGTTCATACAAAATTGAATGGAGACTGGTTGAAGTGGTATCGCTCAAAAATCTCCATACCCGCAATGTTTTCAGAGATTCACACTCAAGAAAGTTCTATTTTTAAAAACCTCACTACTTTAATTCCTACTAGACTAGAGTCAATTATCATTTTCTTATTTTTTTGTTTGAATGTTGTATTAGTTTCAGTTCATTATGATTTCAGCTCGAATTATTTTACAAAAAAGCTAATGATCATGGAATTTGTTGCAAATAGAACAGGCCTTTTATCTTTTGGCTTGATCCCCTTACTAATTATTTTATCAGGTAGAAACAATTTGATCATTTCTTTGACGGGTATTTCTTATACTTCATTAATCCAGTACCACAAATGGGTTGCTAGGTTTATGACAATCCACGCTATTATCCATAGTGCGTTGTGGACTGCTTACGGAGTAAATACTGGGTATCTTTCATATTATTATTCACAAAATTATTGGAGATGGGGAGCTGTTGCTACTACAATTTGTTCTTTGATACTATTTCAAGCTTTCCACATGTTCAGAAAGTTTTCTTACGAGATCTTCTTGGTTATACACATTGTTTTTGCGGCCCTATTTTTGGTTGGTTGTTTCTATCATTGTGTTGAGATAGGTTACTTAGAGTGGATTTGGATATCAGTTGGAGTATGGCTTGCTGATAGGGTGGTTCGTGCTGCCAGAATTGTATTATTTGGTATCAGGAAGGCAGAGATTAAATATATCTCTGATGATACTATCAAAGTTACTGCAAAACATAACAAATACTTTGATACTTTTCCAGGTGCATATGCTTTTATTCATTTTGGTACTTCCCTACTACTTTGGCAAGCTCATCCCTTCACTATACTAAAATCTGTTCGGGAAGAGAAAACTATTATTATGTATATAAGGGTTAAATCAGGTATTACTAATGTCATTAGAAAAAAATTAGAGAATTCAACTGATGAGAAGTGTGAGATGTATGTTTTTGTCGAAGGTCCCTACGGTCATAGATTACCTGTCGAGAAGTATGATTCAATCTTGCTGTTAGCGGGTGGTAACGGTATTCCTGGTTTATTTGCTCATGCTTTCGATCTAGTTCAAAAGGGTCTAGATAGTAAAATGAATGTGAAGCTAGCTTGGGCAATTAGAAAGCCGGAGAGTTTATTATGGTTTCAAGATGAATTAAGAAGTTTGTCTGAGTCATATGTTGATCTAAATATTTTCATCACTCGTTACTCAAATGATGATAAAGAAAGATATTCAGAAGATAAAATGTCTAGCAGTGAAGATAACGGTGTTCCAGATTATAGTTCCGCGGAAAGTACTGGAGAGATAACTCATACTTCAGAAGCTCTTATTAAAGAACTATCTGTCCATATTAAGTTTTACTATACAAGACCAAAAGTTGAAGAGTTAGTCAAGCAAGAAATACTAATGGGAACTAGCCCTTCTGTTGCTGTTGTGACTTGTGGTCCTCCAAAAATGGTTGATTTAGCTAGAAAATCAGTTGCTAAACATTTACAAGAAGCAAAGGGAAGAGTTGATCTTTATGAAGAGCTCCAAGTGTGGTAACTCATCACTATACTATTTATAAATTCGGTCTTTAGATGCTCCTTTTGTAGTCACTAGTTGAAAGTACACATTCCTTATATTATCTTAGTTAACTTTTATAAAATAAACCTGTATAAAGATCAATTTCAGTAGCGTATTAGTTTAATCATCTCAACTAAAAGAGCTCTTTGCTCACTTATATGAGCTACTGTAGCGATATAGCTTGTAAAGCATCTGATGATGTGATTTACCTTTGATTTACTACAATTAGTGATCATCAAATTCATGAAACTATGGAAGCCTAATCATCAAACATAATAAAAACACATGTTTTAGAAAGGTAAGGCTGTATATATTGTTAGATCTTTGTTTTTTTATCAAAAATATCTCTTTTGCGGAATTTATGCGATAAGTTCTGTACATGTACTAGGAATTTAAAATCTTTTTTATTTTAGTTTTTTAAAAATCAAAAAAAAAGTAAATTTAGTTTTTCCGAATTTCAAAATTAAAGCCGAGTAACGCCGACGGAAATTCTCTACTTTAAACCTCCTATTATATGATGAACTTGCTATGGAAGTGATAAGAAGAGGCCACAAACAGATACAGTTCTTTTAATATTTACTTTTATGTGGAGAGCACTAGATAATAATTTTTTTTTTCGGCTTTTTTAGCGTCACAGAAAGAATTTTGTTAGTTAAGTTGGAAACAATAACAATATCAAGAATCTAGATAACTGATCAGAAATTATGGAAATTGAGAGTTCAGCAAAGGTATAGACATATAAAAAATATTCAGTAGTATTTTTTTCATACTTTTTCTATATTTTATTATGGATTTAACTACTAATATGTGATAGGTTCAAAAGTCCCATATATTCACAACTACTACTCTGTTACATAATATCAAGCTCCTTTATTAAATTAATATATTTAATAGGAACTAAAATACCCCTTAAACCATGAAATGTTTTTATAATTTGTTACATCTTGAGATTGTTTACATATTTTATGAAGAACCATAAATAAAAGATAATAAGTTTCAATA
Organism: Phaffomyces antillensis; assembly: GCA_003707195.2. Lineage (NCBI taxonomy): Eukaryota > Fungi > Ascomycota > Saccharomycetes > Phaffomycetales > Phaffomycetaceae > Phaffomyces > Phaffomyces antillensis. The sequence continues at coordinate 180,951 of PPNI02000023.1, forward strand.
GAACTGTGATTAAAGCAGCCAAGTGAATCTTATAAGCCTCATACTAACACTTTTGTAGTTCATAAGTAGAAGTTGACTAGCTACTTTCATATTATTGAAGATATTGCTTATTCAATTTTTCATAGTATTTATTTCACGTGTTTGATGATGAACTATTTTCAGATTATATGGAGGCTGATACTTTTTACTCTGGGAAAGAAGTGTGCATATATTAAGGTATGAGATGCTTCTTACGATTATAAAAAATCGACCTGTTGCAAAGTATTTTTTATTACCTGCTGAAAGTATAGTGTTGTAAATATAATTTTATCCAAAAAAATGAAGAATGATATACAGTTGGCGCGATCGTTATAGAACTTATAGCTCTATATCAAATGGCTAATAGTGATGTGTTTATTTTGTGGAAGTATTCTACACAAATACCAATTCGGAGTATACTGGCTTAACTGGAAGTCATGAAGAACTTTAAAGACTATACTAACTTAAGTGTACCCAATAGCCTGAATCTAGAAGTCGTGAAGAATTTTAAAGACGCGTTTCAGTCAAGTAGATTACATCTGTTTAGGTTTTAATGAGATATTTGCCTATGTATCGCTATATTAGATATCTCTGAGTTGATTTCACCCTAAACTAAGTTCCTACTTCTATATAATATTAAAGGGTAGTTACAGCTTGGATCTACGCCTTACGAGACAATCAAAGTTTATGAGAAAGATGTTTTTGAGCCTTCGCTAATAGTGCATAACAGTGTATTTTATACTATTTTTTTTTACTATTTTTTATTTAAGTATTTATTAACTTTTCTTATTTAATAATATATTCTTTATATTTATTAAGAAACTGTATGTCAAAGCATAAAAAACATTATATGAAAGGACCAACTGACGCTCTTCTTTTTAAGCGCGGCTTGCTCAATATAAGAAAAAGCTTTAAATACTCCTTTGAACAATATAGATAAAATTAAAATTTGGAGTAAAATGTTCATGAGTAGAAGGTACTTCTAACTAGACTATTATTACTGACCTCAAAAATAGAAAGACTCAACAAACTAACAATATGGGTGTTGAAAGTGTGTATAAACATGGATCTCGAAATAACTAATCCTCTGGCTTAAATAAATCAATAATCAAGAGATAGTGTATATCGATCTGCTCTGTGCTTCTTTTACAAGACAATTAATAGATGCTAAGCAAATTTATTAAGTGGATGAGGCCTATTCTTTGATGTTATAATTAATCATCTCAGTCCTATGTTGTTTGAAATAAGTCAAGAGTAGTTGAAATAGAAGGAGTAAAAATGGTTGATTTATTGAAGTTTCCTCCTATTTACTATACTGATAGATTAATGATTGTTTAATATGAAATTGAGGACTAGATTAGAAAGATATAAAAAGGCTTGATTTCATCACGACAGTGATATATGTGATATCTGGCTTTGAGTCGAGATTTGTTAGATTCAATACTAAAAAAACCTACCAAAATGCCAATAAATGAGTGAGAGGATCTAGGTTAAATAAGCTGGACCAGAGTTTGTTAGCTAAAAATACTGAAAGCTTAATAAGTAATGCATTATTCGCCTATATTGTCACCCTTTAACGAAATTATAAATAGTCGCTTTCGTGTTACTGTTGAAGGTTTAAAAATACACTGAATATCAGTCTAAATGAACCCGGTTAACAGTAGTAACTCGTAAATTGGGAAGATAAACAACTATAGTTTACAATAAAGAGGTATTCAATCAACCTATTACTCTTTAAGGTCCTATTAGTATAACCCAATCAGAGGAGGTGTCACTACAACAATTATCCCATTATTCCACTCAGTTAAAATACATGTAAACTCCTAACCAATCCCGCCACTCTGTTGAGCTTGACTCTAGTTTGACATTGTGAAAAGACATAGAGGGAGTAGGATAAGTGGGAGGGTTAAACCGGCAGTGAAATACCACTACCTTTATCGTTTTTTTACTTATTTGGGGGGACGAAGTAAAGTTCTAGGATTAATCGCGGCCAAAGACATTGTCAGGTGGGGAGTTTGGCTGGGGCGGCACATCTGTTA